>CM048744.1:569119218-569709218 GCA_026315105.1 Locusta migratoria
ATACCTGTAAGGATTAGATAACCTGAAACATTTCAGCACACTCATTTGATTCTAGTATTGGAATTCAACAATATAATAATGACACTTTACAGCATACTGCAAAGACATACAACGAGCTGGACCAGGCACATAAGAGATACACACACATACAACAATTAAGATATTGGCCACTGACCTTCAGAATAGAGAGATCTCCAGCTGCTGCACTCCAAATAACGCTTTGCAGTGAGGGAATGGGAAGTGAGGGGATGAAAGAGGAGACGAGATGCAGCTTGGAAAGCAAAACAGATGTGCACGCACGCACACACATGAAATGGGAGAGGTGTAGGATAGAGGGGGAAGGAACTGTTCGGTGCGGATAAAAAGGGGATTATTGTAGGCAGAGGCTGAGGCCTGGTTAATTTTGGGACCAGAGAATGTATTGTTTGGATAACTTCCATCTGTGTAGTTCAGAAAAACTCATGGTGGGTGGGAGGGTCCCCAGATGATGCGGGTTGTAAAGCAGCCATTGAAGTGAAGCATATGCTCTGCTCTATGTTGTGCCACAGGCTGGTCTACCTTGTTTTTGATCACAGTTTGATGGTGGACATTCATCCTGATGGACAGCTGGATAGAGTGGAACTTCAGTTTTACCTTTTGTCACCATTTTATGCCATAAATTCGTTGCCCCTATGAAATATCCTTTAAGTCAATGCTAAAAATTCCCTTCACAGTAAGCTTAACCTCAATTCTACATTCTTATTCAACTTCTCACTTGACTTCATTCTTTTTTTCCATCTGACATTTGATGTGACTGAACGATTTATAAGTGACACAAAGACAGACGGTTGGCACTGTCTTTGGTGACAAGAGTTCAGGGTATGCAAATATCCACAGTGAACATTAATATATAGGGATATAGGCTGTCTAGTGTTCCTATAGTGTGACTACCACGTAGTGGTAGAACAGAAAATTATTGGGTGTAGTTCTAACTCTAGTGTTTCAATACATGCAGACTACATGGGGATAACTCCGGCATGCATGCAAGGGAATATGGCAGTAAGCTTTCTAAACATCATGTTTGTTTGATTGCATCATATGCTTTACGTCAGTATGTCAGCAAGGAGGAACTGGTAATAATTAGTCAGTGAGATAGTCATATCACAAAATTACAAGTTATTGAGAACGATAGGCTGCTTACTCACCACAGAGACATCCAGTAAACCACAGAAAAGTTCATTCAGTAATATTTTTGAGAAGGATAGGTTGCTTACTCACTAGAGATACATCCGATGAGCTGCAAAAAGGCACAAATAATATAATACAAGATTAGAACTTTCGGCCATTAAGGCCTTCATCAGTTAGAGAGACACAAATATACACACAGAGACAACCGCCATCCCCGGCTGCTGTGGCCAATCTGTGGCATCCAGCATGGCCTTGGCGAGAGCAGCCAGTGGTGGGATTGAGGAAGTGACAAGGAGAGGGAAGCAAGAGGGCAGGGGGGATGCATGGCACAGGTGGGGGAGTGTGGCAGTGCTGCCCAGCCACCCATGGTCCTTACATCTGCAGTGACAAGCAGTCCCTCTCCAAATATGTCAGATACCTCACTGAGGCCTTCACTGACCGCAATTACCCTCCAGACCTTGTCCAGAAAGAGATCTCGTGGGCACTGTCTGTTCAGTCACCCGCCAGCTCCTGCACACCCACTGTCCAGCCACAAAGGAGCACCCATCTTGTGACCCATTATCACCCAGGACTGGAACAGTTAAACCACGTTCTCCACCATGGTTTCTTTCATCCTGCCCTAAAATGAGAAATACCCTACACAATATCCTCCCCACCCTGTATACAGTGGTATCTGCCCCCCCCCCCCCACCTGCCAAACTTATGTAATGTCCATCCCTATTCCATCCTTGCTCCCAACCCCTTACCCCATGGCTCATATCCCTGCAATAGACCTAGATGCAAAACCTGTCCTATCCATCATACCACCACCACCACCACCTACTCCAGTCCTTTCACAGGCATTTCTTACCCCATAAAATACAGTGCAACCTGTGAAAGCAGTCATGTTATCTACAGAATGAGCTGCAACCACTTTGCAGCTTTCTGTATAGGCATGACCAGCACTCAGCTGTCTATCCGAATGAATGGCCATCATCAAACTGTGGCCAGGAGACAGCTAGATCATCCTGTTACAGAACATGCAGCATTGCATAATGTAACTCACTTCAGTGACTGCTACACAGTCTGTGCCATGTGGATCCTCCCCACAAACACTAGCTTTTCTGAATTGCACAGGTGGGAACTCTCCCTTGCAATATATCCTACGTCCCACAATCACCCAGACCTAAACCTTCGCTAGTTCCTGCCTCTACCACCCTTCTCTACATTTCCCTGCCCACACTTTCTCCTTACATTCATCTCCCATCTCACAACACATTTCAGTACCTTCCCTTCCTTCCACACTGTCAGACAGACAGCACTGGTGTATTCCGCCACCTGTGCTGTGCATACCCCCCCCCCCTCCTCCCCTCCTGCTTCCATCTCCTCGTCACTTCCTCACCCCCACCATGGTTGCTCTCACCTAGGCCATGCTGGATACCGCAGATTGGTCACAGCGACCAGAGACGGCAAATGCATTAACGACCAAAAGCTCTAATGTTGTATTATACTGTTTGTGCCTTTCTGCGGCTCATCTCTATGGTCAGTAAGCAACCCAACCTTCTCAAAAATATTGTTGAATCCTTCCTGGAATTTCCATTGTTTAAAATTACAAGTTATGAACTTAATATTGGCTAAACAACAAATTTTCATAGGATCTGCAGAAACTTAGTCACCACTCACTTTAAAGCAGACTTTATTGTACTAGTTCAGTTTGTAATCCAGTAGATGGAAATTTTTGCAATAACACATTACATTTTTGGTACATCTATTTTTTTAACAAAATGTAGTAGGTGGTATCTATTAATGAGGGAGTTGATTTTTATTAAAATTTTGAGCTGCCAAAAAGCAATTGCGAAGACCCACTTTTAATGTTACTACCATGGCCTAAAGTGGGCCAAAATACATTACATGCCGTTTAGAATTTGTAAAAGGTTTCCTGTCAATATATGTTCAAAATATAATGACAAGCAGACAGGGGAAGTTGACACTGTTAAATTCTTGCATTTATAGCTTGGTAGTCTATTTGATTGGGTGGAGAACTGTTGTAGCACCTAAATCTATAATTGTTATGCGAATTATGTTCTGCAGCAACTCGTGAAGCCAAGCTAAAATTTTATGAGTCCAAAAACATGAATATGAATTCGAATTATTTGTGCTGCAAATTCAAGAAAGTCCTGCAGAGTGCTTTTCAAGGAAATGGTGATACTAACTATTGCTTCCCAGTATATTTATTTCTACCATATATTTCCGCAGATAAGACGACTTTCAGATAAGGCGAGGTACAAATTTTCATCTAAATTTTATAGTTTAAGCATATATCAGGCCCATAAAACGACCCCCAAGTTACCGTATTTACCCAAATGCAAGTCACAATTTTTTCCAGTTTTTGGGATCTAAAAATATGCAACATTCCGAGGTAAAGTTTCAGGAAGTTCTGAAAAATGTCGCTAGACACCACCATAAGTAGGTATTTTGCAAGGAGGTAAGAATAAACCAGGGTTTTGTACAAAGAGGTTAGAGATTCTAACCTCCTCGGTTTTGTGTAGAGAGCCTAGTGTTGTGAATGGTAGTTCTGAAAAATGCGCCATAAGTAGTTTTCGAGGTAAAGCTTTATACAGAGCTTTATTTTCATGATTGGTACACCTGAATTTCACCCTTTGCTACAGTGTTTGCAGTCTGCTTTTGAACTTTCAAGTGTGTAATGCTATGTTATATCTGATCATGAAGAGGCATGGTTTTTTTTACACTGTGAAGATTAAGAGAAAAGTAATTTCTTTCGCCAAGACAATATTTAATCGTGCTGAAGCATGTATTATGCAGGTGAAAATACATGAAATTGTCAGAGAACAGAAGATAAATGATTTGAAAGGAAACCGCAATTGTTGCGTGTAGCTCCAAAATACTTTAACCCTTTCACTGCTCCATTATCCATTTGTAAATATATGCTAATTGTTTCAGTGCGAATCTGTATATGTTGAGAAATTATTTTTGACAAGCGACACTGTAAAATCAAGCTGCATTGCAAATAATTAATTCAATTCCTGTTTTATGGCGTGTAGGTTATTGTATGTACCCTTGTCCACTCAGTAAAATAATAAAGCTTGTAAAGTGAACATTTTTCAAAAACTTATGCAAACCTTTGTTTGCGTAAATCCTTCCTCCATGATGTAAATTTCAGACTAAACTTCAATCTATTTTTCTTTTTTTGTACTGTCATATAAGACAGCCTCGGATTTTGGGACCTTTTTTTTTTTTTTTTTTTTGTGCTTCAGCCATCATCTTATTTGTGGAAATATATGGTAAATAAAATTTTGTCAATAAAATATATCAATTTTTCAAACCAACAGCACACTTTGTGAAATAATACTAGAAATAAGAATAATGGAAATTCCAAGAATGAATCAACAACATTATAGGTTGCTATTCATCACAGAGACAACCTGATGATTCATAGAAAGACACCCATAGAAGAATACAAGTTTATTAAAGCTTTCGGCCTTTAAGGCCTTCATCAGAAAGAGAAGCTACCTCTCTTACACACATATGTCACACAAACATGACTGCTATCTTCAGCCACTGTGGCTAGAGTACGAGCTGTGACAGCCCGGGAGGGATGCAAGGTGGGGTTGGGGGAATACACCAGTGCAGTCTGATGGAGTGCGTGCTGACTGGCTGCTGAATGCAGGAGGAGAGGGAGGAAGGGAACGGGAGAGACTGGAGTGTGTAGCAGAATGGAAGACATACATGAGGCAGAATGTGGACAGGGACCAAGTGGAAGGTGGGGGGAGAGGCAGGAACTACTGAAGGTGTAGGATATATTTTAGGGAGTGTTCCCACTTGCACAAGTCAGAAAAGCTAGTGTTTTTTGGAACGATCATGGCACAGTCTGTGTATCAGTCATTGAAGTGAGCCACATCATGAAGGTTGAATGCTTTGCAACAGGATGATCCAGCTGTCTCCTGTCCACAGTTTGACAATGCCCATTTATATGGCCAGACAGCTTGTTGCAGGTCATACCCACATAGAAAGCTGCACATTGGTTTCAGCTCAGATTGTAGATCACATGACTGCTTTCACAAGTGCCTTTTATGAGACAGGAACTGTTTTTAACAACAGTGGAGTTAGGTGGTGGTGGGATGTTGGTTATGACAGGTTTTGCATCTAGGTGTATTGCAGGAATATGAGCCATTGAGCAAGGGGTTGGGAGGAGGGATGGAATATGGGTGGACAATGATAATACATGGGTTTTGGCGGGCGGTTCAGTACCACTGCCACGCGGGAGTAACTGAGCGGTCTGGATCGCCACATTGTGGATTGCGTGGCCTCCCGTGTCGGAGGTTCGAATCCTCCCTCGGGCATGGATGTTTGTGTTTTCTTTAGTATAAGGTAGTTCATAAGTAGTTTGTAAGTTTAGTGACTGTTGACCCCACAGGTAAGTCCCATAAGCTTAACATACATTTCAACACATTCGAGCAATACCACTGTTGGAGGGGTGGTAAGAATAGTGGATAGGATATTTCTCATTTAAGGGCAGGATGAAAGGTAGTCGAAACTCTGGCAGAGAATGTGATTTAATTACTCCAGTCCTGGGTGGTACTGGCTTGCAAGAGAGATGCTCCTTTGTGGCCGGACGGTGGGTGTGAGTAAGGTGGTGGGTGACTGGAGAGACAGGGCACGTGAGATCTATTTCTGGACCAGGTTGGGATAGTAATTACGGTGAAGTGAATAATACGTAAAATCTGATTTCTGCACAAATCTTGTGCTGTTGTGTGATAGTAACAAACAAGTATTGTAAATTTTATTTTATTTTTATCTGATTATGCGTGGAAACAATTAGCTTAGAATTACCATAGGCACATAAGTATAGTGAACATTTAATACTTGCTAACAAGTGTTATGTCCCCTTAAATGTAAATACTTTATGCTTACAATTTTTTTGATCGAATTTTCATCCAGAAGGGCAAATGCATTTGGAATCTTTGGAAGGTAATTTAGCATATATGTTCTTTATTTCATAAATATGTATTGTGTAGTCTTATTTTCTGACATGTTCTTCATCCAAGATGGTCTCTTCAGTATGGATCAATTACAATGAAAAGTACAACTAATTTAATCGAATCATTTTAGGAAAACTGAGCTCAGTTTCCATCTTCAGCTTGCCAGATTTCTATTTTTCCTCATTTGTCTACACAAATCACACTTTCTTCTCAGTACTTGCACTGTAGGTATTTATTCATTTTGTATGGTCTTGTCATCATTTCAAATCCTCAACCCTTATCTTAATAAATGATTTATGGGCTTTTCCACAACTATATTAATTACAGAGATACCAGTGGGAACAATAATAATCAGACTCAAAGGAAATGCACCCTCGTGTTTTCTTTCTGGTTCCCACACATTGAGTGCTGATTAGTATATACATATAAAAAAATCTTTACAAACCAAGAAAATTGCATAATATTATTCTTTCAAATGATGCCAAACCAATGTGAAGAAAACAGTTGAGTTGTGCAGATTGTCCAACAAGAATGATGATTCAAAGTATGTATGAAAAAAATAAAGCAATAAAATTTTATTAGAATGCCACAAATAGAGTAAAGACAAAGGCAATAGATTCTCCCTTTGTAGAATTATCTGTACTGATGAATTAACCAGCCAAATTGTGGAAAGTTAAAACATGCTTTTATGTAGAACCCAACCATTATGAAGAAGCAGGTGCAGTCAGTGCAGGACAGAAAAACTATCTTCTACAATATTTGCCATCCTCATGAACCATTGACATTGCCGAGGTGAGGTGGCTTGCATGCTTCAGTGATAGACATAGCCATACCGTAGGTGCAACCACAGCAGAGGGGTATCAGTGGAGATGCCAGAAGAGAGGCAGCAGCCTATTTGGTAGTTGCAGGGGCAACAGGCTGGATGATTGAGCTGGCCTTGTAACATCAGCTAACATGGCTTTGCCATACAGTTATTGTGAACGGATGAAAGCAAGGGGAAACTACAGTCGTTACTTTTCACGAGGACGTGCAGCTCTACTGTATGAATATATGATGATGGCATCTTCTTGGGTAAAATATTCCAGAGGTAAAATAGTCCCCCCATTTGGATCTCTGGACAGGGACTACTCAGGAGGATGTCATCATCAAGAAAAACAAAACAGGCATTCTACGAATTGGAGCATGGAATGTTCTAACCCTTATTGCATAGGTAAGTTAGAAAATTTGAAAAGAGAAATGGATAGGTTGAAGTTAGATATGGTGGGGATTAGTGAAGTTCATTGGCAGGATGAACAAGATTTCTGGTCAGGTGAGTACAGGGTTATGAATACGAAAGCAGTTGGTGGTAATGCAGGCAGGTTAGACCAAGACTGTTTTGGCTTCTCTGAAATAAAAAATCAATGCAGGAGTAGGTCTGATAATGAATAAGGAAATAGGAATGTGGGTAAGTTACTAAGAACAGCACAGTCAAGGCATTATCATAGCAAAGACAGACACGAAGCCAACACGGATCACAGTAGTGCAAGTTGATATGCCATATAGCTCTGCTGATGATGAGGAGAGCAAAGAAATGCATGAGGAGATAAAAGAAGTTATTCATGCAGTTAAGGGAGAGGAAAACTTGATTGTGATGGAGGACTGGAACTTGGTAGTAGGAAAGGGAAGAGGCAGAAATGTAGTAAGTGAATATGAACTGGTGAAAAGGAATGAAATGGGAGATTACCTAGTAGAATTTTGTGCAGAACCATAATTTAATCATCATAAACATGGTTCAATCATCATGAAAAAAGGTTGTACATGTGGAAGAGACCAGAAGACAGTGGAAGGTACCATATTGACTTTATAATGGTAAGACAAAGGTTTAGAAACCAAGTTTTAAAGTGTAAGTCATATCTAGGGACTCTGTCCACAACTTATTAGTTTTGAACAATAGATTAAAACTTACAAAACTGAAAAAGGTAGAAAAGCAAGGAGATGGGACATGGATGAGTTGAAGGAACCAGAATCGTCGAAATACTGGAGAATAGTTGGCCGGAGATGAACTGGAACGACCAGTAACCATTTGGGGCCCAGTGGATCGTAGTTGCTCTTATACAATACCCCATTTATAAGTTGAAACTCTCCTTTGGTCATTTCTCATTTCTCCAAGGTCTGTGTGGTTTGTAATAATGCTGAATCTTCCCTTTGTTCAGCTGTAATATCACCTAATTCATTGAGGGCGGAAATTTCACCCATGCTGTTGTGTTCCACTAATGAATTTCTTGAAAGGCAGTCATTGTTCTTGTCTTTGCAGCTATTTTTGAATACCTTTGTGACATCGTACTCTTGGAGTCTTAGTGTACATCTTGCTAGTCAACCTGATGGATCTTTCAAGCTCTTGGACTTTGAGAGTACTCTTGATGCACAGGCTTTCACCTTTCAGCACCTTCCTGAATTTGTACAAGTATTGCACCAAACCCATAACCGCTAGCATCTGTGTTACATTCGATTTTTGCATTTTTATCGTATAAGACTAGAACTGGTGCTGAAGTTAGAGCCTCCATAAGTACCCGGTAAGGTCTTTCTTTCGTCTCATCTCAGTAAAACTTGGCGTCTCCTTGCAGAAGTTCTTGCAATGGAAGTGTCTTGTTACAAAAACCTTTTATGAAATGCTATGAGTCAGAAATTCTGTGACAGCCCTTACTTTGTCTGGATCAATGTGGACACCATCTCATTTGGCTAGGTGCCCCAGGATTTTTATCTTTTTGCCTTTCCGCAATGTTGTTTAATCTGTACATTGAGCAGGCAGTGAAGGAATGGAAGGAGAAATTTGGAGAGGGCATTAAAGTGCAGGGAGAAGAAATAAAAACATTGTTGTTTGCCGATGACATAATAATTCTGTCAGAGACTGCAAAAGATCTGGAAGAGCAGTTGAATGGGGTGGACAATGTCTTGAAAGAAAGATATAAGATGAACATTAACAAGAGTAAAACGAAGGTAATGGAATGCAATGTCAGAAAATCAGGCAATGATTAGGTAATGAGACAATAAAAGTAGTAGATGAATTTTGTTATTTGGGTGGCCAAAGTAAAGAAGATATAAAATGCAGAGTGGCTATGGGAAGAAAAGCGTTTCTAAAGAAGTGAAACTTGTTAACATCCAATATTAATTTAAATGTGAGGAAGTCCTTTCTGAAAGCATTTGTCTGGAGTGTAGCATTGTATGGGAGTGAAACATGGATGATAAGGAGTTCAGATAAAAAGATGATAGAAGCTTTTGAAATGTGGTGCTACAGACGAATGATGAAAATTAGATGGGTAGATCAAGTAACTAATGAGGAGGTGCTTAACTGAATCGGGGAGAAAAGGAATTTCTGGCATATCCTGACTAAGAGAAGGGATAGATTGGTTGGACACATTCTGAGACATCAAGGAATTGTCAGCTTAGCATTAGAAGGAGGCGTGTGGGGTAAAAATCATAGAGGGAGACCGAGTGATGAATATAGTAAGCAGATTCCAAAGGATGTAGGTTGCCGAACATATTCTCAGATGAAGTGACTTGTCCAGGACAGGGTAACGTGGAGAGCTGCATCAAACCAGTCTGCGGACTGAAGACCACAACAACAGCAGCAGCTTTGAAGATGCACTTCTTTGGTTTGAGGTGGAGTCCTGCAGCCTGAACACACTTCAACCACAATTGATAGGCAGCTTAAATGTTCCACAAATGTCCTTGAGAAAATGATAATGTCATCAAGGTAACAAAGACAAGTAATCCATTTAAGATATCAAAGCAAATTGTCCAGCATGCTTTCGAATTGCCCAGAGCATTACGTAGTCCAAACAGCATGACTTTGAATTTATAGAGGCTGCAAGGCGTAATAAAAGCAGTAATCTCCCTATCAGTTTGGTCAAACTTGATTTGTCAGTAACCTGTCTGCATGTTCATGGTTAAGAAGTATGTAACTCCTTTCGAGCGTTCTAAGGTGTTGTCAATGCACAGCAATGGGTAGACACCTTTCTTTGTGATTTTGTTCAGCAGCTGATAGTCAACACAGAAATGCCATGTCCCATCCTTTTTCTTCACTAGGACCACTGGAG
This sequence comes from Locusta migratoria, assembly GCA_026315105.1. NCBI lineage: Eukaryota > Metazoa > Arthropoda > Insecta > Orthoptera > Acrididae > Locusta > Locusta migratoria. The sequence goes on from CM048744.1 coordinate 569,129,441, forward strand.
ATGACTAAGGACTCGCTGAAGGTTGAATAATGTCATCATGCAACGTCTTCTCCATTTTCTCCCAAACTGTATGTCTTTCAGCTGGTGAGACACTATATGAACGCTGGCTAATTGGTGGATGATCCCCAGTAATGATATAGTGTTTCATCATGGGCCGTTTCATCTGGCTCTTCTCCTGCTTTGGCCCTTAATACACCTGAAAATTGGTGTAGTATTTCTAACACCTGATGATGTTCCTGGGTCAGACTGGGCCCTATATGCAATTCCATAATAGTTTCGTCTATTGCATTGTCAGCAGTAACTGTAGGGCATGAGATTTTGTCAGTGACATTGAGCTCACCATACTGGACTGGTTCAGCTGTACCAATACACATTCCTGTAGGGATGAGTTGTGATTGCTCATGAAAATTAGAGATCCAAAGCTCTCCTTTACCACCTGTAATGCTTACGATAGCTGATGGTATATAGATTTCCTTTGTTATATTGATTAGCTTTTTGTGATCGCCAGCACTTCACAGTTCACCTGGTCACCTTGGCTGCTGACTGGATCCCTTCTCATTGTTAACGATGGAATCTCAACGTTCTTGACCTTCAGCACAGTTGCTCTTGTATCACAGAACATTGTCTTCTTAATTTTCTGGTGGTAATTATTCGACAATACAGGAAAGGAAGCTCCTGAATCAACTAGTGCCTGGACAGGTTGGCTGTTGATGATGATATCAATGAAATTTCCATCTTAGTGACTGTTGTCCATGGGGGATTTTCATCTGCAGTGGCCTCACCTACATATATAGCTGCCTCATCTAGTTTTCCTGAACACAATGGCTAGGTGAGCAGCTGGTATCACTGTAAGGCGATGGGCTTCGCACCAAAGGTCGACAGTAATCATCTGCAGTTGACTGCCGTTGAAAGGACTGCTCCAATGGTTGGCATCTTGCGGCTTAAGAATTGTCAAATTCTCATCTTCTGTACCTACTGTATTGTACAACATGTCCAGGAAGCCCACAGTGAAAACACAATGGTGTGTCATCTCCAGATATCTGTCCTCCTGCGAGGCGTTATAGTTTCTGTGGGACTTGGTTGTAGCCACGTCAGTTGGTTCCTAGACTGCCGTTTTGTGGCTGCATCATAGTCATAGTAGGAGGAGGCCATTCTTCACGTCGAGTGTGACTAGTGGGGCAGTCAGGCACTAATGTTTGAATTACTTCTTTCTCAGCAGCATCAGCATCGGTTCCACGTACAAAACTGACATCCATGGCCATAATCTGGTGCTCTTTCAGTCCAACAGTCCCAGCTGCCATAAACTGTTTTAAGTCATCACTCACAATTTGCCTTAAGAGAGTAGCGAAGTCATCGTGGTATTCCACAATGACCTTAGGGACTACATTTGTGAATCTGTCATACTTCTTTCGTTCAACCCTCCTCTGTTGCATCTCTTCAATTTGCTGGCACAATCTGATAAATTCTTGTGTCATTGAAATGTCTTTTAACAGAAAAGCTTGACTGATGTCTTCCGCATTGCGCTTCATCAGGTGTGAAATTTTATCGGCCTTGGTCATATCTCGGTGAACTACGTGACATAGGGCCAAAACACTCTGTATACGAGGTGTGTTAGAAAAGTAATGAGATTGTCAACACTGCGGGAGATCTGGCAACATTGTGTCTACCAGCTGATGCTAAATCTGATAGTTGATCCCTTCCACTTCCTCAGTTCAAGTTACAACTCCGTACAGTTAATACATTAGTTTTCACAATGCCATTAGTAAAGTTGTGTTTTCATTGTGTGTCACAGAAATGGAGCATCGGAATTTAGAGCAACGCTGTGCAATAAAGTTTTGTGTTAAACTTGGTGAATCCGCAAGTGTGACTTTTGAAAAGTTGAAACAGGCCTATGGCGAACAGTGCTTATCGAGCACAAGTTTTTTGCTGGCACAAATCATTTTTGAAAGGCCGAGAACACGTTGAAGATGAACCTCGCTCAGTGACACCTTCGACTTCAAAAACTGATGAAAACATTGACCGTGTGAGGGCTCTTGTGAGATCAGACCGTCGTTTAACAATAAGGATGATAAGTGAACAGCTAAATTTAAACACTTTCACCGTGCATCAAATTGTGACAAATGATTTGAACATGCGAAAGGTTTGTGCCAAATTGGTGCTGAAAAATCTCACAACTGAACAGAAGGACATTCGAAAAAATGTGTGCATTGATCTTCTCGAGAGGATTGCTAATGACCAAGAATTCTTCAATTGTGTGATCACTGGTGATGAATCCTGGATATTTGAGTACAATCCTGAAACAAAGCGGCAAAGTAAAGAATGGCACACTCCGTCATCTCCTCGGCCGAAGAAATGTCGAATGAGCAAGTCAAAGATCAAGACCACGCTGATTTGTTTTTTTGACAGGAAGGGTATTGTGCACAAAGAATTCATTCCATCAGGACAAACTGTCAACCAAGTGTTTTATAAAAGTGTCCTTGAAAAGTTGAGGAAAAGAGTGATCCGTGTGAGACCAGAAATTGCAGACAAGTGGATGCTTCATCATGACAATGCTCCATGTCACACGGCCATTTGCATCTGTGAATTTTTGACCTCAAAATGTATTACTGTTGTTCCTAAACCCCCCTATTCACCTGATTTGAGTTCTTGTGACTTTTTCCTCTTCCCGAAATTGAAACATGTCCTAAAAGGACGTCATTTAGGAACTCTGCAGAACATTCAAAAGACAGTGACCGACCAGTTAAAAGCCATACCAATTGAAGACTTTCAGCACTGGTACCAAGAGTGGCAACGACGACTACAACTCCACTGATATGTAGCTGCCCAAGGGAACTACTTTGAAGGGGATAACATTCTTGTTTGAAAATAATAAAAACTTTTGTTATAATGAAATCAGTCTCATTACTTTTCTCACACACCTCTTATATGACTGCGTTGACTGACCCTGTTGCTGGGCCTTGTTTTCAGTTACTCTTCAATAAACGGACTTGCTGTTAGTGGTCTCTAAACGTCTTCTTATGTTCCATCTGGAATTTGTCCCAGCTATCAATCTTGTTCTTGTTGTTTTCAAACCTCTCCTGGGCTGTCCCATCCAGGTAGAAATACACGTTGGCCAAGCCCATCATGTGATCCCACCTGTTGTACTTTGCAACTCATTTGAACCCTTTCAGCCATTTGTTTGTATCCTGTCCAGCGTCTCCCAAGAACACTACTGTTTTCATATCGATCAGTCTTTTGATGAGATGGACCTTCAGGAGGAGGTTGTGAGTATACCCTTTGTATTCTTGTTCTTGTCCATGTAGGTGACACCACTGTCTAATCAGAGCCACGATGATACAGATGTATTGCAGGATCTCCGGAACCTCCACCAAAAGTGTCGTGTTGAACACTGCAAGAGGGTCAGAATTCAAAGTCTGGGTTGTTAATAGAGTACAACATTTCTTATAAAATATGTTATTTGTTGCATTGGCCCATAGTGATTAGATCCTCAAATATGAAGAACATGTCTCAGTATTTATGATGTTAGATGTTAAAATGTCCAGTGTTTTGTAATCTTAGCAGTAATTTTACTTTAAAATTATCTTAATATCAGTGTAATTTTGAATGAATAGAATGGAGGATGCTCATCCCTGGTTGCAACATTTCCATGTTTACAGTTTACATTAATCTGAATCTTTCGTACACATTTCTTTCAATGCAGCACACAATTTTATCACATTGCAAAAGTAATATTTCATGTTTTTCACTAAAGACCTAAGTTTCAAGTAACTTTCTTATAGATTTTCTTTCTGTAAGTTGGCTACCCATTTCTTGCAATGAAAGAAATTTTAAAACATCTGAAGTGTCAGTTATTTTCATAATGACTGAGTGTGTATAATGAGGATACATAGTGGTTCCTGCATGTTACCATTATTTATTTAAAACAGAAGTCTGCCTGCAATCCTTTCAATGGCAGGCATGTGAAGACATGCACCATCAAAGTTTGTTACATTAATAGTATTTTATTTTCTGACATTCCTGATGTGAGCCTGCTGAGCCTCTTCATACATGCTGAGTCAAACTCTGAAGAAGACTTTGCAGTTGCATGTTACATGACTATTATATTCTATACACTGCAGATCCCACCAATATGCGGTCATCAGAGAATCCAGTTAGAGCTGAAGTGGATAACAATACTCTGTTATTTTTAGGTTATATCCCTCAGTGGGAGTAATGTGGAGTCATTAGTGTGGTTTACAGAAACCTGATGGTGCAACATGTGAAAGGAGTGTGATGGGTTCTTGCAGGGCAGATGCAGCTATCATGTCACACCTCTGGGAATACGTTGTGGTCGAGGAAGCAGCAGCAGTTGCAGCGAACAACTGGTAAAACACAACTCCAGCTGTCCATTCAGTGGGGGGTGATTTGTTCTTAAGGCTTTTATTTTCTTTTTTTGGCACATTTCTCAAGTTCCGTATAAAAGCCTCAGCAGCATTCACTCAGTAACAACAAAATTGTTTATATTAACAGAAGAAGTTGTATTAAAATTTTGGTGCTGTGAATTTTGTTGACCCTAAATCAAGTACAGTGCAAGTGTTACCAGCTTGTGGTGCTGATATAATTAGCACAGAAAACTTTCCTTTTTGCATTAGCATATTATTTGTTTTTAAGAGCTAGTTGAGGATTTTATACATATTTTTGCTAATACAATTAGGACTTGTGAAAGTGCCTACTTCTGGTTTTGGTTATTTTACAGGTTTATGTGCAGTAGCTACTATCTTCTCTTAACATTAATTCCATTCTCTACCACTCTCCTGAGGAGCTTGCTGTGCCTCTTCGTAGCCCTGTTCTTTTAAGCTTTGTGTTTGTTTTAATATGTGCATGTGTAATGTTTGTATCTTCTTCAAGTATTTTTATTTTTCTGTTTGTGTATTTTCAGAAATAGTATATGCAAGCCAATAATTTCAATTCTTATTTATTTCTGCAAATAATGCTTTCTTCTTATTTGCAGTACTCCAAAGCCTTAGATTTTTCTTCTTGCTAGGCTGAATATACTGCCTTCTATTAATCAACAGGCTGTTTCTGTCTTGTATATAAAATGGCTGTGATTTTTTTTTCATTGGTTGCCAGGGCTGATGCACCTGTCATGGGCCATTTGTGGGAGTTTTCTTTTGCAACTGAACTCGAGTTGGGGTATGGTTTATTTTTTTCCTTCTTTAACACATATCTTGTATTATCCTTGCTTTACACTTATGTAGTTTACTATTTATTTTGGGCCTCTTCCTTTCCTGTCTAGTTCCTGGTTTTACTAAATGCTCAGTACTGTTTGAAGTGTGTGTGAGTGTACAAATATGTTTATTAACAACTATGCAAATTAGTTGATATCTCCAAAACTATTGAAGTAGAAGCATGATGTCACTTTAACTCAAATAAATTTAAATCACTGTCATACACTGTAAACTCCAGGAAGGATTCAACAATATTTTTGAGAAGGATAGGTTGCTTACTCACCACAGAGACGTCAGATGAGCCACGGAATAGCACAGATAATAGAATACAACTGAATAGCTTTTGGCTGATATGGCTGAAAGCTGTTAAGTTGTATTTTATTATTTGTGCCTTTACGCGGCTCATTGGATATCTCTGTGTTAGTAAGCAACTTATCCTTCTCAAAAATAAATCAGTGTCATGTATTAAATGTATGGCATTTCATGTTGTGTCCTCACATTCCCTATCAGAATGTAGTTTTAGATATGCCTTAAATGAGTGCTATAGTCCCATTGCCCTTCATGATACATGTGCACCTTTTGGGTAATATTGGAAGCTTCACAAGTCTGTCTGTGGATGTTGCTGTATTGCATAAAGAAGTGACGATTTCATAAAATCATAGAAAATGTAAAATGACCTAAAAGATCCGTGACACACACACACACACACACACACACACACACACACACACAACAAATACAAACTCCATTGGAAATAGCCACCACAATAGAAACAAAAGACCTCTGAAGTTAGTAACCCTACATACAGTGAACACTATTTTGAAAATGTAAAATGTATGTTGTGAAATGTCGTGTTGATGTAAAGAATATAACTTGTTGCATTGTACAGAACAACCGAAATGAAATGGTAATAAAAATGCTTAAAACCTTCAGTCTGTCAGGTGCCAAGACGTTTCTTTTGTCCTAATGTTTGAGAAGCTAATTTAAAAGAGTATCAATTGAAATCATATACCGTGTATTTCCGCAGATATGACAATGGCTGAATCGTTAAAAAAAGGCCCCTAAATCCGAGGTCCTCTTATACGATGTTACAAAAAAATAAACATAAAAAATAAATAAATAAATAAATAAAAATAGATAGAAATTGGTAATTTCGCAGATGTCCTGCAAGTGCGGCTTCAACCTCCAAACAATATATATTAAAGCGGTTAAGTATTGAAATGATACGTATTGAACAGGTGAATGTTATGATTTTTATGAATATGTTGTGATTTTAAAGGATGTGGTTAGTCAGAAACCTAAGAGTACAGCTTTCTGGGTAATTTACAAGAAATCTTACACAAAAATTTACAAGAAATCTTACACAGAAATTAGCTTGGCCTGAAATGATATATATCGAATGTACAACTATAAATTGATTTAGTGTTTCTGAACCATAGTTCTGGACACTAAGTGTCCTCATGTACTAAAAAAACCACTTTGTGGTTGACCTATATCCTATATCTAACCTTCTTAAGGCTACGCTACAGATAACATTTTTAAAAGTGAAAGTTAGGTTAGGTATAGGACAAACAAGAAAATTTTTTCAGTATGTGAGAGCGCGTAGCGCTCGAATATCTGGTTCAGAAACATTCGCTTATTCCATACATATAAAACAAGCTTTTGAAAAGAGACTTGCAGGTCATTGGTAGGAAGACACTTCTCAAGCTTAAACTGGCCCTGCAGCATTTCTTTTTAATTTTTGAATAATAGTATCTTTTAGTAAAGAAATGGTGAAAACAAAATTTGGAAACTTACCATTTTTGGCTTTACATTGTGTGTCACTATCAACTGCATTAGTGTTTAGATGTTCTTAAGTGCCTACATTAATGAATATACAATGAAAAAGGATGTACATACAAATGGCATTATTTGATTAATTATGAATAACACCTGAAACAATTATAAGGCCAATAAAATAAATTTCGTAAAATAAATATGGAGTATTTGCTGCAATTCATTCATTAGCGACTAACTGGTAAAATTTGAACTCCTATGGATACATACAAATGGTAGTTCTCCTTCAAATACCAATCAAAAATAATAACGAAAAGAGAGTAAGTGGTAGTAGTACACTGTGTACCCCAACCTTTCCACTCACACACCACAAGGAGTTTGCTAGAGTACTGTAAATGTTGATTTAGTTCCTTGTAGATCTCATTAAAGTAATAATAATAATAATAATTTGTTTCTCTATGGCGAAAATGAAACAGAATACATCTTTCATTTTATAATCATTTAAGTGTTTCATTGTTTTTAAAAAGAGATAAATAAAATATTTCATTTTTAAAATTGTATATCCCGTTGGCAGTATTCCAGTTTGTTCCAATTCCAATCATTGCTTTAGAAAAATAACTTACTTTGTACAATAATTCACTGCTTCATCTGTTGTTTGGATAATAAAACAGTAGTATGTTATTTTGCTGTGGTGACTTGCATACATTATAGTATAGAAGTTGTGGTATATGAGAGCTGTTCAAAAAGTAAGGTGACTGTCCCAATTCTATGAGTAACATACATTCATTTATTTATCTTTTACCTTGTTATGTTAGTACATATGTCCCAAGTATATGTTCATAGTTTCAGGTGTACAGCATACTTTGTTTGTTTTTGACAGGTAGATAAGATTAGACCAGGTAGATAAGGTTAGACAAGTTTTAATGTGCTCAGCAATTTTCTATTAATATAAAAGAATTTGCATCAAATTTTGTGTGAAAAATGGAATCAAGTGCTCCAAAATACTTGAAATGTTAACAGTGGCATATGGTCAGTCTGTTCTAAGTACAAAAAATGTTTATGAATGTTACAAGCTCTTCCATGATGGCAGAGAAGATGCCCATGATAAACCTTGCTCTGGACACCCCATCATATCAACAACAGATAATAACGACTGTGAGGAAAATTAGTAAGAGAAGTTGCTGAGGAAGTTGGCATATTGTCGGGTCATGTCATGCAATTTGTTTTTTATTGTGTTTTGGGTATGAGATGCGTCTCAGTAAAGTTTGTTCCAAAACTTTTCAATTTTGATTGGAAGAACCATCTTGTGAGCATCACTTAGGAGCACTTGAATGAATTTTATGTTATGTGCCATTTGTGAGAAGCAATACAGAGACATGGAAAAACAATTCATGACTTTTGCATCATGACAATGCCCCTGGTCATTCATCATTGCTTGTGACAGATTTTTTTGGCTAAAAACAACATGAAAATCATACCTCTGCCACCATATTTACCAGTTTTTTCCCTGTGTTACTTTATCCTGTCCCCAGAATTGAAGAGTTTTATGAAAGGCCAATCATTTGCATTGTATGAGGAAAGGGAAACTGTGTTGCTGGAAGTAATTGACGCTGTACCAAAAAGCAGAGCTGGGCACCATTAACCAAAAAGTTAACCTCGTTCAACATTAATCCATTACTAAAAAAGTTAACTTTGTTAAACGTTCAAGCATTACTCTGTGGATAATTTATCGGAAGTTAACTTTAAATGTTAATCGCTAACTTGTAACAGCATTGTGCTGCCACGAAAAAAATTGCCTTCAGTCTCTGAATTAATATATTTATGTTGTTATATTATTGAAATCAGCAATTTCAAAAATACGTATTACCCTACCTGATATTTAATCAGGTACTGATTCAATAGAAGATGTTCATCATCTATGCATCTGTCCAATGTTCTCCTCGATATTGCACTTTTTGTGGGGTTTAAAGTTTTATTAAGTTCTCAAATGACTTCATTTCGATGACATGTAAAGGTATCACGTTGGGAACAAAGAAGTTGCCTACACACTGATCCTCACTAGCCTGGGATGCACTGCTGCAAGTTGTTGCAATGCCAGAAGACTCCCCAATTCTGATCTGGTTTTTTAGCGGGAGTACTGCTACTGGCACCACTGTCGATACTGGAATGCTGAATAGTAACATTCCTTTTGGATTTTCCTCGAACAGAACCTGCCTTGACTCCTTCTTCAAACTGCATCTCCTGAGCCTTAATTGTTGATCTTTTTTTTTTTTTTCGGAAGGCACAATTTACAGTGAAAAAATATTTGTTCTCCCAATCTAGATATAAAATTAACAAAATCACGTAGATATGGGCACTGATTTCACCAACTGTTGCGCCCACAATAACATTTTCACACATAAATCTTCTTTGACACTCGGATCACTTACACTGGCAAAAGGTGCACTTAACGTGAACATAACAACTAACAGCCTACTGCCGGTGAGTACAAAGCACTGGCATGGGACATTAAGCTCTTATTCTTTCCTCCTTCCTGGACTCACTTAGTGCAGGTATACACGGAGTAACGGTTTTCCCTCAGTTGGAGCAGGCTTACACTAAGTTGTAGGTTTCCCTTGGGCTCCCATTTCTGCTTTTCAGGTCTTGGCACCATTCAGGGTGCCAGGGAATGATTCAACAAATAGCCTGGGCATAGTCACATACAGAAGGGACCTGCATTAAAATGAGCATAATTTACATGGCAAGAGTTTTGTCATAACAAGTGGGTACAAAAGTAACGCATTAATGGACTTATGGCAAATTAAGGAAAGTTAAAGAGTCCGTTATTGTTATTTAAAATTAACTTAAAAGTTAATCCTTTACTCAAAAAGTTAACTTTGTTAATTAACGATTAACAGACTTGTGCCCAGCTCTGCCAAAAAGTGCTTATGAGAAGTGCTTCGAGGACTGGAAGAACCTTTGGCACAAGTGTATTGTATCTGAGGGGGATTACTTTGAAGGGGACAACATGAATATTGATGAATAAATAAATATTTTCTCAAAACTATAAAGTCACCTTATTGTTTGAACACCCCTTATATAACGTGATATAATAGAAGATGACGCTCAAGGAAACATGTTTTAATTAGAGGAGTAAATACACTTGGAATACAATGAAGAGACTTGCTTGTAAGGTAATGAAGGTAAGTTTGGGATCAGAATTAAATACAGTAGATAACAAATAACATGTAAATATGTAATTAGATATTATAGTAAAAAAAAGGGGTATGGGTGTGATAAGAGTGGTTGATATTTCTGAAAAAGTAAAAGTGAATACATCCCCCACCCCCTTTTTTATATATTGTATTTCATTTTCACATATGTACTCTTATTTGGTGCATATTCTTCTAAAATAAATAAATCAATAAAAAAGTAAATTAAAAATATATTATTGTAAAATTATGAAAAAAGAAAACAAACTATATATGTAAAGCATATGAATATGCATCAGATGAAGGTCATCCTCTCACCATGATTGAAAAATATTACCACAGTTCTTGCAAATTGTTCTTGAGCTTTCAGAACTATAGATTGATATCTAACATCTTAAAATAAGACGTGAAAATAAAGTAGTGTGTCTTAGCATATTAATAATAATTAGAATAATAGCATCGATAAAAGAATACTGGAATTGCGGCTTGGGCACGAACTGTGAAAAATTCCGCTTGTGCGAGAAGTGAAATTTAAAAAAATGCAAGAACTTGTCGAGACTCCAAGACATCCTTAAGTTCAGTACATCCAAATTAAACACAAAGGAATTATGCTATCTGAAATTACAGCCCCAGAATTGCACAAGATGAGGATTGGAATAAAAAAAATTAATAATTAAATCATAAACAAATAGTAATCAAATTTAAAAGCAAGTAAATCAAATTTGGATGTGAAAAAGGAGTATTAGCTTCTTCAAATGAGATTCAGATGAAGAAAATGAACATGTGGTTTACTACAATAACTTGACTGTTTATTGTTTTGAGCTCAAGTTAATTCTTTGTCAGTTTTATAAACTGTTAATTAACTCAAGTGAAGTTAAGAAAAGAAAAATGAAGCACACCTTCTAAATAAACCCCTTGAAATTCAATTGGACTTTGCAGTAGTTGATTGTACATCAATGAAATGAACCAATCTTCCTAACTTTCAAATTAACTGAAACACTTTGTGTCTGCTAAACCTGGCATGAATGGCAGTTCTCAACTAGCAAACTGATGTTATGAAAAAGCTCACCAACAAATACTGGTATTGTAGTGGATGCGATGATATGCGTTAGCAAAGGGTCTAAACCATCAGCAATCTTGAGATTGCGTGATGGCTCTGCACAGAACTCAACAATTATTGTAGCTTCAGAAAATGCTGCCAGTTACTTAATACTCAGACAGCACCTCATTGAGAGCTCATTGCTATTGGTGTGGATACCAGATTTCTCCCCCCTTTGCTGGAACAGCCGAAAGCACCAATCATACCTAATGGCAAAAAAAGTACAATGTTAAATGAATTCCTTCTCTGGGATATACTGAGAAGAGTGCTGTTATGGCCTAAGGGCCATTCATATCGCGCGCGCCGTCATTGGGTTCCGTGGCAGGCGCGGGCCCGGCCGTGGTAGTTCCCGGCCGTGCCACAGGAGGGCACGGTCGGCCTAACAGCTGACGCGAGCTGCGCGCCGTCTGCTGGCGGGCCCCGTCAAACGGCCGACGTGACAGCCATGTCATTCTACAAGTGTACGGCGAACGAGACATAGCGTGCTTGGACCAAGTGTGTTTATTTCAGTGGCGACGAGGATATTGGTTGCGTGGTCTTCCTGCCGCAGTCATGGCAGAACAGCTTAGCGCGTTGCTGACGAATCTTCAGTCGTTACCGGAAATTTTGGCTCAACAGAATGCTTCTCTCACGGCGGCTATTGACACATTGACTAGGGCTGTGACACAACAGGTCGGGTTGCGGTCTTCTGTGCCCGTTCCTCAGTTTCCTCCATTTGACGACTTTGCCGAGGATTGGTCCGACTACGAACAGCGTTTACGCCAACACTTCGTAGCCTTCCAGGTGTGTGATGAAGGTAAGCAAAAAGCTTATTTCCTTTCGTGGCTCTCGCCTCGTCTTTTTCGTTTGCTGGGCGATTTAGCGCCGCTTCAGACGCAGGCATCCCTGTCCTTTCAGGATATCTGTTCTCTTTTTGCGGCGTATTTTCGCCGCCACTCTCACGTGGTGTCGGCCCGCAAATCTTTCTACCGTTCGCGGAAACAGCCGGGTCAGTCGTACCGCGCGTGGGCCACGGAACTGCAGGGGCTAGGCCGTCGTTGTCTGTTTCGGTCCGAACCGCACGGTGATTCGTATGCGGACTCTATGGTCCGCGATGTTTTGGTTTGTTTTGCTCCCGACCTGGACGTTCGCAAGCAGGCTCTTCAGTCTGACGATCCCTCATTAGCGGAGGTTTTGCGTATTGCGTGCGCATTTGAAGTTTCGGAGGCCGTGGGAAGTCAACTTTCCGCTTGGGGGGAGGTATCCTCAGTTGACGATTCGGCCCCGTTATCCGCGGCGCCGGTTTCTTCGGTGGCTGTTGTTGCGTCGCCCTCCCCTCCCTCCCTTCGGACGCCGCGGCGCCCGCCTGCGTCGTATGGGCGGGGGGAAAGGCGGCGCGCGTCGCCTGCTTCAGAGAGCGAGCCGATGTCATGTCTTTCGTGCGGAGCGTCCCATTCTCGGGAATCGTGCCCGCACAGGCTGGCCACCTGTAATCGTTGTGGCAAGTTAGGACACCTCGCCCGAGTGTGCCGCTCCTCGGTCACGTTTTCCCCCAGGCTCGGCTGTCTGGGCTCGAGGCTACGGCCGCCATCCTCGTTGGGTCCCAGCCGTGGTCGTTCGGGAGCGTGGCCGACGTCTCTGTGAGGTCCGTTCTCCTACCGGGGTCCTCACCCGCCACCATGATCAGCTGCGGGTCCGCCACCCTCCTCAAACGCCTACAGTCCCTTCCTCCTCGTCCAGGTCCAGCCCCCCACTGTTGCGGGTGCCATCAGGGGACGGTTCTCTCCCGACTTCCGCTTCGCGGGCTTTGGCTGGGGGGCAAGGGACTTTCCCGTCACCGTCGGGGTCCGGGGCCCGCTTCCCCGCCGCAGTCCCAGCGGCCAGCTACAAGGAGTGGACAGCTCCGGTCGCCGGCAGTGGGGGCACCTTGCAGACTGCCAACGGAGGCCCCGAGTTTCCTATGGAGGAGCCACAGGAGGGAGGAATGGAGGACCCGCCGCCATCGCCAGTGCTGGGAGCAGCAAGACAGCGCTCGCGTGGGCGAACCCCTCGTCGCTCGAAGGGGTTCCGCCCGTAAGGAGGTGGTTCCGGCTAGGGAGTGGATGGAGCCGCCAGATGATCGGATGGAGGTGGAAGCGTCCCAGCAACCGGACCTCTGCACCGCCGTTCAGGGGTCCAGCTCCTCACCCCAAGGGGGGAGGAATGTTATGGCCTAAGGGCCATTCATATCGCGCGCGCCGTCATTGGGTTCCGTGGCAGGCGCGGGCCCGGCCGTGGTAGTTCCCGGCCGTGCCACAGGAGGGCACGGTCGGCCTAACAGCTGACGCGAGCTGCGCGCCGTCTGCTGGCGGGCCCTGTCAAACGGCCGACGTGACAGCCGTGTCATTCTACAAGTGTACGGCGAACGAGACATAGCGTGCTTGGACCAAGTGTGTTTACTTCAAGTGCTAATCAGGGCACACTAGTTCTTAGTTTTTTACAGAAATACAGTGCCTGATGTCAGAAGGTGATAGTGAAATAGGAACATTGTTTAACACATTGGCTGCCACGTCACTGCTGATGGTCACAGCAGATAACTCTGCTGTGGCGCTGTCATCATTGTGGCAGTCAGTTTTTAACAAACTCTTGTTTCCCCCACTCGTCTGATTGTGATTGAAAAGCCATGTTTTGTGTCATATTCCTACACAGCTCATAGTGAGGTCTGCTAAGGCCCACATTTAATCTTTTCAAGTATTGGACTCGGTCTCAGGATAAAGTGCTCGACTGGTTGGATCTAGGATTTTTTCAGTATGTGTTTTAACCCAGCCTTCACCTCTCAACAATGTGAGGAGTCACCAGAAGTGACACGTGGTTCGGATTCTACCTTAAGCTGTAGGTCCCCTTTCCCCAGTTGGAGAACTGGTGTAGGCTAGGGAAACACAAGTCAATGAAGTGGCATCCAATTAAAAGACTTGTCCCAGGCCAATGAGCCGCACAAAATTATTATTATTATTATTATTATTATTATTATTATTATTATTATTATTATTATTATTAACATCCTTTTAAGTACCATTGTTCCTGTAAGTCGCTCTTCGGGTGGGCATTTTGTCAGCCCTTTGGGAAATGGCACAGTCCAGGGGACCTACAAGTTTCACTCTGAGGAGTTTCTGACTTAAAAGGACATAGGCCACATCTCCCGGAACAACCACTGTGGTTTTCTACAGCTGAATCAATTGGAAATTGGTATAAAGATTTCTAGTCTCCTTCATAACCGCAATCCTGGGAAGAATCTGACAGGTTGATCATATTAATGGATGGTTTATGACTGGAATTAATTCATTACATTAAATGATTTCAAAATTAGTGTGATTAAGGGTGTTTTTTGCTTGTTTATAGTAGTTGCATTGTGGTCTTGGTGCACATGATTTCCATTTGAATCCAACGTCAAAAAATGTCATCACAAAGAGTGTCCTAAATACAGTGAAGAGAACCTTCCAAGAAAAAATTAATAATTTGGAAACAATTTTGAAGTAGTATGTTGGAAACAATTTTGAAGTAGTGTGTGAAACACAAGAAGCTTAGTGTTATTAATATGAAAAATGCAAAAAGGGTATACTGAAAATGTAAAGACTCGTTATTTTGTAGGTTAAATCTACATTTCAGGTGCCAAATACACGGACAAAATATATTATTAGAAGACTTTTCTGAAATACATGAAGATTGCAGAAGTAGATACTATAACTCAGGATGACGTTACAGGTAGAAAGACATTCAGACAAAAGATAATTGAGTGGAATGTTTCTCAGAGGGAAATTAGAAAATGGACTGGAACACTGTGGTCTGATAAAAGAAAGAGACTTCTTTCTGAAAGGATGAAACAAATGTGGTCACAAAGGAAGGCCAACAATCAAAAGCCACATTGATTGATTGTACCGAGTGTGGTTCTATTGGGCTTATATGTGTATAATAATAAAACTAATAATAATATGTAAATTTATGTACATCAAAATATGCAACATCTGAAAAATTAATCAACACAGCTCATTCTTTCCTTGTAAGATATACATTGTTCAGAAGATATATTTAGCCTGTTCATATGTGATTACTACATAGGTACTCACTGTCGTGGAAAACTTAAATGTAAATGTGACTGAGAAGCGTCAGCATAAATAAATGAAAGTCTTGGATGGAAGATCAGCAAAATTATGTAAAGGATGGATTCGTACTCACAGTAAAGATAACATGATTGAGTTGCAGACAGGTCAGATGAAAAGACTGTTATAGATTTAAGATTTTGACAAAAGTATTTGTCAGAAAATTTTTCCCTTCTTTATTCCACTCCCTTCCCATACTTCTCCCTCCATCTGTCACACAGCCTCCCAATATTGCAACTAACAATGTTATCCAAACCATCTAGACACTGTGCACCTCACCAGATAGTGCTGACTTCTATACCCCGATTTGTATCCCGCTTCATTCCAGATTGCTGCTTCCATTTGATATGCACACTTGCATCCTGGCTGGAGTGGCCAGAGGTGACAGTCATGTGTACATTAGTTATGTATGTGTAATTGTTTAAATGTGTGTGTGTGTGTGTGTGTGTGTGTGTGTGTGTGTGTGTGTGTGTGTGTGTGTGTGAGAGAGAGAGAGAGAGAGAGAGAGAGAGAGAGAGAGAGAGAGAGAGAGAGAGAGAGAGAGAGGGGGGGGGGGGGGAATGGACGGAAGCTCTTTAAAGTGGTAATCTGTTGTGTCTGCATTTCTGCTGCTCATCGAGACATCTCTGTGGTGAGTAACAATCAATCCTTCTCAAAGATACTGTTGAATCCTTCCTGGAATTTCTGATAGTTGATATGTTTTTCCCTTCCTCTAATCTTAAAGCTAACTTACTTTGTCATTTTTGTAGGGGTCTGGAGTTTAGCATGAAATTTAAACCATAATGCACCTTGACATTTCTCACAAATATTAAACATTGCCTAACAAGAAGACCAAATGGTTATCAGATTTTGTTTCTTATATTTATGTTACCTGAAGTTTAGAACTCAAATAGAAATCAACCAAAGCCATTCAGTGCAACTCAAAACAATCACAAGATAATTGATGTTGAAGTTTTTGAGGACCTTTAATAACACACAAAATCAGCATAGTTTCCAACAGTTCCAGTGACTCATCAATAGCATTGTAAATTGACAATCAAGTATCTGCAGAGTAGTCGATTTAATTCCCACCATAAGCCCCGCCCCCCCCCCCCCCAAAAAAAATAAATAAATAAATAAATAAATAAATAAATAAATAAATAAATAAAAATATAAAAAAAATTACATTCCAATACTTACATCACTTACCCATAAAATTGATCAAATATATGATCATTAACACACAACTAATAATAATTTTTATAAAAATGTATGTCTTTAGTTTATTCTTAATTTTCAGTATTTTATAAAAGGTTGTGATTTCAATTAAATAAACATCACAAATTACATTTATTGAGCAATATTGGAAAGCTCATCACAAAGTGAATAAGCAAAGGTAACTGTCATCAACTAATAATACTGTAAAAAATATAATTTCAAATGCTTTTTAAAAAATTGAAACCTTCATTATTAATAACTTCGTAAAATTCAAATGTAAAGTTAAGAATAAACAAAATACATAGCCTTACCGTAGGTGCAACCACAGCGGAGGGGTATCTGTGGAGAGGCCAGACAAATGTGTGGTTCCTGAAGAGGGGCAGCAGCCTTTTCAGTAGTTACAGGGGCAACAGTCTGGATGATTGACTGAGCTGGCCTTGTAACATCAGCTAATGTGGCTTTCCCACACAGTTACTGTGAAAGGCTGAAAGCAAGGGGAAACTACAGCCGTTACTTTTCCCGAGGACATGCAGCTCTACTGTATGAAAATGTGATGATGGCAACCTCTCGGGTAAAATTCCGGAAGTAAAATAGTCCCCCATTCGGATCTCCGGGCGGGGACTACTCAGGAGGATGTTGTCATCAGGAAAGATAATACTGGCATTCTACAGATCAGAGCATGGAATGTTAGATCCC
Source organism: Locusta migratoria (assembly GCA_026315105.1). Lineage (NCBI taxonomy): Eukaryota > Metazoa > Arthropoda > Insecta > Orthoptera > Acrididae > Locusta > Locusta migratoria. The sequence continues at coordinate 569,146,722 of CM048744.1, forward strand.
TTAATCGGGTAGGAAAATTAGAAAATTTAAAAAGGGAAATGGATAGGTTGAAGTTAGATATAGTGGGGATTAGTGAAGTTCGGTGGCAGGATGAAAAGGATTTCTGGTCAGGTAAGTACAGGATTATAAGTACAAAATCAGTTGGGGGTATCACAGGAGTAGGACTGATAATGAATAAGAAAATATGAATGCGGGTAAACTACTATGAGCAGCACAGTGATCGCATTATCATTGTCAAGATAGATACGAAGCCAACACCGACAACAGTAGTACAGGTTTATATGCCAACTAGCTCTGCCGATGATGAGGAGATAGAAGAAATATATCAGGAGCTAAAAGAAATTATTCAGACAGTTAAGGGAGAGGAAAACTTAATTGTGATGGGAGACTGGAATTCGGTAGTAGGAAAAGGAAGAGAAGGAAAAATAGTAGGTGAATATGGACTGGGCAAAAGGAATGAAAGAGGAAGCCGCCTGGTAGAATTTTGCACAGGACATGATTTAATCATAACAAACACATGGTTTAAGAATCACAAAAGAAGTTTCTATACTTGGAAGAGACCAGGAGACACCGGAAAGTATCAGATTTTATAATGGTAAAACATAGATTCCGGAACCAGGTGATAAACTGTAAAACATACCCAGGGGCAGATATAGACTCTGACCATAACTTGTTAGTCATAAACTGTAGGCTGAAACTGAAAAAAACTGCAGAAAGGTAGGAAAATAAGGTGATGGGACCTAGATAAATTAAAGGAATGTGAAGTTCTGGAGAATTTCAGAGGGAGATTTAGGCAACAATTGATAGAATCAGGGGGAAATAAAACAGTAGAAGAGGAATGGGTAGCATTGAGAGATGAAATAGTGAAGGCAGCAGAGGACAAAATAGGTAGAAAGGCAAGACCTACAAAAAATCCTTGGATATCACAGGAAATACTAAATTTAATTGATGAAAGGAGAAAATATAAAAATGCAGTAAATGAAACAGGCAAAATGGAATACAGACGACTAAGAAATGAGATTGACAGGAAGTGCAAAATGGCTAAGCAGGAGTGGCTAGAAGCAAAATGCAAATCTGTAGAAGAATGTATAGCAAGGGGAAAAGTAGATACCGCCTACAGGAAAATAAAAGAGACATTTGGGGACAAGAAAAACAGCTCTACGAACGTCAAGAACTCAGATGGGAAACCAGTTCTCAGCAAAGAAGGGAAAGCTGAAAGGTGGAAAGAGTACATAGAGCAGCTCTACAAAGGAAATGAACTTAGAGATGATGTTGTAGGAAGGGAAGAGGAAGTAGATGAGGATGAAATAGGAGATACTATACTGAGAGATGAATTTGACAGAGCCCTGAAAGACCTAGGTCAGAACAAGGCCCCAGGAGTAGATGACATACCCTCAGAGCTACTAAAGTCTCTGGGAGAGACAGCCATGACAAGACTATTTGAACTGGTGTGTAGGATGTATGAGACAGGCGAAATACCCTCAGACTTTAGGAAAAATGTAATAATCTCCATTCCAAAGAAAGCAGGTGCAGACAGGTGTGAAAATTACAGAACCATCAGTTTGATAAGTCATGGTTGCAAAATTTTAACACTAATTATCTACAGGAGAATGGAAAAGCTGGTAGAAGCTGATCTCGGGGAAGATCAGTTTGGGTTCAGGAGGAACGTAGGAACACGGGAGGCAATACTGACTTTACATCTTATCTTAGAAGATAGATTAAGGAAAGGCAAACCTATATTTTTAGCTTTTGTAGATTTTGAGAAAGCGTTTGACAATGTTGACTGGAATACACTCTTTCAAATTCTGAAGTCAGCAGGGGTAAAATACAGGGAAAGGAGAGTTATTTACAACTTGTACAAAAGCCAGACCGCAGTTATTAGACTCGAAGGGCATGAAAGGGAAGCATCAGTTGGGAAGGGAATAAGACCGGGTTGTAGCCTTTCTCCGATGCTATTCAATTTGTACATCGAGCAGGCGGTGAAGGAAAGCAAGGAAAAATTTGGAATAGGGATTAAAGTTCAGGGGGAAGAAATAAAAACATTGCGTTTTGCTGATGACATTGTAATTCTGTCAGAGACAGTTGAATGGAATGGACAGTGTGTTGAAGAGAGCGTATAAAATGAACATTAACAAGAGCAAAACAAAAATAATGGAATGCGGTCTTAGAAAATCAGGCGATGCTGAAGGAATTAGATTAGGTAACAAAATAATGAAGGTCGTTGATGAGTTTTGCTACTTAAGTAGTAAAATAACATGCGATGGTCACAGTACAGAGGATATAAAATGCAGAATGGCAATGGGAAGAAAAGCATTTTTGAAAAAGAGAAATTTGCTAACATCGAATATTAATTTAAGTGTAAGGAAGTCTTTTCCGAAGGCATTTGTGTGGAGTGTTGCCTTGTACGGGAGTGAAATATGGAAGATAAGCAGTGCGGACAGGAATAGAATAGAGGCTTTTGAAATGTGGTGCTACAGAATGCTGAAGATTAGGTGGGTAGATTGCATAACTAATGAAGAGGTACTGAACAGAATTGGTGAAAAAAGGAATATTTGGCATACCCTGACGAAAAGAAGGGATCGCTTGGTAGGACACATTCTTAGACATCGAGGAATCATAAATTTAGCATTGGAGGGAAGTGTGTGGAGTAAAAATCGCAGAGGGAGACCAAGAGATGGGTATAGTAAGCAGATTCAAGTGAATGTGGGTTGCCGTTCTTATGAGGAGATGAAAAGGCTTGCTCAGGATAGAGTAGGGTGGAGAGCTGCATCAAACCAGTCTCTGGACTGAAGACCATAACAACAACAACATAATTTTTCATCATAAAGGTAGATTACATGTGTTAATTACCATATACTGTGGCAAAAAGCAAGATGAACCACCCTGTGATGTATCATACAGCTGAACATAACACACTTAGACTTCAATGGCTGCTTTATTACCCAGGTTATATGGATCCTATCTTCACTACCAGCTGTTCTGAACTATGCAGATGGGACTTACCCTTTCAAATCATTCTACAGTCCTGCAACCTTCTGTCCTCAACCTAAGGTTACTTGCTATCCCTACACCCTATGTCCAACATTCCTCCCCCCTTCCATACTCATTATCCTATATCCCTCCAATTCATGACTTCCTTCCAACTGTGTGTTGCCCCTGACAGTATCACTGAATTAATTCTATTTTATTTTATAGTTTTTAATGTTTCTCCTTATTATTGTTATGGTTCCAAATGCCTGCCTCTCATCCTGCACACACATCTACGTCTCTCTTTTATCCTCTCTTTCAATATAATCAATGCTGCATCACATATTTCTGCCTGTTAGAGCCTTTACAATCCATCATACAATGTGGAACTTTCCATCCTCCGTTCCCCTCCTCCCTCACTATAAGATGCATGATGTCTATAGATACACAACCACGAAATTGTCGTAACTTAGTTTGCGCTCAAGTAAGTATGGAGTGCTACACGAGTACTCTGAAACTCTCAATCTTTATCGACATGTTTAAAATGTATTGGAACATTGATACTTTACTCATTGATGATTCGCACGGTTGCACTTATGCAAACCAGTTATTCCTAAAAATGACAGCTTGTCTACCTACGCGTACCAATTAAATTGACTAATTGTACAGCTCTTAAGCCAAAATCTGGATTGTGATTAAAAAGAATAAAATAATACAGTCAAATAATGGTTAAATCATTCAATAAAATTTCAAAAACTTCTATGTTTTCATGTATGAATTAGACATTGTCCACATTTCACTTTCATACAAGGCCGCACTACAGACAGTACCAGAATACCTTCAGAAAAACTTCATAATACATAAAAATATCATGAGCATAGAATGTAACTCATTGTGAAGATTATCACTGAGCTGCACACAGGACCATAGAAAAGATAACCATATTCACACAACTAAAGCTTTTGACTACAGGCCTCCTCAGAAAAAGAAACAACCCCCCTCCTCCCCCCACACACATACACACACAAATTTCTGTCCATGCCCACTGCATTCTTTGGAGTTGGCTGTTGCGCACGCTCGTGTGTGTCTGTTCTTTTGGACATTATAGAATGTCAACAAGTGAAAATGGAGCTGGGCAGAGGTTCAAACCTGGGACTCCTACTTAGGGCCAGTGGTTGCACTTGTGTGCCCTAATGAATTTATGTAAACTCTCACTTTTATTATTTTGAATAATATCTGAGTAATTGAAAAGGTATAATAGATGTAAGATATACCACCCACATTATTTCTTACTATTAGATAATATTGGATAACTGCTTGTTTTGTACTTGCCTGGTTATCAGTTTGTGATTTATTGAACCCATACATGTAAGCTGACATTAGCATTTAATTCACTGCAGTTGCTATATAATGTTTTGTACACTTATGTTGTTGTAATCTGTCATTATTGTCATCTTGCACTAGGTCTGAAGATGGTAATATTGGATTACTACAACTAGTCATTAAAACATTTCACAATGTTAATTGTTAAGTGTTTTATTTTAAGAAATTAATATTACAGCCATAGTCCCAAATCATCTTTGATCAATATAAACACACAAAGAACTATTTTTCCTTCCCTTTCCCTACTACCAAATTCCAGGCCCAAATCACAATAAAATTTTCCCCTCCCTTAACTGTCTGAATAATTTCCTTTACCTTCTGATACATTTCTTCAATCTCCTCATCATCAGCATAGCTATATGGCATATAAACTTGTACATTTGTGTTGGGTGTTAGTTTAGTATTTATCATGGCTACGATAATGCATCACAGTGCTGTTCATAGTATTTTACCCACATTCCTACTGTCTTGTTCAGTATTAGACCTATTACTGCTTATCCCCAACTGATTTTATATTTATAACCCTGTACTCACCTGATCATAAATCTGTTCATCTTCGTACTGAACTTCACTAATCCACACTAAATCTAACTTCAACCTATCCATATCCTTTTTAAAATCTTTTAACCTTCCTACCCAATTAAGGGATCTAACATTCAACAATCCGGTCCATAGAATGCCAGTGTTGTTTTTCCTGATGACGGCATTTTCCTAACTAGCCCCTCCCCAGGGATCGGAATTGGGGAATATTTTACCCAAGAAGATGCCATAATCATGTATCCTTACAGTAGAGCTCATGTCCTCAGGAAGAGGGGCAACTGTAGTTATCCTTTGCTTTCAGCCTTTTGCAGTAACTGCATGGCAAAGCTACGTTAGCAGACATTACAAGGCCAGATGAGTCAGTCATTGAGACTGACTGAAAAAGCTGCTGCCCCACTTCCAGCCTCTTCACAGATACCACTGTGGTTGCACTTACAGTCTGGCTATCTGTATCGTTGAGACATGCAAGCCAACGCCAATGAGCAGTGTCATTCTTAGGGGTAGATTCCATAATTCAAGGAAGAAATATATTATGTCCTTGGGGCTTCATAGTTAAGATATGGAAATCATTAGTTTTATACATACAGACCGGACTACATTTTGTTGGACACATGCTCGACCTGCTGTTTCCTTGAATATCTCTCATCTACATATGAACCCAAGAAACACCCTAAATAGTAGTAATCATTTACTTTTGAATACTTTGTCTTAAAATGGCATCTCCACCCTCTCCATGGGCATTGTTTTAATTGTTCAGAAACCATTTCCTTTTAAATATCTCCTTTAGCAGCATTTCAAGACATTAACAACTAAGTTGTTTCTTATACTTTCTTTTTTTTCCGAAGTAATGAACCAAATAGAACGCTATACAAGTAGACAATATTATGAAAAGAATAGGTTGCTACAAGCCGTGCTCAAGACAGGAATGGCAAAAAGGTTTGACACCTACACTGCTCAAAACAAGTAGGGGTTAGATATCATACACAATATACATATTATAATGTATTTTATTTACATATTGTACAGTCCAGGTTGGAAATATGAATATAGTATAAGGACAGTTTACAGCTCACCATAAATACTTAACAACAAGCTGCGGCAATTGCAAAAAAAAAAAAAAAAAAAAAAAAAAAAAGCGCACACACATACAACACTTACACATATCAGCCATGGCCTTCTTCAGAAAATAGAACATTCATGCAATTACACAGTCACACAACTGTCATCTCCAGCTGCTGCACTTCAAAGTGAATGTTCTATTTTTTTAAAAAGGCCATGGCTGTTAGCTGAAAGTGTTGTATGTATGTGTCTTTTTTATGTGCCTGTCTCAGCTCGTCGTCACTTCTTGTGGTCAGTCCTTATTACTATATTGTTATTCAGATATTGGATACAGTTGTAATTTGTGTTGTGGTACAGTATGATATTTTGCTGTTTCAGCTTTTTACACGAGGTTTACATGGCGTTTACTTACAGCAAGGCACCATGGGGCTACCATAATAGTGACAAAGAAATCATTCGCATTGCCTGCTAGTATGGTGTGTGATCACCTTGGATGACCAGTAGAGTTGCACACCTGTTACTTGGACAGTGTGAGGTTATCATTCAGCCCTTGAGGTATATTTGGCCATTCTTCCACGAGTGCAATATTCAGCTCTGCAACTGTTGAGGGAGGTGCTGGTTTGACTGCAATGCGTCTGCCAAGTGCATCCTGGGCAAGCTCAGTTGGAATTGAGTCTGGTGAACAAGCTGCTGTCTCCATTCATTCAATTCCCTCAGCTTTAAGCATGTTGTTCACCAGTGCCGCTCTTTCGAGATGAGCGTTATTGTCCACCAGGTCGAATGATGTTTTCTCTATACCTCTGAGTCTGAATGACATAGAGGTTTGTACGTGTGCTAATACTGACTCCTGCCCACCACCATGATATGGTAATGTTTTCTGCTCACAAGTACAAACTCTTTACTCATCTATGAACAGAACCTGGTGTAATTCGTTACAATTCCAATTCTGATATTCCTCAGCCCAGCTTATGTGGGGTAAACGGTTTCATGGGACACACGTCATAGGCCACCGTGCATAGAGGCCACATTTCCGAAGGCAATTTCAAACTGTCTGTGCTGATACTGTGCATCCTGTTCCTGCCTGGAGGGTGCATTGCAGCCGAGTTGCATTCAATCTCCTGTCTCAATGGGCTATTAACTGGAGGAAAAAATCATCTCTCGCTGATGTTACCCATGGATGACCTTGGCCTTGCCTTCCTATTGTCTGAAATCACATCCAGGTCGTGAAAATTACAATTTGGACACTCCAATAGCAGTAACCACCTCCCTCTGTATCTGTCCCACTTCCAATTTCCTATGGCTCTTCATGCCATAGCTTCAGGTAAGTCATGTTGTTGTTGCATTGCACTACCTGCTCACTACAATATCTGGACTCAACTACTTGTGTAACTTGTTTGGTAGTGTAAACACAAGTCAACACCTACCCTCTCTGCAGCAACTTTCTGTTATCATCGCTATCTTGGTTGCCATAATATTGTTGTTTTCAGTTCGTAGAAACGACAGAAAGATGCTGAACAGTTTTATTTCATCCTACTGATGACAGTACTGCAGAATATAGATATCTCAACTGGTCTAATTGTTTTGACGAGTGTAGCTGCTGGTCAAAGCTTACAGTGCTGTGATTGGAGACTGTGGTCATGAGTGCACGAGGTGTGTGTGTGTGTGTGTGTGTGTGTGTGTGTGTGTGTGTGCGATAGCATGAATATTTCTTTGTTATCTTTTTCTTTTCCTGAGGAAGGTTTGGGTAAAAGCTAAGTTTTGTGTTGTTATTTAATCATGCTTGTACACATCTTAGCTTGTTGTCTTTGCAGCAAGTAGCAATCTCTCCTTTTCACAATATTGTTGATATTCCAACCTGTACAAGGTTGGGTATAAACACTTTAAAGGGTGTGATTCTTGAGTTTCTCCTGGCGTATTTGATAATCAAAATATCCATATGTGTACTGCCAGTCTATAGTGTCCAACGACATCATACATGTCGCCATCATCAGGTGAACTGACGGACTGAGCACCTGGCAACGCGCCGGCACAGAGATCTGTATGCTACGGCTATGGCGGCTCGAAGGGAACTGGGTTCTAGCCCAGTAGCGGACAATTTAAATACCCTTGGCCAGCGGAGGGTCCCTTCCGTAGTCTGCACCCCGCCCCGGTGACGCTGTGGAACCGATTGCGACGGTGTCTGAGATGACGTCGTTGTGAGGGCTCTGTCCGCCGTGGCCGTCACTACATTATGTTTGCTAGATTTACTCTTAATTAACCCAATCGCTGGTTCCCAAGCTTTGCTAAGATTATAGCCACAGTCACGGTTTATGAGGTCGTCACTTGTGCGAATTTCAATGGCCTCTCTAACGACGCAGTCCCAGTATCTCGACGTCTGTACCAGAATCCTAGTGCGTTCATACTCCATCACGTGATTCTCTGACAAACAATGTTCAGCAACTGCCAACCTTCTCGGATACATCAATCGTGTGTGCCTCTAGTGTTCAACGCATCGATCCTCAATGGTACGCATCGTCTGTCCAATATATGGCTTGCCACACTGACACGGAATCTGGTACACGCATGTTTATTTATGTTCCAATTTGGCTTCATAACATGTGAATGACAAAATGAAATACTCCAGAATTATGAGCTCCATTTGCCAGAATTTCACAGTTTATTAGTATTGTCATCAGCAGAATTCACTCTTGTTTAAGTGCAGGGTCTTTGTTATGATTTGAACATATCATGAGCAGTACCTTCATTATTCTTTGCAAACGGTGGAGGCTTCTGAAACTAGTCACAGAAGACAATCGTTTGACTGTAAAAGAATCTTACATGTGGCATAAAATATATATCCATATTAATGCTATTTTTTCTCTCTCTCTTGCTTTCACAGGCCATATTATGGGTGAGAATTTCATATTTTTCATATACTATTAAGGTATTACAGAGTAAAACTTGGTTATAATGACTGTGATAATGAAATTAATATTGAATATTTATTGTCATCATTAGCAAGCTGAAAAGATATAATAATAAATTTTAATAATAATAATAATAAATAAATAAATAAAAATAAAATAAGAAGAAAAACAACAGATTGTTTATTTGAATCTTTCTGTTCCTGAGTGATTTACCATTTCATTCTCTTTTTTTAATAACAATTGCATTTCTCTTCTGATTAGGGTGACTCCTAAATTAAAGTATACATTGTGTTGATGAAATAATATTACTTCTAAATAGGGACATTACTGTATGTGCTGTATTTATACAATTGCTATTGGAGTAACTAATAAACATTTGTTTCTTCTCTTTTTTGAACAGTTACACAAGTGATGGCCATACAAAAGGGACTCCAGAATTCACTCCTCCTGCTCCCATCAGATTACAGTGGGATCTGAAGCCATCATGTATTACAGCTATTGATACTTCTTTGAAGGTACAATGCAGTAGCTGTCCACCTAATTTTTTTCTTTTGTGTGTGTATATCTGCTAATGTGGCTTAATTTTTCATTGGAGAAATTCCATGCTACAAATGGAAAAGTGTAAATTTTGATCATCAGTTGGCTGAATGACTCTATCTGTGGTTGTCATATTCCCTCAGTCAATGTTTTGTGTATGTGAAAATGCCTAGTGGCATTATTGTTTCAGTTCCATATTAAGCTAAAGATGGTCTTATAATTAGATAGAGACACAATAAGACATGTCCAGTAAAGAACCGTCTTGATCAAACTATACTTTCAATGGCTGATGCTTTATTTATGTTTTGATTAAAGTGAACAGTTGCTGAAAAATTACTATAGTTTCTGAAGTGCTTGTGTCATAACATTATACCATCTTAACCATACCTGTACTTGGTATCATCAATTAATTGCAGGAGTTAAAATTTAACTTAGAGGCAGGTTATTGGTTCTCGTTGTATGAAGCAATAAAAACTGTTTTTCTCTTGTGTGTTGTTTCATTCTGGGACAGCACCAAATATTGATTATTTAGTTTTATAAAATCCATAACAATTCATTGACTAACCACTGTCTTTGATCTGACTAAAGTGAATACAATATTTATATTAGAATTACACTGTAAAGATATATTTATAAAATAATGGAATTAACGTTGACAGATGGTACATAATGGTATGAAAATAAACACACACACTTATCACACTGAGTAATAGAGGAGACACACAATTGCAATACATTTCCATCAACCAGTGCGCTTCTTATCCTCATATTTACATAAAAAGAAAGTTGGACTTACCAGGCGAGAAGGCACCGGTTCGTTGATACACAAATAAAAATTTATTATATTATAGAAGGAGACTTTCCTGGTGGGGAAAAAAATGTATAAAAATAAAAATTGTTTGACTTACCCAACACACAGGCTCCCCGATAGACACAAATAAAAACACACACACAAACAACCTATGGTTGCTTCGTCTGGAAAAGAGAAAGGAAGGAGGGGGGGGGGGGAAAGGAAAGGATGCGGGTTTTAAGGGAGTGGATGAGGGGTCATTCCATTCCCGGGAGTGGAAGGACTTACCTTAGGGGAAAAAAAGGAAGGTAAACAAATACACACCCACCCACCCACAGATATACACACGCAAACACACCTAGGCAGACATTTGTAGAAAGCCTGTATTTGCAGTTGGCCTGTAAGAGGATGTTCTGAACTGTGGGTGTGGATGTGGGAGTGGAAAGGTTGAGGATATAGGAGTTGACAGGTGTGTTCATTGGCGGAGTTGATGTTTAGGTTAAGGATTAGGTGGTTGAGGGCTGTGACTTATTCTGTTTGGAATTGGTGTAAGGCATGATGAAAGGATGTGTTACAACTGGAGATAGAAACTTTTAGTGTGAGGCCCTTGGGGGTAATGTCAAATGTCAGACAAACATAAGTAAATAAGATGTGGGATATTAATCTGGCTAGGGAAAAAGCATGCTTGCAGAGGGAATGTAGACAAAACTTGATGGAGTCATAGTAGGGTGACATAATGTATGGAATGGAAAAGTGAGAAATATGTGTTGAATAATAGACTGCAAAGTGATGATAAATAAATAAATAAATAATATAAAAATAAAATAAAAATGTGGACAGACAGCAAAAGGAATTCAGCTAAGAAAATAGAAGTCTATTGAGTTGTTCAAGAGAGTTGTTGAAGTTAAACCTTGTAGAAACTGTGGTCAACTACAGTTGGTTAACAACATAATGCACAATGGTTTGGTGGTTGTATTGGCATCGAAAACAGGTTATAGGGTGGAGAAAATATGGAAAAAATTAAGCAAAGCGTGAGAATGAAAGGAAAAGCGTATTATAAGGACTGATTGTAGTGGCATTTATGACTATGAGGTTAACAATAATCTGACATAGGAATAATAAGATTAAAATGTATAGAAAGTTGCTGAAAAACGATCAGGAATGTCAGACGAATGAATGGAATTGTGGAAAAACTGGAATAGGAAATAATCACGAAATTGCTAGGAAAAGCCAAAAATGGTTATTATAGATTATTGTAAAATGAAGTTGTGAAATGCAATATGTGGATGAATGGTAGATATTATAGAGGAAATGCAGTGCTGAAAGCAGTAAATAAAATGAGCATAAAAATAAAAAAAGACGTTACAAATGTCTGGCTAGGTGTGTTTGCGTGTGTATATGTGTGGGTGGGTGTGTAATTGTTTACCTTCCTTTTTTTCCCCTAAGGTAATTCCTTCCACTTCCAGAATTGGAATGACCCTTCATCCACTCCCTTAAAACCTGCATCCTTTCCTTTTCCCCATCCTTCCTTACTCTTTTCTTGACGAAGCAACCAATGGTTGCGAAAGCTTCAATGTTTGTTGTGTGTGTGTGTGTGTGTGTGTGTGTGTGTGTGTGTGTGTGTGTGTGTGTGTGTGTGTGTGTATCGGCAAGCCTATGCTTTGGATAAGTCAAACAATCTTTATATATATTGTACATTATTATTAATCCAAGATAAGACTTCTATTAACCATTATTGTTTTATATACCAAAGTGATACATTTCTCTTTTCCAGGTTGCCAATGAATTATTGAAAGATGTTGACTTGCGAATACTCGTCCATGATGCATATGGAAAAGGTTTCATGAAGGGTTGCAGAACTAGTCCCGATGCATATATCCAAATGGCTTTACAACTTGCTTATTACAGGGTATATATGTTTGTGCTCTTGGAGACTGATATTTGTGAAGTATCCCCAATTAAAAATATTTTAATCTCATACAATTCTTCACTCAAAACCACAAAACATGTGTGTTTCACATTTTTAGGATGCTGGGAAATTCAATCTTACATATGAAGCATCAATGACAAGATTATTCCGAGAAGGAAGAACTGAGACTGTTCGACCATGTACTGTTGAGTCATCTGCCTGGGTTATGTCGATGATGGATCCCAAAGCCACGGTGAGATATATTTCATTATGTTGCAGACAGCAAAAATCAGATTACTGTCCAGTGGAGTGTGGACTGATACGAAATTTTCTGCCAGATTAAAACTGATTGCCAGACCGGGTTTGAAACCCAGGACCTTTGACTTTCTAGGGCAAGTGCTCTACTGACTGCTACCTGTGCATGCCTCATGGTCTGTTCTCACAGATTTAGTTTTGCCAGTATTTCTGATCACAATAACTTATTCCTAAAGATATAATTCAATATACCTTCTTTATTTTTCACAAGTGAGGCTATCTACTTATTAGTCCATGAAATGACTGTAACAAGGCTGACAAAACATAAAAATGCTGTTACAGTTGTGTCTGATTCTGTGAGTGACAAGTAAATGCTCCTCTTCCATCTTTATTTACATTCTGAATTGTTTTTAATAGACACACTAATTTTCATTCATAATAATAACTTGATTGCCAATCCTACAATAAATGTATGTGCCTGTTACGGGAAACAGTTTTGAAAGAGACAGTGTGGCAGCAAACATTGAAACGGTTGACATTGCACACTGCAGAACATTCATGACTGAGTGTAGATAGTAGATAACTTGGTCAAATGTTGATGAAAAAATTAGCAGTTGCTAGTGAATTTTTCATTGTTACTTGAATATATCTTGAGTTAAGAGTACTATTTATTTTGTTGAGAGCCATGTTTTTGTAGTTCATGGTGTGGGTTCCTGTAGTCATGTCCTAGTTCATGAACCATGGGCAATGTATGAGTGGCCAAGTAAGTGGTCCTGACAGTTGGGATACCATTTACTTTGGAATAAGGATGGGCATCTTGGACATATTCTGAGTCGTGGCCACCTTTGTTCTCAGACGGCAAAGGCTACCAAATCCACCGGTTAGTCCCTCAACCATTAGGGGTAAAACACAGTGGGGCCCTGGGCAAGTAAGGCTAGCAACCTGCTTCCCAGGTACTTCAATATCATGCTGGCAACAATCAGAGCAAAATGCCTCGGACCTTTGGAGGTGATGGAGTCCCACCTCTAATTTATAGACCAGGGGCTCCTCCGATACAACTTGGCAAACAATCTGGAATGAGATAAGGAGCTATTAATATCAATGGGGATTACACTGGGAAGAAGGTAGAGCTGGCGGAGGCTACAAGTAAGATGGGGTTAGATGTCTTAGCTGTTAGTGATGTTAGGGGAGAGAAAGAGGATGCAGTTGGAGAATACAAGGTCTACCTGTCAGGAGTCAAAGTAGGAAGAGCACAGTGGGGAGTAGTGTTTTACATCAGAAAAGCAATCGAACCCAGCATAATCGCAATAAGGTATGTAAATGAACGACTGATGTGGACAGATTTGGCCATCTCCAGCAAGAAAATCAGGATTGTGGCAGTATATTCACCCTGTGAAGGGACTGATCAAGATGAGATGGACAGATTTTACAACACACTTAGTGATGTAGTTGTTAGAGTGAAGGATAAGGATAGTGTTTTACTCATGGGTGATTTCAACGCCAGGATAGGAAATCGAACAGAAGCTTATGGAAAGGTTATGGGTAAGTTTGGAGAGGATATGGAGGCCAACAGGAATGGAAAACAGTTCTTGGATTTCTGTCCCAGAATGGGCTTAGTTATCACAAACTCCTTCTTTAAGCATAAGGACATTCACCGCTATACTTGGGAAGGAAGGGGAACCAGATCTGTCATTGACTATATAATAGCAGACCAGGAATTCAGGAAGACAGTCAAGGACACACGTGTTCTGAGGGGGTTCTTTGATGATACTGATCATTATTTAATCTGCAGTCAAATTGGTTTTGTGAGGCCAAAAGAGCAGAAAGTCAAGTACATGTGTAGAAGGATAAGAGTGGAGAAGCTTCAAGACAAGGAAATTAGGCAGAAATACATAGCAATGATCTCGGAAAGGTACCAGTTAGTTGATTGTAATGATTTACAGTCACTGGAAGAGGAATGATCAAGGTACAGGGACACATTACTGGAAGCAGCCACAGAATGTCTTGGAACAGTAGTGTGTAAAGGTAGAAAGAAGCAGACAGCCTGGTGGAATGACACAGTCAAGGCAGCCTGTAAAAAGAAAAAGAAGGCATTTCAAAAATGGCTCCATACTAGAAATCAGGCAGACAGAGAAAGTTATGTTGAAGAAAGAAACAAAGCCAAATGGATAATTGCAGACTCCAAGAAGAAATCGTGGGAAGATTTTGGAAATAAGCTAGAAACTCTGGGTCAAGCCGCGGGAAAACCATTTTGGAGTGTAATTACCAATCTTCGAAAGGAAGGGAAGAAGGAATTAACAAGTGTTTTGGACAGGTCAGGAAACCTGCTAGTCAATCCTGTGGATGCCTTGAGCAGATGGAGGGAATATTTTGAAGAATTGCTCAATGTAGGTGAAACATTCAATGATGTGTCAGATTTTAAGGTAGAATGGGATAGGAACGACAATGGAAACAGGATCTCATTTGAGGAAGTGGAGAAAATGGTCAGTAAATTATAGTGCAATAAAGCGGCTGGGGTGGATGAAATTAAGCTGGAACTCGTCAAATACAGTGGAATATCAGGTCTCAAATGGTTACACAGGATAATTGAGAAGGCGTGGGAATCGGGATAGGTTCCGAGTGACTGGACGAAAGCGGTAATCACGCCAATTTTCAAACATGGAAACAGAAAAGATTGTAACAACTATCGAGGTATCTCTTTAATTAGCGTTGTAGGCAAAATATTCTCAGGTATTGTTGAAAGGAGAGTGCGAGTATTAATTGAGAGCAAGTTAGATGAAAATCAGTGTGGGTTTAGGCCTCTTAGAGGCTGTCAGGACCAGATCTTTAGCTTACGGTAGGTAATGGTAAAGTGCTATGAGTGGAACAGGGAATTGTAACTATGTTTCATAGATCTAGAAAAGGCATATGACTGTGTCTCTAGGAGGAAGCTACTGTCAGTTCTACAAGAGATTATGGTATAGGAGACAAACTTTAGCAGGCAATTAAAGGGCTCTACGTAGACTGTCAGGCAGCAGTTAGAGAAGATGGCAAATTAAGCTCATGGTTCAGGGTAGTTTCAGGGGTAAGACAAGGCTGTTACCTGTCACCACTGTTGTTCATACTATTCATGGATCATATGTTGAAAACAGTAGACTGGCAGGGCGAGATTAAAATAGGTAAAAACAAAATAAGCAGACTCGCATATGCGGATGACTTAGTTGTAATGGCCGATTCAATCGAAAGGTTGCAAACTAATATTTCAGAGCTCGATCAGACGTGCAAGGATTATGATATGAAGATCTGCATCTCCAAAACGAAAGTAATGCCAGTGGGAAAGAGATTTAAACAGATTGAGTGCCAAATAGGAGGAACAAAGTTAGAACAGGTAGACACTTTCAAGTACATGGGATGTATTTTCTCACAGGATGGCAACATAGTGAAAGAACTGGAATTGAGGTGCAGCAAAGTTAATGCAGTTAATATGAAAGTAGCAAGAATGATTGCAGGTACTAATAGATGGGAACAATGGCTGGAGGGTGTCCATAACGAGGAAATCAAAGAAAAACTGGGAATGAACACCATAGATGAAGCAGTTAGAGTGAACAGACGGAGATGGTGGGGTCATGTTTCACGCATGGGAGAAGCAAGGTTACCTAAGGGACTCATAGAGCTCAGCAGTGGAGGGTAAGAGGAGTCGAGGTAGACTAAGAAGAAAGTACTTAGATTCGTGCAGAATGATTTTGAAGTAAAAGGCATAACATCAGACAAGGCATCAATGTTAGCATTAAATAGGGGATCATGGTGGAATTTTATTAGAGGTACTATGCTCCAGACTGAACGCTGAAAGGCATAATCAGTCTCTGATGATTATGATGATGATGATGATGGTGATGAGAGCCATGTTTTAGTGCCCAATAGATATAATTTTACATTTGTTTATTATTTATTTGTTATATATCAGTAGAAACACGACTTTCTGTTTAAAAGAGAATTAATTTCTTAGAAAAGAACGCCAAAAGTAATGTTTTCCATATATAATGATTGTGAGTCTTAGAAATTGCAATAATACATTAGTAATGAAATTCCTGTGTTGAGCAATTATGATATCTAATGTAATGGCAACCATTCACTTAAAGATGATTGATATATGGAGCACAGAAACAAGAAACAGAAAATTAATTTGCTAACTCTTGGGTATTTATTTATTCTGGCAGAGCACACACACACACACACACACACACACACACACACACACACACAAATGCACAGTCCTATGGCCACATCAATATTGATTGTTGATTAATATTATTAAGAGCAATTGGCTTAACTGATGATGATGGAGAGGGTGTAGGAAAGGATAAAGGATGTCAGGAGGGGGTATAAGGAAAGTGGAAAATCTTAGGACATACACTACACAACTCTGCAAGAACTTGAAAATAGTGTCCAGGGTGGAGTAAAAAAGAGAAGTTGGAGACAGAAACAAAATAAAAGGAGGGATGTATGGGGCAAGAAAAGAAAGGGGAGGGGCAGGGAAGGGTGCAGATGATACTGTAGAAAGGTAGGTGGGAAGAGAGAGAGAGAGAGAGAGGGGGGGGAGGGGGGATAGTGGTGGGAGAAGACAGTGCATGATCTAGACGGGGGCGAGTTGTCAAAGAATGGTTAAGGTAATGGGATTGCGAGCGTAGAAGATACATTAGTCAATTACATTTGCGTAGTTCAGAGAAAGATGTGCTTGAAGGTAGAATATACATAGTAAAGCAGCTTTTTAAGTCATTTGTGTTGCGTTGTGAACCATGTTTGGGAAATGAATGGCTAAATTTGCAGTTGCCATTCACGGAAGTCAACAGCATGGAGATGGAGGTCATTTTTGAATTTTTGGTTAAGGATGGGGAAGGGAAATAGGCTGTGCCCTTTCAAAGGCACCATCCTGGCATTTGCTTGCGTTGATTTTGGGAAATCAAGGAAAACCTAAATTGTATGGGCGGATGTGGATTTGTATCACCGACTTCCTGAATGTGTCTCCATTGTGTTACCATTGTACCACAACTTAACCAACATCCTCTGTCAGGACTTAAATTACATCTCACCTTGTCCAAAGAGGGAGAATATCCTACCCACATCTCCAAAAGTTGTTGTTGTTGTTTTTTTTTGCACACCCACTTGGAATATCTTTGTCCAGCCATACGCTACAACATGGGGCATGTTCCATACACCCATTGTGTGACATCCTCCTAAAGTTCATGCACAGGTATTTTCTAGTCTATAAAAGACAGGGCCAAATGTGAAAACAGTCATATTAAATATCAACTATGCAGAGTTACTGTGTCAATTGTATGTAGGCATGACAAGTAAACAATTGTTTACTTTCATGAATGGTCTCTACCAAACTGTGGCATAATGCACTTGACCTTCCACTTGTCATAAGTGCAGTACACCACACCATAAATGGCTTCAACAACTGCTTCACTGCTCCCCCCCTCCCCCCCTCTTCCAACATCTCTTTTTGCTCTACCCTTAACACTTTTTATCATTTTGTTGTATAGCCACTGAGTCTCAGTCCAAAAATGTTTCTTTTTCCTATTAGCTCTACTTGTATCCTTCACTACACCATCACCACCTTCAAAATTGCAATGTTTTACCAAATGACCATGCTGAGGAGTACTACCACTTTGGTTTCTCCTAGATTGGTGCACAACATAAATCAATATATGACTTCCATTCCTTGTTTTACCAGAATTAAAGTTGTTTCTTCACTTTTATGTGTTTAGTAATATGCGTTCTTTGATAAAATAATAACATTCATGACTTGGGACAGGTTCGAACTTCTCCATTGGGTAAACAATTACGTTGTAAATGAAACTTCGAACACCATTTATACTTCCATAAATACAATATATTGTGCCCCTCAGGCTAACTAATACAACAAAATGTCTGATCACTTTGACATCTCAATACATATGTCTGTTCACTTGAACATCTCTTCTCATTCTGAACTTACAGTTACTGATGTCTCATTTGTCACAACTTAATGAGATTGTATAAATTCTTTGGCATGGAACATCACAATAGAATCATAGCACTCTTTGACAGACAGGTCGATGGCCACTGCCGGAGCAAGTAGTTCAGGTTTGGGTGCCTGCACTCACCTGCTCCCACTTACTATACACATGAGCGCAGGGCGCGCAGTACTTGCTCTTTTCTCCACTTAACCTACATTTATATAAAATCCGTGCATCTTGTGGTGAAATGGAATTGCAGTGCAACGCCGATTTAGTAGCTGTTACACTACAACAGCTAAAGCAACCATTCTCAATAATCTGTTACCTACAGCCAGTCGTGCCATTTTAGGGGAGTGTATGGGTGACTGTGTAGTTTGCAATGAAACCAAGCCTGCTCACCTCACCAATTGCAACATAGCCACCCAACTTGGATTAGGCCACAAAAGTTTATACTCCTGTGCAGTGTTCTGTATGGTGTGTTTAGAGCATTACCTTGTTATCTCGGGGGTTTGATGTAACTTCTGGTAGCTCATCATCGGGAATCAAAATAATGCAGCAATCTCTGTATCAGTTTGATTACGAGTAGCTGAATTCAGTTGAAGTGTGTGCTATTGATTTTAAATTACGCAGACCAAGGTAAGTTTGACTTAGTAATTTAATATGACACTTTAAATAAACTGGCATGTGTATAATAATCACATGCAACAATCATAAGTCAACCTGCTCATGGGCATAGTGACTGGCTCAAAATCTGATTAAAAACTGTGCTCCTAAGACCTCATCAGGCTGCCTTAATATACAATTCTCAACAGTGCCCTGCATTGTTAGAGTTGTTAAAATATGAAAATATTACATTTACAATCAGTTATCTTTAGCTTATTGATATTTGCTATACTATAAAAGAAGCTTAAATATGATTTCATCTTTTAATAATGTTTAAATATTCGTAAATGTTTCTAATAACCTATTGTGCATTTCTGGGCTACACACATCTACCAACTGTAGGTTAAACATCATAATAAATAATTTTGGTTCTATTTAGTAGTAATTACATTATGTATACTATGTCATTCACATAACAAAATATCAACATTCTTTCGTAACAATCACAACTCTTTCTTACAGGCGTCTGAACGTATAGCATTGTTGCAGAAAGCATGTGAAGTACATCAAACTGGATACCAGCATGCAATGTGTGGGAAAGGCATAGATCGTCATTTATTCTGCCTCTATGTTGTGTCAAAATACCTTGAAGTAGATTCACCATTCCTCAAAGAAGTGTTGAGTGAACCTTGGCGTCTCTCAACATCGCAAACACCGCATGGGCAGACATCAAAGATGGATCTAAAGAAATATCCTCGCTGCATATCAGCTGGTGGAGGCTTTGGACCTGTAGCTGATGATGGTTATGGTGTATCATATATTATAGCTGGAGAAGATTTGCTCTTTTTCCATATTACGTCGAAAGTGAGCTCACCTGAAACGGTATGTAGTTCTTTTGTATGTGAAAATAATTATAGTTGTATGCAGCTAGTTAACATGTTTCGCTGTCAGTTCAATATTTTCTAACTCTTGTTTCCTTGGTATTTAAAATTTATGATTGTGTTCCCAGCACCAACAAAATTATTAATAATTTTATATGTAATTTTGAGGGCAATAACAGCATAAGAAATTTAATAAAAAGTCTGACACGTACGTTCTTAAAGTTCTTTATAAAAAGGTCACAATTGGTTTTGTATTTTAAAAAATACATCTTCTGATCTTTGCTTCAGTGTTGGACTAAAGGTGGTGATACATCACAGCAAAACAAAAAAGAAAGGAAATGATGTAATGGCTATTGGGGAGGGAGGGGGAGAGTTTAGGGTGACAATTTTAACAAGAATAACCATGGATTATGCAGTGGTGGAAAAATTAATTGAATTGCTTCTGTAGTAGATGCATTTACATATGCAGAACTGTGAGAAGTATTGGGACAGTTAGCAGGGTTGTCAATACTGCAGTATTTGGTAAAAGGATGGTCAGAGATAGAAGAGAGCATGGTAATTTTTAATCAGAGACTGATGACAGCATTAGGGTCTTGCAGATCTTTCTGTACTTTTTATACTAATCATGCTTTACATAGTTATACAATTTTGCTTCTTTTCACAGTCACTTCTTGATTATTCTCTTCTCTTCATAATTTTGTCTATGTCTGATAGGTTGTTGTTGTGAGTTTTGCCCATTGCTCAAGAAAATAATTCTGTTCTCATAATTCAAGATGTGGTGTTTATTTTTAAGATTTTGACATTTTGCTCCTCTTTTAGCAGTAGCAAAAATGCATTTTCACACTCACAATTACACAGACATCACAACATGGACTCCCATAGCCACAGCAAGACTCATTGTTTCTACTGTCAATTGAGAGTGATTGCCTGAGCTGTTGGAGGTCAGGGAAGGATGCAGGTATGGGCTCACAGGAAAGAGAAAGATCTTTGGACAGAAAATTTTGTGGCCACAAAAGATGAAATGAATGTCTAGGGTAGAGCAGAAAGAGGTGCTGTAAGAGATAGATATGGGTGGGGATATTGAGTAGAAAAAAAATGTTAAGGAGAGAGGAGGAGGAGGGTAATATGTGGAAGAATAGAAAGCAGAGGTGTGTTGGAGAAAGAAAGGAACTGAAGTGGGGGAAAAGGGGAAGGAAAGAAAGGTGTAGGTTGAATATGGTAAAGGAAGGTGTGAGCAAAACCAGACAATTGGAAAAGGGAGAGCAGTAGTGGGATGGTGGAGGAGAGAGAGAGAGAGAGAGAGAGAGAGAGAGAGAGAGAGAGAGAGAGAGAGAGAGAGAGAGAGAGAGTATGTATTTCCCACATGGAAAGGGAAAGGAGGGAAGGATCTGAAGAGATCCTCTAAGGTTTTGAGCAGCTGTCTGAACTGGTAGAGACTGCCAGTCTTGCTTGCAAGATGAAAGAATAGCTCACCATCTGCAGCATAGTTGACAGGACCGACTGTGGGCCTCTGGTACAGAGCCAAGTGGAGGGTCTGAATCAGAAGCTCAGACGGTTCTGCGACCATGTAGGCTACAGATTCCTTAACTTAACGCCATTGGGTTGTGGGTTTCCGGGTTCCGCTGAACAGGTCAGCGAGTCCACTATAAGCAGGAAGCGTATACACGGGTAGTGGGGGCTGTGTAGTGTGGACTGGGCAGTTTTTTAGGATAAGGGGCTTTGGGGAAAAACAAAATGGGCAATATAAAAGGGTGCAGGTGGATCACAGGAGAAATGTAGATCTGGGAACTATCGGTATAGGAGTTGTAAATTATCGTAGCTGTGTCAGGAAACTACCAGTACTCCAAGCATTAATATAAAGCACCGAAACACACATCCTTGTAGGCAGTGAAAATTGGCTCAAGCCGGAAATAAGTTCAGCAGAAGTATTTGCAAAAGATCTAACAGTGTTCAGGAAGGATAGATTAAATAAAATACATGGAGGCGTGTTTGTCGCCATCAAAAGTAGTATTTCATGTAGCGAAGTTGAAGTTGATAGTTCCTGTGAGCTATTATGGGTAGAGGTTGTACCTGAAAATTGTATGAAGTTAATAATTGGTGACTTTTACCGGCCTCCCAACTCTGACGATACAATAGCAGAAAGATTCAAAGAAAACCTGAGTCTAATTACAAAGACGTACCCGACTCACATGATAATAGTAGGCAGTAATTTTAATTTACCATCAATCTGTTGGCGAAATTATACTTACAAATCAGGAGGTACCAATAAAACATTGTGCGAAATTGTACTCAATGCATTCTCTGAGACTTACTTAGAACAGTTAGTTCATGAGTCAACTAGAATTGTAAATGTGTGTGAAAACACACTTGATATCTTAGCAACAAATAATCCTGAGCTCATAATGAGCATCAAAACGGATACAGGTATTAGTGAACACAGAGCTGTCATAGCGAGATTGAATATCAATAGTCCCCAAGTTACCAAAAATAAATGAAAAGTACATTTGTTCAGGAAAGCAGATAGAAATAAAATACATTGCTTCTTGAAAGACAGTTTCCACTCATTTCTAACACTAAACTTAGGTGTAGACCAGATGTGGCTCAAATTCAAAGAAGTGGTATCGACAGCAATTGACAGTTTTATACCAAATAAATTAATAAAAGAAGGACGTGATCCCCTTTGGTACACAAAACAGATCAGGACACTAATGCAAAAGCAAAGGAAAAGGCATGCTAAATTTAAACGAACGCAAAATCCCCAAGATTGGCGATTCTACAAAGAAGCTAAAAATTTTGCAGGGATCTCAATGCGTGATGCCTACAATACTTATCACAACGAAACTCTTTCTCAAAATTTGACTGAAAGCCCAAAGAGATTTTAGTCCTATGTTAAATATACTAGGGGAAAAACACAAACAATATCCTCACTACATTATAGTAATGGTGATCCTGCCGATGACAGCGCTACTAAAGCAGAGTTACTAAACATAGCTTTTAGAAACTCATTCACCAAACAAGACGAAACCAATATTCCAGATTTCGAAGGTAGAAGTAGATATCATCAGAGTAGTACAGCAACTAAAATCACTTAACAAGAACAAGTCTTCTGGTCTGGACTGTATACCCATTAGATTTCTATCTGATTGTGCTGAAGCGATAGCCCCTTACTTAACGGCCATATACAACTGCTCTCTCAAAGAAGGATCTCTACGAAAAGATTGGATTGTTGCCCAGGTCACATCTATATTCAAGAAAGGCAGTAGGAGTAACCCACTAAACAGGCCTATTTCATTAACGTCAATTTGCAGCAGGGTTTTGGAACATATTGTGTATTCAAATATTGTGAATTACCTCGAACAGAATGACCTATTGACCCAAGGTCAACATGGATTTAGAAAATATCGCTCATGCAAAACACAACTAGCTCTTTATTCACACGAAGTGATGGGCGCTATCGACAAGGGTTCGCAAATCGATTCCTTATTTCTTGTTTTCCAGAAGGCTTTTGACACTGTACCTCACAAACGGCTTTTAAGCAAATTGCGTGGTTATGGTATATCGCCCCAAATTTGCGAATGGATAGGGGATTTCCTGTCAGAGAGGACACAGTTCGTAGTAACTGATAAGGCATTGACTAAAACAGAAGTGATATCAGGCGTTCCACAGGGTAGTGTTATTTGTCCCCTGCTGTTCCTTATTTACATAAACAATTTAGGGGAAAATCTGAGCAGCTCTCTTAGGTTGTTCGCAGATGACGCTGTCATTTACCGTCTACTAAAATCATCTGAAGATCAAAACCAACTGCAGAACATTCTGAATAAGATATCAATCACTATGGTGTAAAAATTGGCAATTGACTATAAATAATGAGAAGTGTGAAGTCGTCCACATAAGTACGAAAAGAAATCTGTTATTTACAAGATAAATCAATCAAAAGTGAAGGCTGTAAACTCCGCAAAATACCTAGGAATTACCATTACTTCAGAATTAAACTGGAAAGAACACATAGATAATGTCATGGGAAAGGCGAACCAGAGACTGCGTTTTATGGCAGAACCCTTAAAAGATACAACAGAACTACAAAAGAAACTGCATACACTACGCTTGTCCATCCATTTTTGGAGTATTGCTGCCCAGTTTGGGATCCTTACCAGGTGAGTGATGGAGGACATCGAAAGAGTCCAGAGAAGGACAGCTCGTTTCGTATTGTCACGATATAGGGGAGACAGCGTCATGGAAATGATACAGGATCTGGGATGAGAATCATTACAACAGCGGCGCTTATCGCTGCTGCGCGGGCTACTTATGAAACTCCAATCACCAACATTCTCCTCCAAATTCAAAAATATATTGTTGACTCCCACTTAAATAGGTAGAAATGACCATCAGAATAAAATACGAGAAATCAGAGCTCGAACGGAGAGATTCAGGTACTCTTTCTTCCCGCGCGCTATTCGAGAATGGAATGGGAGATAAATAGTATAATGGTGGTTCGATGAACCCTCTGCCAGGCACTTAAATGTGATTTGCAGAGTATCCCATGTAGATGTAGAAGGAGTGGCGAGAGAATGGATATTTGTGTCCTTGTTACATCTACAGGTTTGTGCCGTATCGGTTTCTATTGTAGTCAATATACCTGATTGATGTTGACTGTATTATAGGAGGGAAGACCTGATGATGAAAATGAGAACTGTTGGATTATTTTCGTTGTTGATTTGCATCATCTTAAGGATGTGAAACCTTGATTAAGTGGAATTCATTGCAGCAAGAAGAGCAGTAAATTTTCATAGATCTTTCAGGAATGAATCCTTGAACAAAGATAAGTTGTTGTGCTAGCAGCAAACATGGCACTTCTTGTGTTTGTTAGCAATATGTGTCATAGAGAATAAATTTTTTTTGCAAAATGACAGTCATACATGCATAACTAAGCTTTTGGCCACAACCTTCATCAGAAAAAGAGACATACTCTAATTTATACAATCACACATATACACAACTGTTCCAATCGGAATAAAACAGCCAAAAATGACGATTGTGTATCTGTGAAGTGTTCCTGTGATTGTATGAATGAGAGTTTGTGTGTTTTTCTGATGAAGGCTGTGGCCAAAAGCTTAGTTACATTTGTAGGAGTGTTTTTTTATGTGCCTGTTGTGGTTAGACGAACATTTTTGCACTGAGTAACAAACTATCCTCATATTGTTAATTTTGAACTTGGACTCTCATTCGGATAATTGCTTTCAACATAGGACACTATAACATATTGTGTATGTCATCATCATTATCTTGCCGAGTTTCAACCACAGGCTGGGCCTGTTTAAAACACAAGGCCCACCACTCTGTCCTGTCTTCCCACCATCTTCATGTTGTCACTCTGGAACAGTCCTCTCCTCTCTTCTTGACACAATCCTTTTAGCCATCTATCTTTTTATCTTCATTTTTGTTGTTTCTTCAGCATCTGTATTTTGTGTAATCTCCTGGGGATCTGCTTCTCCTCCATTCTCTCTAAATGACTATACCACCACAGTCTTGATGTCTCAATCCTATCCTGTAACAGTTGTTCTATCACTATTTTTCAGATTTTCTCATTTCTCACCCTGTCTCTTCTTGTTACCCCTATTCTTCTTTGCAGTGATTTCATTGCCCGTGCCCGTATTCTGCTCATATCTCTTCTTCAGTACCCAAGTTTCTGAAGCATAGGTCAGTATTGGAATATTACTTCAGGATAACACTCTTTTGCTTTTCTGTGGGATGTTTTTAGTCCACACAAAATTCCTAAGGCAGGATTGTTATTTCTCCTATTTACACTTCCCAGGTTATTGAAGCTTTCTACCTTCTTCTGCTGTTCGTCTCAAAGTGTTATTCCCCTTACTTTTCTATCCTTTTTTCTGGCAGTTTACATGAACTCACATTTACAGGTGTTGAAATTCAATCCAAATTCTCCCACTGTTTCTTCCCAAGCATCCAGCTGCTCCCAGATTTCCCCCTCCTTGTTGCTCCAGATCACCATTGTTTCATCTTTTTTCCCTCAATTTTCCCTGCTACCTTCGTCATTATATCATCCATGACCACAATGAAGAGAAGGGGTGCTGCTTTGCTTTAGCCTGCTCACTTGTTTGAACCATTCTTTTCGTCCCTCTCCCACTTTCACACAACTCATACTTCCACAATACATCTCTTCCAACCTGCTTACAGTCTCTTTTTCCAATTGCCTAAATTCGAGCTATTCCCAAACCTTTTTCCTATACTCTCTGTCATACACTTTTTGTGTGTCTAGAAAAGCCATCAACATGTCCTCCCCATATTCATAAACTGCACTTGGAGCTGCCTTACTGCAAATATGAGGTCCACTGTCAATCTTCCAGGTCGGAATCCATACTGCTCTTCTCTCATTCCCCTCTCAACTTTGGCTCAATTTCTACTTTCCAATATCTTCTCATATACTGTTGCACAGTGTGATATCAATGTGATTCCTCTGTAATATCTGCACTCCTTTCTATTTCCTTTCTTGAATATTGGTACTATAAATCCTTTCTTCCAATCTTATGGAGTCTTCCTTTCCTCCCACATCACCCTTATCTTCTGATACAGTCACTTTTCCCCAACTTTCCCTGCTTGCTGCCTTCACCATTTCCACAATCACTTTGCCCACTCTGGTGCCCTTCCTCCTTTCATTTTGTTTATTGTCCTTTCCACTTCTCTCCAAGTCAGGTCGTTCTCCATCATTCCTGTACTGCATTTTCCATTTTCTACTATGTTGCCATCCTCCTAATGTCCATTTGCAATTAGCAAATCCTCAAAATACTCTTTTTCCCACTGTCTTGAGAGTCTCTCTGCAGTGAATATCATTTCCAATCACCACATCCTCTCTCAGACATCTTATTTTTGAGTACCCCATATATTACTTTCTTATTTCCTCTGCTGTCCTCCTCTATCATCTCTGTCCACTTCTCCATCCACTTCTTCTTTTCCTCTGTGACCACCTTTTCTGCTTCTTTCTTCCTTTGCTTGTAATCCTCTCTCGCTAGATCAGTTTTTGCCTGGAAACACACTCTGAAAGCCTTGTTCTTCCTTTCCATTGTTTTTTAACTTTTTATCATTTCACCAAGGTGTCTCCTTACATCACTTTCTGTTGCTTGTTCTTCCACATACCCCTACTGCAAATTCGACCATTGTACCTTTGAACTGCAGTCATTCTTCTTCTCCTGTTTTTGGATTATCTGTTGGTGACTTTTCGTTATTTTCTTCTGGCATTCCTCCTTGACTTCTTTTCCCTTCAGATTTCATACTTTGATTCTTCTCTCCTGGTACTCTGATCTCATACTCTACCTCTTTCTCTTCTCCCCTACCCTCAGGTTTATAACCAGTAGACAGTGGTCACTAAGGCCTCTGATGGTATTACCTTTATATCTGTGACACTCCTCATTGTTTCCCAGTCATACAGCTTGTAGTCCACCAATAATATCTTTGTTGAATCACTACTGTACCATGATATTTTGTGGCTCTTTCTTCTTAAACCAATAGTTTCGTACCACTAAACTATTTTTTTGCAGAAATCCAGCAACTTTCTCCCTTCAGTATTCCTTCCACCCCATCCTTCTGCTTCCATTACATTTTCGTATCATTGCCTATCACTTCCCACATGTGCATTCAGATTGCCCATGACGATGATGCTCTGACCATTTAACTGGTGATGTAACATTACCTCAAATTCTTCCTTCTCTTGGGCTGTGCACCGGGCATGAGTGGCATATACCTGGCTTATCTCCAAGCTTCTTCCTTTTAGTGTTATTCATACCTTCATAATTCTGTCACCTATTCTTTTTACTTCTTTCTTCATACCATCCATCACTACTACTTCCACTCCACTTCTCTTTCCTTCACGGTTCTCAATCCAGTACAATCAGTAGCCTATCCTCAGTTCCATATATCCTCCTTTCCACCTCATCTCTGCCAACCCTAGTACATCCAACTTCTTCTTTGCATCAGATCCACCAGTTCCTCTACATTCTCTGTTAGCGTCCAAATGTTCAATGTTATGATTCTCAGTCCATTTGCACAGCCGGGTTGTGATCTTTGAGATCCATCCACTCTGAGACTAGTCCCTGTTTTGCATAGATATCTACTAAAATTTAGATATGCCAATAATATGGATAGATTACAACTCGGCACTGGAGAGGCCTGAGATGGTGGTTGTGTGTGTAAGTTATGTCTGAGTGATTGTGTGAATATAAGTGTTTCTTTTCCTGATGAAAGCCATGGCCAAAAATGTAAGTCGTGTGACTGTGATTGCCTAATTTACCTGCCCATCAGCAGCTCTGTGAGCACCTTTCCAGTAAGTTGTTATCTGGCCTCTATTATTGACATACCAGTAGACTTTTCCATTGTTAAAAATATGTGATATGATAGATAAGCCATGACATTTAGTTGAAATTAGATTTAGTACATCAGTGTCTTCTCAAATTTTGTAATCATGCTGTATGGCAGGTCAAAGTACGGAGTCTTCTAAATACAGTACATTTTGCCACTCAGTGGGATTTCTGCACAATGGACACTGACAAAGTAGTGAGTGCACACCAACAAGTACATTAAATTGTGGACGACACTGAATCATTGGGTAATAGATGATGCATTGTTTGTGGCCTTATTGTTTGTCAGTGTCTGCTTTAAGAACCAACGAAGTAGTAATGTGAAAACAAATGCCACTGCACCATATACAGTGGCATTTGTTTTTACATAACTACTTTGTTGGTTCGTCACTCATTCAGCTTGTAGTTGCACTGGGGAGCATTACTAGAGTGTACCATATTACATTTCTCTGCCATCTCACACACTATTACTAGACTTCAGAAGGGTTTTAAGCAGTGAAAAATGCTGAATGTATTCTGCATTTGTAGAGTTAAAATAATAATTGGGTCTTGATCATAGTGTGCTTACCTTCACAAAAGTGAGTACTGCTGATCACCTTGGAGGTGAATGAAAGTAATATAGTAAAGGTAGTGACTGGTAAAATCAGAAATAAAGAGGAGCACATCGCATTAAGAGTAAATAATTCATAGTAACATGCTCATGAACTACAGACGTTGCTGAGGTGAGGTGGCTTGTGTGCCTCAACGATACATGTAGCTGTACTGTAGGTGCAACCACAGCAAAGGGGTATCTGTGGAGAGGCCAGACAAACGTGTGGTTCCTGAAGAGCCGTGTTGGAGTAGCCGAGCGTTCTGGAGTGCCACTTTCCGGACTGTGCGGCCTCCTGCATCGGAGGTTTGAATCCTCCCTCGGGCATGGATGTGTGTGTTGTCCTTAGGTTAGTTGAAATTAATTTAAGTAGTTTGTAAGACTAGGGACCAATGACGAACATAGTTTGGTCCCATAGAATTACAAACATTTGAACAATTTTTCTTTGTTCCTGAAGAAGCAGCCTTTTCAGTAGTTACAGGGGCAACAGTCTGATGGTTGACTGAGCTGGCTTTGTAACATCAGCCATGCAATTATTGCGAACGACTAAAAGCAAGGGGGAACTACAGTTCTTAATCTTCACGAGGACATGCAGCTCTACTGTATGAATATATGATGATGACATCCTCTCGGGTAAAATATTCGGAGGTAAAATACTTCCCCATTTGGATCTCCAGGCGGGGACTACTCAGGAGAATGTCGTCATCAAGAAAAAGAAAACACGCATTCTACAGATTGGACCATGGAATGTTCTAACCCTTAATCAAGTAGGTAAGTTAGAACATTTGAAAAGAGAAATGGACAGATTAAAGTTAGATATGGTGAGAATCAGTGTAGTTCGGTGGCAGGGTGAACAGGATTTTTGGTCAGATGAGTACAGGGTTATAAATACAAAATCAGTTGATGGCAATGCAGGAGTAGTTCTGATAATGAATAAGAAAATAGGAATGTGTGTAAGTTACTATGAACAGCACAGTGAATGCATTATCGTAGCAAAGATAGACACAAAGCCAACACCGACCACAGTAGTATAAGTTTATATAATAATACAGTAGAAGAAGAATGGACAGTTCTGAGAGATAAGAGTAGTAAAGGCTGCAGAGGATCGTATAGGCAGAAAGACAAGGCCTAATAGAAATCCTTGGGTAACACAGTTTATACTGAACTTAATTGATGAAAGGAGAAAATATAAAAATTCATCAAGTGAAGCAGGCAAAAGGGAGTACAGACATCTGAAAAAATGAGGTTCACAGGAAGTGCGGACTGGCTAAGCAGGAGTGGCTTGAGGAGAAATGCAAGTTCGTAGCAAATTGTATAACTAGAGGAAAGATAGATACCGCCCACAGGAAAATAAGACATTTGGATACATGAAATGTAGTGGTATCAATATCAAGAACTCAGACGGAAAACCATTACTAAGCAAAGAAGGGAAAGCTAAAAGGTGGAAGGAAGATTTTGGCCTATACAAAGGAAATCAACTTGAAGGCAGTATTCTAGAAATGGAAGACGAAGTAGAGGAAGATCAGATAGAAGATACTATTCTGCTAGAAGAATGTGACAGAGCACTAAAATATTTGAGTAGAAACAAGGCACCTGGAGTAGTGAACTGCTTTTATCGTTAGGAGAGCCAGTCACGATCAGATTGTTCCACCTGGTATGCAAGATGTATGAGACATGGGAAATGTCTTCATACTTCAAGAAGAATATAATGATTCCAATTCCTAAGAAAGCAAGTGCAGACATGTATGAAAATTACAGAACTGTCTGTTTAATAAGTCATGGTTTCAAATCTCAAAACAAATTATTCAGGGAAGAATGGAAAAACTGGTGGAATCCGACCTTGGGGAAGATCAGTTTGGATTTAGGAGAAATGCAGCAACCTGTGAGACAATACTCACATTATAACTTACCTTATAAGATAGCTTAAGGAAAGGGAAACCTATGTTTTTAGCATTTGTAGATTTGGAAAAAGCTTTTGACAATGTCGACTGGAATACACTCTTTCAAATTCTGAAGGTAGCAAGGGTAAAATATAGGGAGCAAAGAGTTATATTCAACTTGTACAAAAACCAGACGGCAGTTATTAGAGTCAAAGGGCAAGAAAGGGTCGCAGGGAATAGAAACATTGCGGTTTGCTGATGACATTATAATTCTGTCAGAGACAACAAAGAACCTGGAAGAGCAATTAAACGGAATGGATAGTGTCTTCAAAGGAAGGTACCAGATGAACATTAACAAGAGTAAAATGAGGGTAATGGAATGTAGTGTCAGAAAATCAAGTGATGCTGAAGGAATTAGATTAGGTAATGAGACAATAAAAGTAGTAGATGAATTTTGTTATTTGGGTAGCAAGATAACTTCTGATGGCCGAAGTAAAGAAGATCTAAAATGCAGAATGGCTATGGGAAGAAAATCATTTCTAAAGAAGCAAAACTTGTTGACATCCAAAATTATTTAAATATTAGGAAATCCTTTCTGAAAGCATTTGTCTGGAATGTAGCATAGTATGGGAGTGAAACGTGGACAACAAGGAGATCAGACAAAAAGATGACAGAAGCTTGTGAAATGTGGTGCTACAGATGGATGATGAAGATTAGATGGGTAGATCACATAACTAATTAGGCGCTCAACAGAATTGGGGAGAAAAAAAGTTTCTGGCATATACTTACTAAGATAAGGGATAGGTTGGTGGGACATATTCTGAGACATCAAGGAATCATCAACTTAGCATTATAAGGAAGTGTGTGGGGTAAAAATCATAGAGGGAGACCGAGGGATGAATACAGTAAGCAGATTCAAAAGGATGTAGGTTGCCATACGTATTCTCAGATGAAGAGGCTTGCACAGTACAAGGTAGCATGGAGAGCTGCATCCAACCAGTCCTCAGACTGAAGACCG
This sequence comes from Locusta migratoria, assembly GCA_026315105.1. Lineage (NCBI taxonomy): Eukaryota > Metazoa > Arthropoda > Insecta > Orthoptera > Acrididae > Locusta > Locusta migratoria. Next base: position 569,178,386 of record CM048744.1, read on the forward strand.
CAACAACAGCAACACATGTGCACAGTGCTACTGAACTTTTCAGTAATCAAATCATAACTGTTACTGAAATTTGTTTTTACTGAAAAGATGGGGTTATCAAGTTTAGTAGATGCAGCTATGAAATACCTCAAACCAGTCACTACAAATAAATACAGTAACATGAGTAGATTGAGCATCTATGTACTCCAACTGTCAAAATAAATAATCACAAAATTGTCAATGAATTATACAAAAATACGTGATTGGAAACATAATATAAAAACAATATATCAATCACTCACACCTAGATGCGGACTCAATAATATCAATACTCTGAAACAAGCAGGATTGTTGTGCTGAATATTAAAATACAAACAAATAAAGAATAATTGCAGCTTCTTGGACTAATTTCATATAAAATGTCATATTTTGATAACATAAATGCTGCTGGCCCTTTCAAGAAAAAAAAAAAATTACACATACTTTTGTTCAGAAAGGTCAACTATTCACCAGTTCATATTTCCAGCAGCCATAAAAAGTTTGATTAATAATAAAACAATGGAAATTCCAGGATGGATTCAACAATATTTTTGAGGAGGATAGGTTGCTTATCACCACAAGGACTTCCAATGAGGTGCATAATGGCACAAATAATAGAATACAGCTTACTAGCTTTCGGCCGTTGCAGCCTTTGTTGGTTAGTGAAACACACACACACACACACACACACACACACACACACACAGATACAGACACAACTGCCGTCTCCAGTCACTGTGGCCATTCTGCGGGAAGCAGGAGGGGAGGGGAGATGTGCACAGCAGTGGTGGGGAATAGTGCTGTTTTACGGACAGTGTGGAAGTAAGGGAAGGGACTGGAATGTGTGGTGGGATGAGAGTCATACGTAAGGATAATGTGTGGACAGAGAAGAGAAGAGAAGGGGAGGGGAGAGTGGTGGCGGCAGGAACTAGTGAAGATTTAGGCCTGGGGTATTGCGGGAGTATAGGATATATTGTGGTGAGAGCTCCCACCTGCGCAATTCAGGAAATCTGAGGTTTGTGTAGCAGTCGTTGAAGTGAGACACATTATGCAGGGCTGCATGCTCTACAACTGGATGACTGAGTTCACTCCAAAAGGACAATTTAATCTTGGTTCTGCAGAAGGTAAACTAGCATAGGGCTGTCTCTTATTATTTTGCAGGTATTTATTGTATATTATTATTTTTGATATTCTACATCCAAGAGAATCTCCATACTGTGGATAAATTGGAACCAAAGTACATATAATCTTATCTAAACCACACCAAAGTACCCAGAAACATTTCATTGTAAATGTTAGTTTTATGTTCAAACCACACATCACTTAAAATAGTTTTTTTGTTTGTTTGTAGGATTCCAGCAGATTTGCTGAACGTATTTGTACAGCACTGAGGGACATGAAAACTTTGGTTGAAGAGTGGAAGAAGCAGCAAAAGAAATAACACAATTCATGCTACTTTTGCAGTTTTATTGTGTTGGTCAATGTGGTCTAAGAATCGACAGCTGCATTTCAGAAATATGTTGTACAAGTTTGGTGCAGGAATATCAGTTATACGGTGGAATTGAGCTCATCTGTTGTTAGTTTTTATACTTTTTGTGTAATATGTAATGAAGTTTTAATTTTATATGACAAACATCAGAATGTTATTCATCAGTATTTATGTACACATGAAACATCTTTTTACATGCACTTTTTTTTAGAAAATACCTGTGTTGTCATTTCTTAAGAAATGCAGCTTGTAAATAGTTTAGAAAGTGCCTAATCAGAGTGTAAAATAATCCTAATGTATAGTGCAGATTTAGTTGCAGAATATTTGACATATTTGCATAATATATGCAGAACTTTTCATTTAGATGAGGAATGCACACAAGTACTTTTCTATGAGCTCAAGTTATTTGATGTTGCAAAGTTTAACGAATAATAATATGAGAGTTTTGGGAGTGAGAACTTACTACTGCAGAATGTTGTAGCATGTTATTTTACTTCAATGTTGTTTCCTTCCTTCCAAAGAACTGACAAACATAGCAATGCAATTTCATCATGCAACCTATCAATGCAATGTTGTGTGTGTTTGTGTTTGAGTATTTTTGTATGTTTGTTTGTGGTTAGAAAATGAATGGTATGTTGCTGTTATACAAAATGTAATATAATAATATTATTATTGTTAACATCATTTATAAAATGAAGTGTGACTGACAATGATCAAAATGTCTATAAGAGTCTTGCCTTGTACTGAGTAGAGCATTCTCTCTCCATTCCGAAAAAGAAACTGAAGTAATGACTAGTTCTCTCCTTTTATTTGTATTTTGATACTGTCTTGCCCTTCCTTTTCTCTGTGAACACCCCTTTGTCACACATTAATTAACTAAAAAAGAGAATTATATTTCAAGTGCCATCACATGAACTATTTACAGTTTTATATTTTTATCTGTTAATGACTGTGTAATGTAAAAATTTGCATGACTATTGTACACAGAAAAAGGGACTTCCTATGTGATGAATGTTAAACTGTATAACAGCTTACAGTGTCAGATGTATATATTCTACTGTACTTTTGTAACTTCTCATTGACCATATTCAGTAAATTTTTCAGCACTGTGTGCTGATATGTTGTTATTGTTTTTGTTTCCAATCTCAAAGAAGAGAAAGTGATCCATTTGCACGTTTCTGAATTCAAAACATTATTCTTGAAACCTGTGTGAGAATATGAATAAAAACATTTTTATTACAATTTCTTATTATTAAATATGATACATGAAACAGAATAGTAACTGTTATAACTTTTTAGTCTAGGACACAAGCACTGCATTACTATAGATGTTGCAGATTTGATATTATTCACATAAGTGCACCTTCGAGTAGTGCAGTACAGACTCAAATATTTGTGGGTAGCTGCAGCACTATTACAATGACACACATCACCACATGTAGCTTGTTTACAAGCATTGACGCAAAATACAGCCGGCAGTTCACTTAAATTGTGGGTCAATTTGGACCCAGCGACAACAATAAAACCACCAATCAATCAAAATGCATCGCTTGAAATTTACTGGAAGGGAAGGTAAGTGATTCGCAGGGTCCACTTTGACCCTTGATTGCAGATGTTGTAGACTCACTGAAAAAGAAACCTGTGAACTATTATTAAACGAAAATTATTCATTATTGATAGAGCTGAAGCATTGAATTAAAATTTGTGGTGCGGCCGGGAATCGAACCCGGACCTCCATGCTTACTAGGCAGACGTCTTAACCGTTAGACTACCACACCACTAACGATTAAGGCGCCTCGGAATAGTCTATGTACGATTTCCCTCCACAACACAAACTTTAATTCAGCTTCTTTGTTCCAAAGATAATTGCCACTACTGCCAAGGCTCTCCATGCAGCGGAATAGCACCTCAGCAATGGACATGGTGGAACAATCCTGTTATGGTGATATAAATATCAATTAAATACAATGAAAGAATCCCTGAGACGGATTTTCGTCTCAAATATGTCAAAGACATTATTGATAGAGCTGAAGCATTGAATTAAAATTTGTGGTGCGGCCGGGAATCGAACCCGGACCTCCATGCTTACTAGGCAGACGTCTTAACCGTTAGACTACCACACCACTAACGATTAAGGCGCCTCGGAATAGTCTATGTACGATTTCCCTCCACAACACAAACTTTAATTCAGCTTCTTTGTTCCAAAGATAATTGCCACTACTGCCAAGGCTCTCCATGCAGCGGAATAGCACCTCAGCAATGGACATGGTGGAACAATCCTGTTATGGTGATATAAATATCAATTAAATACAATGAAAGAATCCCTGAGACGGATTTTCGTCTCAAATATGTCAAAGACATTATTGATAGAGCTGAAGCATTGAATTAAAATTTGTGGTGCGGCCGGGAATCGAACCCGGACCTCCATGCTTACTAGGCAGACGTCTTAACCGTTAGACTACCACACCACTAACGATTAAGGCGCCTCGGAATAGTCTATGTACGATTTCCCTCCACAACACAAACTTTAATTCAGCTTCTTTGTTCCAAAGATAATTGCCACTACTGCCAAGGCTCTCCATGCAGCGGAATAGCACCTCAGCAATGGACATGGTGGAACAATCCTGTTATGGTGATATAAATATCAATTAAATACAATGAAAGAATCCCTGAGACGGATTTTCGTCTCAAATATGTCAAAGACATTATTGATAGAGCTGAAGCATTGAATTAAAATTTGTGGTGCGGCCGGGAATCGAACCCGGACCTCCATGCTTACTAGGCAGACGTCTTAACCGTTAGACTACCACACCACTAACGATTAAGGCGCCTCGGAATAGTCTATGTACGATTTCCCTCCACAACACAAACTTTAATTCAGCTTCTTTGTTCCAAAGATAATTGCCACTACTGCCAAGGCTCTCCATGCAGCGGAATAGCACCTCAGCAATGGACATGGTGGAACAATCCTGTTATGGTGATATAAATATCAATTAAATACAATGAAAGAATCCCTGAGACGGATTTTCGTCTCAAATATGTCAAAGACATTATTGATAGAGCTGAAGCATTGAATTAAAATTTGTGGTGCGGCCGGGAATCGAACCCGGACCTCCATGCTTACTAGGCAGACGTCTTAACCGTTAGACTACCACACCACTAACGATTAAGGCGCCTCGGAATAGTCTATGTACGATTTCCCTCCACAACACAAACTTTAATTCAGCTTCTTTGTTCCAAAGATAATTGCCACTACTGCCAAGGCTCTCCATGCAGCGGAATAGCACCTCAGCAATGGACATGGTGGAACAATCCTGTTATGGTGATATAAATATCAATTAAATACAATGAAAGAATCCCTGAGACGGATTTTCGTCTCAAATATGTCAAAGACATTATTGATAGAGCTGAAGCATTGAATTAAAATTTGTGGTGCGGCCGGGAATCGAACCCGGACCTCCATGCTTACTAGGCAGACGTCTTAACCGTTAGACTACCACACCACTAACGATTAAGGCGCCTCGGAATAGTCTATGTACGATTTCCCTCCACAACACAAACTTTAATTGGAACAAAGAAGCTGAATTAAAGTTTGTGTTGTGGAGGGAAATCGTACATAGACTATTCCGAGGCGCCTTAATCGTTAGTGGTGTGGTAGTCTAACGGTTAAGACGTCTGCCTAGTAAGCATGGAGGTCCGGGTTCGATTCCCGGCCGCACCACAAATTTTAATTCAATGCTTCAGCTCTATCAATAATGTCTTTGACATATTTGAGACGAAAATCCGTCTCAGGGATTCTTTCATTGTATTTAATTGATATTTATATCACCATAACAGGATTGTTCCACCATGTCCATTGCTGAGGTGCTATTCCGCTGCATGGAGAGCCTTGGCAGTAGTGGCAATTATCTTTGGAACAAAGAAGCTGAATTAAAGTTTGTGTTGTGGAGGGAAATCGTACATAGACTATTCCGAGGCGCCTTAATCGTTAGTGGTGTGGTAGTCTAACGGTTAAGACGTCTGCCTAGTAAGCATGGAGGTCCGGGTTCGATTCCCGGCCGCACCACAAATTTTAATTCAATGCTTCAGCTCTATCAATAATGTCTTTGACATATTTGAGACGAAAATCCGTCTCAGGGATTCTTTCGTTGTATTTAATTGATATTTATATCACCATAACAGGATTGTTCCACCATGTCCATTGCTGAGGTGCTATTCCGCTGCATGGAGAGCCTTGGCAGTAGTGGCAATTATCTTTGGAACAAAGAAGCTGAATTAAAGTTTGTGTTGTGGAGGGAAATCGTACATAGACTATTCCGAGGCGCCTTAATCGTTAGTGGTGTGGTAGTCTAACGGTTAAGACGTCTGCCTAGTAAGCATGGAGGTCCGGGTTCGATTCCCGGCCGCACCACAAATTTTAATTCAATGCTTCAGCTCTATCAATAATGTCTTTGACATATTTGAGACGAAAATCCGTCTCAGGGATTCTTTCATTGTATTTAATTGAAAATTATTCAGTCACAGAATCCTTAAGCGATTTTCAACCTTGTGATGCAGAGACCGTAAGTGAGGATTCAAATACACAAGAAATTTCTCCTGACTTAAATAATTCTTCCTGTGATGATTCAGTATAAGGAGATAGCCAGCTGTCAAATATTACATGTTTTTTAGGCAAAAATCTATTCAATTGGTCTACTCATCCATCAACTAGGTCCCAATATTGACAACATTTGGGACATTAACATGTTTCGTTGTCATTATTTTTTTTTTCCGATTGATGGCAAAGTGTGTCCCTGTTTATGTTTAGGGGACATTGTGATAAAGTCTACAGCATATGTAGGATTTTTAATCTAATCCTTTTTTGTAATCGTTTAGCATGCCAAAGTAAGGTACTAAAAATTATTCTCAAATATGAGGCCTAGGACTTGAGGATAAAAAAAAAAAAAAAAAGCACAATGTAAAATTTACGAGTTGATTTTTATTTGAAATAAAGTTTGTTTTAAACATTCCTTATGAATTTAGTATTAATTATACCTTTTGTAGTAATTATGTGGCTTTTTTATTCAAGGGTCCCTATGGACCCACAATTCCAGTTATGTTCAATCATGAAAATAATGATTCCGGTTAAAATTTACACTGTGGCTCCCCGTTATAGTAACATTTCTTAGGGGGATTTCAATCAATGCATTTTTGTAAATGCTTTGGCAGTATTTGTATGCCCATGTCACCAGCCTGCTGCCTTGCTAAATTGATGAAGTGTAGAACCTCATTTTCCAACTCCGTATAGTCATTCAAGTTCCTTCCAGCCAAGTTTTCTTTCAACTTGAGAAACAAGAGGTAATCGCTGGCCACTATGTCTGGACATATTGGTGGATGGGTGATCGTATTTCATCCAAACTGTTTGTAGAAAGTCCACAGTTTGCTGGGAGACACAGGGGTGGGCATTATTATGGAGAAGATTTATGCCCTTCTTCAGTTCTGAATTACCCATAAGAGCATTATAAACTCTTCTTTTTAATGTCTGACAATACCTTGTCAGCATTTATTGTTATCCCAGGAACAAGAAAATTGACCTACAATATCCCTTTTCCATCCCAGAACACAGTTGCCATGACTTTAATGGCAGACTGTCTTCTTTACAATTTTTGTGACTTGAGTGAATTAGAATGCCTTTACCATCTCTTTGGGAATTCCCACTTCTTTCCCTATCATTAATTTCGCTATGACCACCTGCAAAATCTCTACATAAGTTTTGGAAATTTTTGTCATACATACATCACTCCACACACTTCTGTCAACTGTAGATGAATGTTGATTTAACACCTGTTGCACTAAAAAACGAAATAACTACATTAATTTTGCACCAACAGAACTGGCTAACAGAAGCTTCTTTACAAGTGGCTGCCAAGCAAACAACGAAAGCTCCAGTGGTGGTTTCTCTAGAAAGAGGCGGGTGCAAGGAAGGAGGAAAATAAAACAACTGTAGCCAACAGCCCTGCAAAAGTATTCCAGCACTTTGGAGACCTTACATTTGGGATTACCCTCATACATGTATTCAGTACATGTCTACACTTCCATTCCTTCAAAGTTTATATTCTCAGCACTAAGAGGAATATGAATATTGTTATAGTTTTATACTCTTAAAGACATACATTTCTTATTATTTTCCATAAAATACAAACTTGCTTTGCCCCTTGCACATGATGAGCATATAGGCCTATACTGATATGTAAGGTGACAATGCACTTATGATTTCTTTATAAGAACATAGATAGCACTATTGGAGGAAACCTGTGATTTATTGTATCGTACTTTTAAATTATGTTGTGTGTATTATGTCTGTCTCGGCACCATGTAATTACAGGACTCCATATGTTAAATGTAGGGGAAAAATAAAAGCATTGTCTTGTACATTAAAAGTCATGTCTATCATTCTACTGGAAAAAAAATTCTGTTTAGATCAGCATCTGGCAGCCTGTGCATTTGAATTACTGCTACATTAAAAGTACTTTCTCATTAATGGAGTATATAGCTCTCTTTCTCTTGAAGGAAGCAAAAAGCTGTGGATATCTTAATGTTGTTTGTTCAATGGTTTTTACAGTGAATATGTTGTTTGAAGATCTTTTGGGTATGCAGCCGGACTGATTGGTTGCTGTGAAACAAATTTTCGATAGCATAATGTGCCGTCATCATCAAGTTACTCATGCTGGATGCATTTGGTAAGAGTATCCTGCTGATGACACACATTATGCCATCAAAAATTCATTTCACTATGACCAATCAATCTGGTTGCATTCTCAAGAGACCTTCATATGGTACATCAGTTTTATGAAAGACTAGCTGTAAACCCGGCGTTGCCCGGGATTTTATTTATTCTACACTCTCGTAGTCCACCTCCCATTCCCTCCTTTCTCTGCATCCATCTTTCTCTCCCATCTCTCTGTTCATTTCCACCTTTCCCTCTCTCGGCAAAATTTTTTGCAAGGTACCGTCTGTCATGTACCATACAAACGTTTATGTACCCAGTGACCTTCCTCTTGGTTGAAAGGTCACGTGTACAAACATTCATAAAGATCAGAGATAAACTATGCATTTTGTCAAAGTCTATAAGTTAAGTACACTCCACCATGCACTGAACGAAATTTTATACACAACAGTGACATTCCTCTTGTTTTTAAGGTCAAGCGTGCAAAATTTGATCAATATCGGAACAAAACTATGGATCTTTATGCAATACAAACACAGGGTAACATTGGAAAATGCACTTTGTTGTTCTGAAATTTTCCAGTTTCATTCATACAAAACCTTGTACTGAATTAGGATGTGTGAAATCAGTCGAGCCATTCTCAAGTTATGGCTCAACCAAGGAATTTAGGGATCCGAAACTGTAGATTTCATCAGACTGTAAGAAAAGTCTCCTCCACCATGCACCTTAATTCTGTCCTACCGCAAAATCCTTTCTTACCTGACATTTTCTACCTATAAACTACATATCAACAAAATGTCAGCTTTGTAGGTACAGCAGTTTAGAGATTTCGTGTTTAGTCAGTGAGTAAGTGCGTGAGTAACCTTTTGCTTATATATATATATATATATATCACTGACTAAACACGAATATATGTGTGTGTGTGTGTGTGTGTGTACAATTGGAAATGGATTGAACCCTTTCTTGTGTTCATTTGTTTATGTTCACGCCAAAATTATGAAGGAAACCTAGTACATTAATAAACAACATATTTGTAGGTGATATTTAATGAATGACATAAATGTTAGTGGAGTGAGGTAACCAACTACAGGTTGTGATGTCATTACAAGTAGGTTGGGAGGCAGCAGGTACACAGATACAGATATAGGACCAATGCCAATCATTAAATCAGTGAATTGCAGTGTATTCATTAATTGCATTAGCTGCAGCAATCATAATGTTGTCTTGCTGTGTTCAGTATCCTGGGGCCTAAGCTGGCTCTGGGGTGGGAGGAGTGTACTTCAAAGGCATGGCCGGCTCAGAGCACTGCCTCACTGAGCAGGCAGCAGCAGTAGCACCGAATCACATTATCAGCACTCTGGTGAGCGATGTGCCTCATAAGTTGAAATAATATCTGGAACTGTACATACAGAGGTATGGGCAAGCAACTGTTACAAGATTGACTGGTAATAAATTAATCACATTACAGTGAAACCACCACCATTTTGGAAACAGGATCCGGTACTTTGGTTTGGGAAGCTAGAAAGCCAATTTGTGCTAGCGGACATAACTGCAGACATTACAAAGTATTGCTATGTCGTTGCAGCGCTCAATGAAGATATGGTTACGGAAATTCAAGACATTCTAGTGTCACCACCAAGAACTGGTCGCTACTCAACTATTAAAAATGCACCAATTGCTCGCCTCTCGCAATCGGAGAAATTAGAGAAGCTGCTCCACACAGAAGAGCTGGGGGAGCGCACTCCGATGCAGCTGTTGCGTCGCCTGCGTATGTTAGCCAATAATGCCTTTAAAGATGACATCCTACTGAACATTTGGTTATCACGCTTGCCACCTGACACACAGAAGATATTGACTGTGTGCTCACGCAAACCGTGGATCGCGTTGCGGAAATGTTCCCATCAACTTGCATTGCAACAGTTTGTCTACAGCCTCAGTCAGGTAACGGCCTCGCCACCAGTTGCAAATCTCGTCTCTACCGCTCGCGCGGAAAGTACAGCCGCTACCCCTCGTTGGCAAGAATATACTGGTACCACCCAATATTTGGCTCAGAGGCACAACAGTGTCGTCCACCATGCGAGAAGGAAAGCCAGTGGTGACGGCCACTGGGCTGAGGTCAACCACCGAGCTGAGGTGATTTCTAAAAAAAGAGCTGCGCCTTTAGTCATATTGGTTGGATTGATCCCTTTCTTTTTTCTCTCTTCCCACACGCCACTCTCTCTGTCTCCTCTTTAGGGGACGCTGCAGCAATGTCTGGTGGGGGGGGGGGAGGGATGCAGCCCGACACCCCTCCCCCTCCCTGGTTACGCCACTGGCGCTGTCTCTCAGTCTATCCATCTGCCCTTCTGCCATAGCACATCTGTGATTACTGCCACCTTTTTTGCGCCAATGGTTTTATAATCACACCGCTAAATATAGATCTACAACGCATATTCAAGTGGCTATTTGTCGTAGTGGGTGGGATGCACCCAATACTTGGAATGGACTTTCTATCATTTCATTGACTCCTGCCTGACCTTTGTCATCGGCGTCTCCATGATACCACTACCAAACTGGTAAGCCAAGGACGAGTACGTCGTGTGGTTGATATTGCAGTGTGGATGACAACTTGTGATTCTCCATTCATAGACCATCTCAAGCAGTTCCCAGAGATCACAAGCCAGACGCCCACAGTACTACCAGTGCATTACACATTATACTAACAAGAGAATGGTCAGACTTGTCATGTCGAAACCTGTGTTGCTATTTTTACCACTGTGAGTTAACATTGAAGGAAGTCTGTATGCAGACTGTTAGTTGCTGACATGATCGGGAAGCCTGTAAAAACTCTTATGAAGTATGACATTATAACTGCCTGTTGTACAACCCTGACCTCTCTCGCTACGTTATACCAACGCCATCTAGGGACAAGGTGGCGTTTGTTACGCGCCGTTCTCCTGCCACAGCAGTGAGTGAGGCCAGTGAAATCGATCGTACGATAATAAATAAATAGGATAATAAATTCGTTGGCAAATGTAGCTGTTATGTTATCTACAACATTCTTTCCAATAGCTATGAAACAGACACAAATACATATACAGTTTAAAACACGTCAAACTTTTATTTCATGTAGGCCTAATTATCGCAAAAATGCGAAATATTGATACAATGTTCAAAACATTTGTTTTTTGTGCACCAAGACCCACATATGGGTGAGCTTAGTGACACGCTAGGCAAGCGTCGTGCTGACGTCACAGTCAAAACTCGCAAATAAACTCGACTGTATCCACGATCGGGCGCTATCAATCTTTGTAGCTACGGAACAAATGAGTCCTTATTTCGACACGCAGAAATTGTCTCCGGCCAATATGATGCTGTGTGTTTCTTAACCGTAGATTCGGACGCTACGCGCCCTCACGTACTATTAAAAAAAAAAAAAAAAAAAAAAAAAAAATTCTTGTTTAACCTATACCTAAACTAAGAGATTTCCACTTGTTCTTTCCATGTCAACGAAAGCCATCTTGATTTGCCGGTATATCTCGCAGTTTTGGTTTTATAACTCGCAGTAAGGTGTTTCAGGCTAACAGCGCATCAAAGATATATAACAAAATCGTATCCGGATCAATTTGTTATTACTAAATGTAAATGAAAACACACATTAAAAAAACATCTACTAAGGTCTACAATAATCGATTATAGCATGCAGGTACCTCAGCGCGCCCGGTCAGGGGGCTGAACTCCCTCTGTATAAAAGTTGAGCCAACCATTCAACGAACAAACTGAACAAAGGACCGCGAACCATAGATCTACCATAAAAAATAACGTGGTGGATAGAACTGTAAATCATCAATTTGGAGGTAAGGGTTCAAATCTCTCCCACCATATTTTTTATTTTATTTTATTTTTTATCAAATTGTAGTACTGTAGTTACTTATTCATATTATGGGATTTTCTAATTCATATAACAGTAGTATGTTAAACAGTACTCGATGTTAATTGTAACAAACTGCTGTGTCAGGAATAGGTGTTATCGATTTGGAAATTTGTGTGTGACTAAAAAATGAAGGACGAAACTGCTGCAAGTGATAAGACTAGCAATGATATTTTTGTTTTTCCTTCACAAAAATATTTGCCCTTTGTTGCAAATATGTTACGATTTCCGAGAAAATGGTAAGTGACAAACGTATGGAAACGCTTAAATTGCTGGTAGACCTTTATTTTCTAATATCTCGTAATATTGCTTGTCCACCTCCCAGTATTTTGCTGCTTAGTTTCGAATACGTGGAGATTTTCGAAAGTGTGGTTTTATTGATATCATGGCTTCCATACTCGATTGCGGACCCTGGACCCAGCATCAAAGACGGGCTCTTCCCCCTCCCCCCTCCTTATTTTACAGTGGCGTGCTACATTAAAATTTCATGGTTGTTTGTTACCAATACTGTGCTCGGAATGTAATTTAACTAGAAAATATAGGGTATCGTTACAGTAACTATTTTATTAGTCAATATGATACTTTATTTATAAAATTGTTTTACTTAAAAATGATCACTGCAAGTGTATTTATTTATCTGACGAAGATTAAAATAAACATAGTTACAAAAAACTAAAATTACAATTAATATCACCCATAGACACTGGTTGCAGGAAAGACTATTTAATAATACCCTGGTGCGCTTTCTTCTGACTACGCTATCAATTACGCCGGAAAAGTCGACAGCTTAGGCCAGCTCATTCTCAGCTGATAAAATTGCTAAGTAATTAAGACCCCTTTGGCCTGTTGTTCTCCTTTGCCAAGTTTTTAAAGAGTTCGCCAGTTTACTAAACTATCTTTCAGCCGTAGACACTGTCACTGGAATGGTACAGAAAAGTCTAATTGCAGTACATAGATTCAAAAAAAAAAAAAAAAAAAAAAAAAAAAAAAAAAAAAAAAAAAAATTAAAAAATGCTTCAAAGTTTTTCTCGTATATGGAATTCAGAAGTCCCATCGGGTCCCTTTCTGATTGGAAGACTGTACTATGGACGCTCTTCATATGTAGAATTTCTTCAACTAAGCTGTCTGAATCTGAGAAGTCTGAAGAATATTTTGAGACAAGACTGGTGGTTTTAACTTGCAGTTCATCATTTTCTAAGTCCATGAAATCCAAAACTGGTGAAAACAGATCACAAATTTCTTCACAGCTCGTAAATCGTATTGTCAAGTCTGCCACGATGAAATACAAAACAGTAAGGAAAACAAATAGGGGAGGGTCAGGTAGGTAAATTGACGGAATATCCAAGACGACAAATTTTCAATTTCTTCGATAACTCTACAGACTGTGCAACGTGCACTGTAGTGTTGCTTCCTTAGAACGCTCTGCAGGCGTGTGTATTGAAATAGAACCGTTTCGTCATTATGTTTTGTTAATAATAGAGGTTCAGAATTTGATGCTGTTTTTGTAACAATTTTTCCTGCGGTTTAAATAAGTTTCATGCAAGTAATACTACTGAATTAATGAATATGAGTTGATGAGCAGGAGAGAAAAATGTCAAATTCAGCAAACATTAGAGGAAGCTGACAAGTGGACTGCATGCCACTGATGACAGTGCAAGCGCAGATCGTCAGCTGTCAGTGGAGAACACAGCAGTCAAACGCGCCAATAGCTGCCTCAGGGAAGTCTGTATTTTGAGGCAACTCCAGCCTGTCGTCAGCGGCACGCAACTTCACACGACATACGTAGTGACAGTAACTGCTACCACCAGTTTCATGAAACTGTTAACAATAAACGGTTTGTCATAAATACCTGTTTTAAATGTTTGTCTGTTAGTTAAGGGTATATTACACGGAGCGTATTTGGTCGCTAGTCGCTGGCGAATTTCGACGCAGCTGCTAAAATCGCTCCGTGTAAACAAGGACAGCGAACGAAGTCGCTGCTCCGAAACGCGAGCGAGTAAAGTTGAAGGGTGGCTACTCTAGACGCCAGTCGCTGGCGTTTTTGATCGCTTTCAAGTGTTTGTCGCCCCGTGTCACATACCAGTGCGTTTAGAGTAGCCACCAGTCGAGTCCAAATGCTGAAGGAAGTAATAAATACTGGCATGTTTCTCGCAAGAGTCCTAAAAGAACCAAAATCAAAACGGAATAGTAGGAAAAAATAAAAGAAAATGGACAAGAAGGTGGATTGGGAGTAGGGATAAATATAGTCCTGAAAATCGTTTCAGAGAATTATTGTGTGGAGATCCTTCTGCCTACAGAAATATAATGAAGAATAGATATTTTATTGTTTTGATTTTTGTCTTCAGGTGTTTGGTATCCATAGCCCCCCGGGAGACCTTCATTCGTCAAACAGTCGTTTAAATGGAGTTTAGTATTTAAATAATCATTTTAATGCCCTATAAATTTCCAGAAATTTGATTACAATTCCACTTCATATTTTGTTTGGCGGGAAACAGAACTGTTTGGTATCACCTAACCTCCAAAACAAAGTGTGATATGCTACGTCACGTTTCAATTGTTTTTACCAAGACGCTAGCGTCTGTAGTCGCTGCGTGTCATTGCGTCTGCGTATTCATTCGCCTTTCGCCTATACGCCGAGCGACAACAGAAGCCAGCGACTAGCGACTGAATACGTTCCGTGTAATATACTCTTTAAACAATAATCTCAACATTCAGAGTTGGATAAAAATATTTTTCCAGTTTGAATTAACGCAATTAAAAAATTATACTGCATGTGACCGTTCCCGGGCCCCCTTCAGTTCCGGGCCCTGGACCCATGGGTCCACCCAAGCCCCACCCTTGTCGGGACCATGCCTGTCTTTCTCGTTGGCCGCTGCTCACCCAGAACATACAAGCAAAGACGACACATGACAGCCCTGCAATCACAGACGTTGTTAGATGTCCGTAGACAAAACTCGGCCGGTGTTATGAATGAATCAGGCCTAATATCAAGTATATTTCGAGGCGCGCCACGCATATTTAATCACATTTTGAAACCCTGGGGAGGAAAACTGATAATGTACGACTGATTGCAACTTGAGAATATCGTCACGGTGATTGACAGGAAACCCCAGTGCTTCGCACACAACAATTTTCTCTGTTAGTTTTCTGTAAAATGCCTTCCACTGGCGGAAAAATTCTCTGTCCAATGGTTGAATTACCTTCGTCGTGCCGGATGGAATCTGAAGTATCTCTACTTCTTTGTCAGAGTGAGCTCGAAATACAGCTTTTAATGAATGAGAACTTTTATGACCTGACCACGAATGTAGAAGGAGAAGAGATTTGTTCCCGCAGAACGGAAGAAAAGCATGACGCATGAAAAGTGTAACGTTATCATTTCCCATTTTTCCAGACTTCGATGCGTCTACCACAAGACTGTCCGCGTAGAACATTATTTGTTTGACACGTGGTCCAAAACGTCCAGTTGGTTCTTGAAGACACGCATATAGTTTAGGCAGCAATGAACCATCCAGACTAATTATGGGCATTGTAGTGTATGAATGGGTGGTGCAGTCGTGGAATGCGCAATTGCCTCAAAATGTTGTTCCCCTTTGAATGACAGTGTTCTTTTCACACGCATTTCTTTCTGAAAACCTGACTGATCTGCACTGTAAACATAAGATTCACTGAAACTGGCGATCTTATTTTTTGCAGTCCTAAGAAAAATACAAATTTTGATATTTTGAAGCGAATGATCCAACTTTGAGAAGCTGTAATTTCTTTAGCGCCTATCGCATTGGCTATCTCTAACACCCAAACACTGTCGTCTGGCATTGCTAAAAAAACTCGCGCATTTATCTCCGTCGCAATTTCCAGTAGACTCTTACGTCGTCCAGCGACTTCCTTTTTCCATCTATACAATTCACGTTCGCCGGCCGCGGTGGCCGAGGAGACTGAGGCGCTCCAGTCACGGTCTGCACGGCCACTACGGTCGGGGGTTCGAATCCCCCCTCGGGCATGGATATTTGTGCCGTCCTTAGTTGTAAGTAGTTCATAAGTAGTTTGTAAGTTTAGGGACTGATGACCCCGTAGTTAAGTCCAATAGACTTTACAAACATTTGAACATTTTTTTGAATTCACGTTCAGAACGAACAAAGCGATACCTATTTTGAACAGTACTGACACGTAGGCGTTTTATACCACTTTCATTCAACCAATACTTCACCGCTTTTTCTTTGTCTGATAATGTAATTGTACTTGCTGGTGTTGCTTTCGGTGATAATTGATGATGGTACGTGGCACTATCATTCGAAGAGTCTTCATGTGTGCAACTTTCTTCCGTTTCTTCGCCGTCTGTAGATTCACAGACTTCAATATCGAGTGTTTCAGTCGTTTCTAGCCATATGTCTGTGCTATTTACATGCTCGTCTAGAAGTTTAACGACCATGTCGCACATCACATAGTCTTCACGCGTGTTTTCTGTTGATTGCTTCATTTGGCGTCTGTGGTATATCTCCATGGCAAGCAGTAAAACATTTACAGGGTTTGCCATTACCTGTGAGGGGAGACTGAATGTTCACCATGAAGTGGCTTGCGGAGTATAGATGTAGAAGTACAGAATATCTTTCAAATGTTTGTAGAGCTTATGGGACTTAACTACGGGGTCATCAGTCCCTAAACTTACAAACTATTTATGAACTAGCTAATACTAAGGACGGCACAAACAGCCATGCCCGAGGGGGTATTCGAACCCCCGACTGTAGTGGCAATGCAGACTGTAACTGGAGCGCCGCAGACCCCTCGGCCACCGCGGCCGGCGAATATCTTTCACATCTCTAACTAGTTTCAGGGCGGTATGTTTGGAAATACGTAACAGAAATGAAAAGGAAGTGCATGCCACAGAAACGAATATTCGTTTCCTTTTTCTACCAAAACCGTGCAACGATATTCCTCTTTAGTGAACGCCGCGATAAGACGGACGCACCTTGCGACCATGCGCACAACGCTCACCATAGCAACAGCTCGCGACTCGCCAGTTCCAGGGGTGGCCAGCCGTCACCGCAAGCGCCAAGGAATACAGGCATTTACGTGATTTTTTAGGTGACTTCCAGGTCCTGCAGGTAACATTCTGCATACAGACTTCCTTCAATGTTAACTAACAGTGCTAAAAAATGAATACATGTTTCGGCATGACAAGTCTGAACATTCACTTGTAAGTTACACCAGGAGCGCGAGGTTGCTCGCTGTCGGAGGTTGGAGTCCTCCTTGGGGCATGGTTTTGAGTGTGTGTGTGTGTGTGTGTGTGTTCATCCTTAGGCTATTTTAACATAATATTCATAGAATATATGACATCAACTGCGATTGGGCAAAGCTGAAAATGTGTACCCAGCCGGGATTCGAACCCGGGTCTCCTGCTTTCTAGGCAGTTGCGCTGACTCCTACACCACTGGGGACACAGTGATCACCGCACCTGCAAGGACTACCTAAGCACTACTAAGTACTGTGGGCAGGTCGAAGCTGGGAATTTGTATCTGATGGGAGGCGTGCTTAGGTAGTCCTTGCAGGTGCGGTGATCACTATGTCCCCAGTGGTGTAGGGGTCAGCGCAACTGCCTAGAAAGCAGGAGACCCGGTTTCGAATCCCGGCTGGGTACACATTTTCAGCTTTGCCCAATCGCAGTTGATGTCATATATTCTATGAATATTAAATAATAACAACTGCAGGATCAGAAGTGACGTCTGTCCTTTCGGAACAGACGCCACATGTATATATATTTTAACATAGGTTAAATAGTTTGTAAGCCTAGGGACTGACAACCAGAGTAGTAATGTCCCATAGATTTATGAACATTTAAACATTTTTGTACACCAGGATCTCCACTTCACTCGAGCGAGCCGTTTGATGTCACATAAACTGAAAATTGTGAAGCAGGAATTCTCGTTCCTGCTTAAACAAGGGCTCTGTCGCCCTTCAAGCAGCTGGGCATCCCATCTGCATACACCCGAAAAGCACTGGTTCGTATCCATGTGGATATTACAGACAACTCAATGCCAGGACCATTCCTGACCGGTACCCGATACCACATATCGATGATTTCGCATTCAACATCCATAGTAAGCGCATTTTTACTACGTTGGATTTAGTACATGCATTTTATCAGATATCTGTGGTACCAGAAGATGTTAGTAAGACCGGCTTCTACACACCGTTTGGACTCTTTCAGTTTATAAGAATGCCATTTGGACTTCAGCAGTTCCTGTACGTGGTTACACGAGACTTAGATTTTTGTTACATGTATACCGACGACGTTTTGGTCTTGTCCATTTCAGAGACAGAACACCTGTCACACTTAAGTCCGATTTTCAACTCTCCTAAGAGACATGGTCTGTTCATCAACACATTAAAGTATCTGAAATTAAATTCCTAGGCTATACTATCAAGGAATACTGCTGCCACAGGATAAAGTAGAGGCTATAGTTAATTTTCCTATGCCTACGACAGTTAAATAATTACAACGATTTCTTGGCATCACTAATTTATACAAAAAAATGTTCAAATATTTGTTTAGCTTATGGGACTTAACTACGGGGTCATCAGTCCCTAAACTTACAAACTATTTATGAACTACTTACGAACTAGGACGGCACAAATATCCATGCCCGAGGGGGGATTCGAACCCCCGACCGTAGTGGTCGTGCAGACCGTGACTGGAGCGCCTCAGTCTCCTCGGCCACCGCGGCCGGCCTAATTTCTACCATCGTTTTGTTCGCAACTATACTCTCTTGCCTGCACCACTGAATGAATTCATGTGTGCTACCCTGAGGCCACGTGACAAACTAACATGGAATAGTGAGGCCAAGTTGGCGTTTACCAAGCTGAAGACTTCCATCACAGAAGCTGCTCTGTTAGCGCACCTAGTTCCACAGGCACTTATCGCTCTAATGGTCGACGCGTCTGCTACTGCCATTGGTGCTGCAGTGCAGCATGTTGGATAACCCTGGCATCCTTTAGACTTCTTCAGTAACAAATTATCGCCATCTCAATAGAATTGGTCTACATATGATCGTGAACTGTACACTGCATACGTCGCCATTAAGAAGTTTTGCCATAAGCTAGAAGGACGACAGTTTACCCTAGTTGTTGTTGTTGTGGTCTTCAGTCCGGAGACTGGTTTGATGCAGCTCTCCACAATACCCTATCCTGAGCAAGCCTCTTCATCTCCACATAAGAGCGACAACCTACATCTGTCTGAATCTGCTTACTGTATCCATCTCTTGGTCTTCCCCTGCGATTTTTTCCCCATACACTTCCCTCCAACGCTAAATTCACAATTCCTTGATGTCTAAGAATGTGTCCTACCAATCTATCCCTTCTTTTAGTCAAGGTATGCCAGAAATTCCTTTTCTCCCCAATTCTGTTCAGTACCTCCTCATTAGTTACGCGATCCACCCACCTAATCTTCAGCATTCTTCTGTAGCACCATATTTCAAAAGCCTCAATCCTCTTCCTGTCCGCACTGTTTATCGTCCATGTCTCACTCCCATACAAGGCAACACTCCATACAAATGCCTTCAGAAAGGACTTCCTTAGGTTTAAATCAATATTCGATGTTAACAAATTTCTCTTTTTCAAGAACGCTTTTCTACCCATTGCCATTCTGCATTTTATATCCTCTGTACTGCGACTATCATTTGTTATTTTACTGCCCAAGTAACAAAACTCATCTACCTCCTTTATTGCTTCGTTTCCCAATCTAATTCCTTCAGCATCACCTGATTTTCTAAGACCGCATTCCATTACCCTAGTTTTGTTCTTGTTAATGTTCATCTTATATGCACCTTGCAGCACACTGTCCATTCCGTTCAATTGCTCTTCCAGGTCCTGTGGTGTCTCTGACAGAATTACTATGTCATCGGCAAAACGCAATGTTTTTAATTCTTCCCCCTGAACTTTAATTCATTCACCAAATTTCTCCTTGCTTTCCTTTATAGCTTGCTCAATGTACAAATTGAACAACATTGGAGAAAGGCTACAACCCTGTCTTACTCCCTTTCCAACCACTGCATCCCTTTCATGCCCTTCAACTCTGACAACCGCTGTTTGGTTTTTATACAAGTTGTAAATAACCTTACGCTCCCTATATTTTACTCCTGCTTGCTTCAGAACTTGAAAGAGTTTATTCCAATCTACATTGTCAAAAGCCTTCTCCAAATCTACAAAAGCTAGAAATGTACGTTTGCCTTTTCTTCATCTATCTTCTAGGATAAGCCGTAAAGTGAGTATTGCCTCCCGTGTTCCTACATTTCTCCTGAACCCAAACTGATCTTCCCCTAGGTCGGCTTCTACCAGCTTTTCCATCCTTCTGTATATAATTCGCGTTAATATTTTGCAACCATGACTTATTAAACTGATGGTTCTGTAGTTTTCACACCTGTCTGCACCTGCTTTCTTAGGGATGGGGATTATAACATTTTTCTTAAAGTCTGAGGGTATTTCACCTGTCTCATACATCTTACACACCAGGTGAAACAATTTTGTCATGGCTGTTTCTCCCAGAGACTTCAGTAGCTCTGAGGGAATGTCATCTACTCCAGGGGCCTTATTTTGACTCAGGTCTTTCAGGGCTCTGTCAAATTCTTCTCTCAGTACAGTATCTCCTATTTCAGCTTCATCTACATCCTATTCCCTTCGTACAATATTGTCTCGAAGTTCATGTCCTTTGTAGAGCCCCTCTATATACTCTTTCCACCTTTCAGCTTTCCCTTCTTTGCTGAGAACTGGTTTTCCATCAGTGTCCTTGATATTCATAGAGCTGTTTTTCTTATCTCCAAATGTTTCTTTTATTTTCCTGTAGGCTGTATCTATTTTTCCCCTATTTATACATTCTTCTACATCCTTACATTTGCCTTCTAGCCACTCCTGCTTAGCCATTTTGCACTTCCTGTCAATCTCATTTCTTAGTCGTCTGTACTCCATTTTGCCTGTTTCATTTACTGCATTTTTATATTTTCTCCTTTCATCGATTAAATTTAGTATCTCCTGTGATATCCAAGGATTTTTTGTATGTCTTTCCTTCCTACCTATTTTGTCCTCTGCTACTTTCACTATTTCATCTCTCAATTTTACCCATTCCTCCTCTACTGTTTTATTTTCCCCTGTTTCTGTCAATTGTTGCCTAAAGCTCCCTCTGAAATTCTTAAGAACCTCAGGTTCCTTCAATTTATCCAGGTCCCATCTCCTTATTTTCCTACCTTTTTGTAGTTTCTTTAGTTTCAGCCTACAGTTCATAACCAACAAGTTATGGTCAGAGTCTATATCTGCCCCTGGGTATGTCTTACATTGTAGAACCTGGTTCCGAAATCTATGTCTTACCATTATAAAATCTATCTGGTATCTTCCAGTGTCTCCTGGTCTCTTCCACGTATACAACCTTCTTTTGTGATACTTGAACCAGGTGTTTGTTATAACTAACATATGTTCTGTGCAAAATTCTACCAGGTGGCTTCCTCTTTCATTCCTTTTGCCTAGACCATATTCACCTACTATCCTCCCTTCCCTTCCTTGTCCTACTACCGAATTCCAGTCTCCCATAACAATTAAGTTTTCCTCTCCCTTAATTGTCTGAATAATTTCCTTTAGCTCCTCATATATTTCTTCGATTTCCTCATCATCGGCAGAGCTAGTTGGCATATAAACCTGTACTACTGTTGTCGGTGTTGGCTTCGTATCTATCTTGACAATGATAATGCGATCACTGTGCTGGTCATAGTAGTTTACCCGCATTCCTATTTTCTTATTCATTATCAATCTTACTCCTGTGATACCCCCAATTGATTTTGTATTTATAATCCTGTACTCACCTGACCAGAAATCCTGTTCATCCTGCCACCGAACTTCACTAATCCCCACTATATCTAACTTCAACCTATCCATTTCCCTTTTTAAATTTTCTAATTTTCCTACTCGATTAAGGGATCTAACATTCCACGCTCCGACCCGTAGAATGACAGTATTGTCTTTCCTGATGGTCACATCCTCCTGAGTAGTCCCCGCCCGGAGATCCGAATGGGGGACTATTTTACCTCCGGAATATTTTACCCGAGAGGATGCCATCATCATATGTTCATACAGTAGAGCTGCATGTCCTCGGGAAAGGTAACGGCTGTAGTTTCCCCCTTGCTTTCAGCCGTTCGCAGTAGCTGTGTGGCAAAGCCACATTAGCTGATGTTACAAGGCCAGCTCAGTCAATCATCCAGACTGTTGCCCCTGTAACTACTGAAAAGGCTGCTGCCCCTCTTCAGGAACCACACGTTTGTCTGGCCTCTCCACAGATACCCCTCCGCTGTGGTTGCACCTACGGTACGGCTATCTGTATCGTTGAGGCACGCAAGCCACCCCACCTCGGCAATGTCTGTGGTTCATGGGAGTGGGTTCACCCTAGTAACAGACCACAAGCCACTGACTTACGCTTTCCGCCAGCGTCCCGATAAAGCATCACCACGTCAGCTGCATCTTTAGCCTATATTGAACATTTCACCAGCCACATATTCCACATCGATGGAGATCCGAATGTCCCAGTAGACACTCTCTCTCGAATTGAAGCCATCACCGACACACAGGATTTTGAAGCTCTTGCTGCAGCACAACAGACAGACAACGAGCTGCGAGAAATTTTGACACAACAATCAGGTCTACATCTCAGTTGTGTGAAAATTCTACCATCAAACACACTGCTGTATTGCGATGTCGCAAAAACAAAAAAAACCACGACCGTTCGTAACTGTTGACTTTCGGCAGCAAGCAATCGCTTCCTTACATAACCTGTCGCACCCTGGAATAAGAGGCACAACAAACTTGGTGAAGCAAAATTTTGTGTGGCCAAATATGGGCAAAGATTGCAAGAAGTTTGTGCGCCATTATGTGACCTGTCAAAGCTACAAAGTTAGTCGGCATGTCAGGGCACCTCTTCAAACGTTCATGCAACCAAATCAAAGATCCATTTACACATAGTAGGCCCGCTTCCATCATCTGAATGATATACATATTGCCTTATTGCCATTGATCGCTACACTCGCTGGCCGGAAGTTTTTCCAATGGTAGAAATCACCGCCGAAACAGTGACAAAAACATTATTTCGTAGATGGATCGCCCGTTTCGGTGTCCACTTCGAATTACAACTGTTTAGATTAGATTAGATTAATATCTGTTCCGTAGATCATATATACGAAATTTCGTAATCATGTGGAACGTGCCAGTTTAGTAAATGGTGTCTATACGTGAAAATATTTTAAGGATCCTTTATTTTCATTTTTAGCTTCTTTATTGTTTATTATTATTAATTTTTATCTATAAATTCATCTAAAGTGTAGAAGGAGTTGCCATTCAGAAATTCCTTTAATTTCCTTTTACATACAAATGGTTATCTGTCATACTTTTGATGCTACTTGGTGACTGAAGACTTTTGTGGCAGCATAATTCACGCCTTTCTGTGCTAAATTTCGATTTAACACTGAATAGTTAATATCACCCTCTGTCCTAGTTTTGTAGCTATGCACACTGCTATTACTTTTGAATTGGGACGGATTGTTAATAGTAAATTTCATTAGTGAATGTATATATTGTGAAGCTACAGTGAAGATCCCTAAATAAATGTCTGTAGGATGATCTTGGGTGAGCTCCAGCAATTATTCTGATTATCGCTTTTGTGTAATGTGTACTCTTTTACTCAATGTTGAATTTCCCCAGAATATGATCCCCATATGAAAGCAGTGAATGAAAATAGGCGTAGTGAGCTAATTTACTGAGATGTATATCACGAACTTTTGCAATGACGCTGATAGCATAAGTAGCTGAATTCAAACGTTTCAGCAGATCTCCAATGTGTCTCTTCCAATTCAATACCTCATCAATGCAAACACTTAAAAATTTTGAATATTCTACCTTAGCTACAGATTTCTGTTCGAAGTCTAAATTTATTAATCGTGTCATGCCATTTACTGTATGAAACTGTATATAGTTGGTTTTATCAAAGTTTAATGAGAGTCCGTTAATCCACATAATAATTTTCTGAAAGACCTCATTTACAATTTCATGAGTTAATTCCTTTTCGTCAGGCGTGATAGCTATACTTGTATCATCTGCAACAAGAACTAGCTTAGCATCTTCGTGAATATAGAATGGCAAGTCATTAATATATATTAAGAACAGCAAAGGACACAAGGCCGAACCTTTTAGGGCCCCATTTTTGATAGCTTCCCAGTTAGAGGAATTAATTGTTTCTTCGGTATCATGTGAACTGCTAATCGATGACGACAATTTGAGTGATATCTATTCAAGACACTCTCAGGTTTACTAGGTATCAAAGGAATTAGGACCGCAGATTATCATCCAGCAGCAAATGGATTAGTGGAGCGAATGCATAAGCAACTAAAAGTATCTCTCCCCTGTCATGACTTGCAGCAATGGACAGAGATACTATTCATCGTCCTCCAAAGTCTCCATGCATCAACAAAGGAGGATGTAAGAGCTGGTTTATGGCGAACATATTCGACTGCCTGGCGACTTCATCAACAATATGTCAGAGGACCAAATTTGACCGTCTGAGTTTGTAAACAAACTGCGTGGTCAGATTCGACAGTTAAGTCCTATAACTCCAAGGGGTCAGAAAACAGCCGCTCGTTCTTTTTCGACGAGCTGCATAAGTGTCACTACGTTTTCATACGATGACGCAGTACGCAAGCCACTACAGCAATGTTATGATGGACCTCATTGTGTCATCAATAGGGACGAAAAGATTTCAAGGTCGACGTGACGGGCACACCAACCACCATCACCATCAATAGGCTCAAACCAGCTTTCAGTGCCCACTACACTGGTACGGACTCATCCATGGACACAACAGTAGCGTCAGCCACTCTGCCGCCTGCAACAAAGCAGCTGCAATGGACACTGAAAGGTATATTTATGTGGGTGTGTTGAAATACAAGGTAAGGTAGGGGGAGAAAGGTCGGTATGCAAATGATTTGTTCACTTGATATTAAAGGATAGGCACGGCTGACCCACCATCCAACATTTAACTAATTTATCCTCTACTTTCCAAGTAATAAAACCCATCCAAAATTATGGAAAGGGGGGTTAACTTATTTGAATGAATTGAGTAAAGAAATTTGTTTTGACTCGTTTTATTCTCTGAAGTCAAAAGAACGTCAGAGTTGAAAGCAAGATACACATACAATTGAGCATAGAACAAATTATATGAATTTACAAAACTATATAAACACTCCTACAGCAAGTGACTGGTAAGACGAAGAAAATTGTCTTTGATTCAAAACATTTATGACAACCCACATTTAATTGGAAACCGTGGTGTAATCGAGTGCAATATTCCGATACCAGATTACTCTGAGTTTACATAACGTTTTCGACAGTCTGTAAACATGAATATCCCTTGAAACACAAGCAAATGCACGAGATACTGTACCAAAGTGTGCTGGCTGGCGATGTCAGCAACACGACGGCTGGGCTGCGAGTGTCGATAGCTGCAAGTCGCGGACCCGGAGATAACTCAGTTTCGTATTCCAGAAGCAATATTTAACTAATATCAGCCAACTTCGACCCCGGCGGATCTTAGAGCTTACGATCTCACTTGTTCAGCCATGTCATGCCACTACAATTTACGTGTGAAACACGAATGTACTGTAGGCAGAGATGACACTACAACTGTGACAATCGCAATTAGCGCGTCGGTGCGTCTAATATCAGGCCAGGCTGACCTTGCTCTCGGGTTGCCAATACTCAGCGCTATTAGTACAAGTTTTGGAGCAATTCAAAAATTGTACCATAAACTCTAAGTATAGCTGCTCGACGACAAGTATAAACTGAGAGCAGAAGGAAGTGTCTGCTCTCCTCGGCTGTCCAAACACCAGTCTCCACTTCTAAAATCTCCGTCGCCTCTCTGCAAAGCCTCCAGGCTCCGCCTATCTCTACCGAAACGCCAGTCCACAGCTAGGCCCAAAGTACGGCCAATCACGGCTTGCGTCCGGGAGTCGGACAGCCCTTACTATAAAACAGCAGCCAATGGCCAGCACTCTCGTGTTTCCACCGGTCGCGCTTCGCCCTTACGTCCAGCATTCTCACGGTAGCGGCGGATGGCCTTCAGGCACCTTCAAAAACACGGACAGCAAGTTGTTCCCAGCAAACGGCCAAACTCCCTCGCTAATGTATAATCGCGGCGCCCGCCAGCTTGGCCCCGGAGACGTACAATGTCCAAGCGGGTGTCACCTTGGCGTTCGCCAACTCGGCTGTCCCTCCGCAAAGCACAGTACACTGCCCATGGAGATGTATTGTTCCAGACGCTCCCGCCTAGACGACGCCATCGTCGGTGGCGCCAGCCAGATATTTGGAAGGCTCACGCTTCAGTCCTACTTGCTGTGGCCTTCGGCCGTAAGGCGTCTTCCGGGAACCGCTGACCCTCCAAATAACAGAGCCACCCTGGTGCTCGCCACCTGTCGCCGTTCACTCTGACTGCGTGTTTCTTCCCCCCTGCTACAGGCCTCACACAACCAAGTAACAGAATATTTCTCTTTCGCCCCAAGTTATTAAATCGATAACCTACAAATAATATAATAAAATTAACTAGGTTGCGTTGGCCTTTCTACTGTTGGAAAGCAATGTGGCAGTACTGAAATCTCTCAACATCAGAGGCTACCACTGATGACCCATTAGCAGCCTGTGCAAGACTAGTTGTGATCAATCCGGACGCTATGTCCGATTCAGCATGCAATATTGTTGACACTTAAGGGGCGAGTGGTGAAATGCAGTCTTAAGTGATTGTACACCAGTGATCTCTAACGTTTTACTCCATACATTAATATCTTTGACTTGTATTTATTTTTTGTTTTTGTAATTATTCTGTTGTGTGTATTCAGTTGTCTAATTTGTGAGATTTACACTGCATTTTATAATAATACAGTAAGCAGATTCAAACGGTTGTAGGTTGCCGTTCATATGAGGAGATGAAGAGGCTTGCTGAGGATAGAGTAAGGTGGAGAGCTGCATCAAACTAGTCTCCGGACTGAAGACGATAACAACAAAAAGAATTATTTGGGGTTCAAAATGGGCATTTATTACGCAAAAATGGACTTCTCGACCCCTGTTTAGTTGCCTGGGAAGTCTGACATTGGCCTCTCAATACATATTATTTTTAATATAGTTTGTTATTAATAATATTTGGTTATTCCCAAGAGTTAGCAGCTTTCACTCAGTTAATATAGTCAGAAATGGAATCTGCATTTGGTTCACACCTCCTTGGCTCCTCTGCCGCATCCATTTTTTAGTAAGCTGCCGCAAGAATTCGAAAAACTTAGTGATAATCCATGCACATTCAAGGCTAAACTGAAAAGTTTAGTCATTGCTCATTCTTTTTATTTTCTCGACGAATCCTAGAAAAATTTAAAAAATAAGCTATTTTCTTTGTGTCGTTGTTGGTTCTTTTTACTTATGCTTAGGCCTATCGAGTGCATAGGATTGCTGTAAGTTTTACTTTACCAATTACCACTATTTGTTAAAATCTGATGTACTGACTCATCCCATGACAATCCTCCAGAACGTGATAAATAAGACTAAAAGTGGACCGATAGAAGCAGGTGGAAGTGGATGACGGAAGGAAGGGAACGAGGGTGGCTGAGAGTAGGGTGACCAGATTTCCAAAATCGAAATACGGGACACAAATTAGAAGCTGAAATGAAGTCACATTTTGTTAAAAGTTTCATAAATACTGTATCAGTAAAATATCTACATATACTCCGCAGACCGCAATCCACCGTAAAGTGCTTAGCGGAGGGTACTCTGTACCAGTACCAGGCGTTTCCTATCCTATTCCACTTCCAAACAGAACGGAGGAAAAAAGAATATCTATGTCCCTCTGAACGAGCCCTAGTTTATCTTATCTTTATGATCATTACGCGAAATGTACTTAGGAGGCAGGAGAATCGTTCTACACCCAGCTCAGATTTGATTTTAAATATTTGGTACATCTGAAGCTAAATACTTCACCATACCTTTTTGTTGAGACTCGCGCTTTAAAAAAAGCGTAAAAATACGTAATGTTACTAATGGCGTAAATATTATACTGTTGTCACGTGCAAACACAATATGTTTATTTCATTCAACATCTTTCATTACAGCTAACAGCTATTATTATGTACATAGGTTACTTATTTCTCTCTCTCAACCATATTTTTCAAAAGAATGCATGTCATTCAGCAGTATGATAATTTGAAATACAGTTTTGTGAAAATTAACATATGAACTATCATAAGCATGAGTCTTAGTTGGCCGGCCGCGGTGGCCGAGGGGCTGAGGCGCTCCAGTCACGGTCTGCACGGCCACTATGGTCGGGGGTTCGAATCCCCCCTCGACCATGGATATTTGTGCCGTCCTTAGTATTAGCTAGTTCATAAGTAGTTTGTAAGTTTAGGGACTGATGACCCCGTAGTTAAGTCCCATAGACTCTACAAACATTTGAACATTTGAGTCTTACTTGTAACTAGCTGAAAACCCGGCGTTGCCCGGGTATTTATTTATTTATTCCTGCCATTTTCAAGATATATATTCATTTGTATACGGGCTCTATGGGAATGCAATTAGTAGTAAAGAAGTAATAGATTAAAACTTGGTGCGTGATGGGGCGGTTTTCCTTGAACGTTACTGTTTATGTGCTCATATCTCATGAACTATGCGTGCTCATATCTCATCAACTTCGTGTCGTACTGTGATACAGTTTAGAAGGTACACTCAACTATATGTGTTTATACTGCCTGTGAAATTTCCTGCGGCTACAATTTGTAGTGTACAAATTATTAATTGTGTCGTACCGAACGCCGTAATTTCACTCCATAAACAGCTATGGTTGTCAGCGAGAAAAAGTTTTATACAGGTTTGAAATTGTGTTTAAAGTTTGTTGAAAGTCGCTAAGTACTGTCATTGTCATATAGTGTATTTATAAAGTTCTTCGCCGGCCGCGGTGGCCGAGGTGACTGAGGCGCTCCAGTCACGGTCAGCACGGTCACTACGGTCGGGGGTTCGAATCCCCCCTCGGGCATGGATATTTGTGCCGTCCTAGTTCGTAAGTAGTTCATAAGTAGTTTGTAAGTTTAGGGACTGATGACCCCGTAGTTAAGTCCCATAAGCTTAACAAACATTTGAACATTTTTTATAAAGTCTTCTCACATTTGTGGCAGTTTCTTGCAACTCTTATTGCTTATGACGTTATATTCCTGAACCATGCGTCGTCTGTGGTTCGTACTCCTACAGCAATTGTTATTTCACGTAAGGAATATGTGTACCAAATTTGTTTGAAATCGGTCCTGCGGTTTAGGAGAAGATGAGCAGCATTGTCGCTAAATGCATCGGTTTTTTGTGCATCTCATTGTTTATAACGTCATATCTCGTGAACTAAAAAGTACTTCTATTCAACATGAAAAATATTTCTTGCTTTGCTGTTGTAATTTCAGAAATGTAAACTCGCCTTAATTCTGTCATTAAAAATACAAATTTCTTTTGGTATTTATGTGAAGAAAAAACACGTCTGGTGACTCTTAATGGTTTAAAACGAAATGTATAAATAATATGTCCTGAAGCAGTAACCAATGCACAACTGCTATTTCCTCTTACGTCTTGTTTTAATCAGAAAGTGTACTTTCCTCTATCCTTTGGCTAAGATCACAACACAGCATTATTATGATGCAATTTACTAAAAATACAAAGTTTCAAAAATTCGGGAATCTTAACGAAAAAAAAAAAAACGGGTCAAATTACGTCCAGTCGGAACAATGGGGCACTTTAGGCAAATAAGGGACGATCCCGTAAAAAACGGGAAGTCTGGTCACCCTAGGTTAGAGGGAGGAGGCCGCGTGGATTGGCCACGTCAGGGCAGGGTGATATGTATCGGATGTAGGAAGCTATCGCTTCTAATTTCTCTCGTCATCAATTATATGTCCAATATCCAGAATTGATAATCCGTCTGACATCTTATGCAGAAAACGGACGAACAAAAACTGTTGTCAATCTACTGGCTTTAAAATCTACATACTTAATCTGCAGGTCACATTTATATGCATGGCAGAGGGTTCATCGAACACCTTTCATAATATTTCTGAACCCTTCCAACCTCTAATACCGCGGTTGAAAAAGTAACTCTTGAATATGTCCATTTTAGGTCTCATTTCTCATATCTTATTATTATGATCATGTCTCTATGTATGTGGGTGCTAGCAAAATATGTTCGCATTCGGACGAGAAAGTTGGTGAAAGAAATTTTGCAAATAGATCTCGCCGCGGCGAATAACGCCTTTTTGACACTCTCTTCCCTTATCTCGATAATACGAAACCAGTTGCGTTTTTCTGAACTTTTTCTATGCCGTCCGTCAGTCCCACCGGTGAGAATCGTATAGTGAACAGCAATACTCCAAAATAGGACGGACAAGTGTAGTGTAGGCAGTTTCTTTAGTAGAACTGTAGCTACTGTCGAGCAGATGACAAGTACGTGACGTGTTACAAGAGGATCGCTGGTTGCGGAAAGGAACAATTATTACTGAACTGCTTTGCTTTCTTTATTAATCTGTTTTGACTCTGTTTATTTTTAAAGTTAGTTATGGATAAATAAAGGTTACGTAAAGTATTCTGTTCCTTTCACTTTGTAGCTTTGTCATAAAATCGCTAATGTGGTGACCCCAACGAAGCTAATTAAAGAGAAGATTAAGATAACAATTTTTTTTTCGAAATACACAAGAAACAGATCATGAGAGAGAAAATAAACAACACAAATAAAGACATACCCACACCTTCAACGACAGCGCAGCTAGGCGCTACAGAGATGGTTCAAACAAGTGTCAATGCAAATAATACGGCCCGCATCAAGCTACCATATTTTGGCCGAATAGACCATTAACATGGTTTACACACGTCGAGTGTATTTTTGAACAGCACGGCGTACTAACTGATGAAAGTAGGTATATCATCGTAGTGGCACATTTGGATGGTGTAACTATAGAAGAAATCGAAGATGTGTTATCACAGCGATGTTAAAAGAGTCGCTGATACTTCGATATACCTTGTCGCCACAACTTCGCCTGCAGAAAGTTTTCGAGGAGGAACCTTTGGCCGACAGATCGCCGTCACAGCTGATCCGGGCTCTGCGCGCCTTAGCAGGATCTGATCTTGTAGCAGAGCAAACCTTGAAGGTATTAAACGTAAAGCAGTCAACAATCCGAAGATTGGTTTGAACACCACAGTGCTTTACTAGGCATGGTCCTGTTTGGAGGTGGTATGCCGTTGCCTTCCTCCGACCTTCGAACTGACTTAACCCAGCCATTTATAGAGGGACCTACAGTTTAACGTGGGTTCCGAACCATGGTGCTACTCGGTATTTTTCATATGAGCAATACTGTCAGAGGTGAAAGAAGTGGAAAGTGACAGATAAAAAATCCTAGAACCTGGCGGGGATCGAACCCCCGGCCTTTGGATTTATAGTCTGGCACTCTACAGGCTAGTTTACACGACGACACCAGGTTTCAGGAAACTGCGCTACTGCCCAATGCGCATGCGCGGCAGGCGTTCGCGCAACTCGTAGGCGAAACTAAACAGTTTCGGCACCTTATAACATTGGCGAAACTGATTGCGCGTGTTTTTAGGTTAGGTGATAACCAATACAGAACTAAACACAACATAAAGGGGGGAAAGGAAGAAATAATTCGATCTTTGAACATATACGCGATGCATAGGTGTTTGTGCCATTTTAACGATGAAAATTTCAGGAATAAGCAGCGGAGTTTTAGTGTTCTTGAAGCAATTATTCGCGAATTAAATATTGATGGATTGACGATTAGTGAATTGCAGACCAAAGTACATTCAATTCCAAATACCTATACAAACGAACTATGGCAATTGTGGATTCGGCACACAGTACAGGTACTGTAGAGACGAATATCTATTGGACAAGAAGAAAAGTAATGCAATTTGTAATTTCAGTTCTGGTAACAATGCTTCACGCATAACAGTATCTTGTATGTTTATTGCATTACTAAATCTGTTTAAAAGGAACGTAAACTGCTCTGGTGACATTCTGAGTTGTTTAAAATAACTTCGGCAAGGTTGCTAAGCAACCGAGCTGAAGTCTTTTTTTAATCTAGTCACAAACCCAAACACGTTTCTTGTTCTTTTTATGTTTAGTCTTATGCAGCGACTTCACACAGAGAAGCAATAGCTCCGCCACAATTTTTACAGCTACCAAAACTTTCATTCTACGGCGACTAAGGGGCTTTCAAAACAACGAAACTGAAGTATATAGTACTGGCGTCGTGTCTACAGAAGTACACGAAACCAGTTGGGCGTAACTCATTTCATGAAACGAGTGTCGCAACCTAGTCTCGTCGTGTAGACTAGCCATACCACTGTGCAACCGAGGCGCTGGCTCCGCAAATTACCAGCAAACAATCGTCCGGCAGTTGCTGCATAGCAAGACATGGCACTACGTGAGTTGTCGCAGAAGGCCGATAAAGTGGCGAACAGCATGGCAGGCACGTCATTTTGTGCGGCGCTGGGTAATGCAGAGGCGACAAAGGTGACGCGGGATATATTTCATGATGATGAGCAGACTCATAAACAAGACCAAAGGACAGAACAGTTGGAGCAACGCCCGCCGCGGTGGCCGAGGGGACTGCGGCGCGCCATTCACGGTCTGCACGGGTTCGAATCCCCCCTCGGGCATGGATATTTGTGCCGTCCTTGATTTGATTTGATTTTTTTTCAGGGGAGCCAAAACAGTCTTGGTCCAACCCGCCACTGCCCGCACCGAAACTAAGTTTATTGTACGGTATTGCTCCCTGTATATCTAGTAAAGCCAACCTATGCCCTTGAACAGTGCAAGGAGTCCCTTTACCACTTCTTTATTAGACACAATTTCTTCGGGTCTGGTTGTCCCAAATGTTCTGTGCCTTTTACTCTTCAATGCAATGCATTCGAAGATTAGATGTGATGCAGTTTCATCACCGTCATCACAGATCCTACATTTAGGGTCCTCTTCTGTTATTCCCATTGTATGTAGGTGTTTTTTGAAATTCCCATGGCCTGTCAGCAATCCAACCATGAGTCTAATCTCTCTCCTGTTCAGGCCCAGGATTGCAGAGCTTCTTTTAAAACATGGCTTTGGCATCATTACCTTGCCATGTTTTTGTTGATGGACTTTGGTCCAATATTCTATGTGCTGTCTTCTGAGCCAGTTACGTAGCTCCAATTTGATCATTGCCTTGGTGATTGTCAGGACAGGTTTCGGTCCAATAAATGAAGTCTCTGCCTGCATCCTGACTAATCCGTCGGCATGTTCGTTGCCACTGATCCCCGAGTGGCCAGGGACCCACAACAGGTTTACTCTATTGCTTTCCCCTAGCTCCACCAGACCCCTGTGACATTCTGCAACAATTTTAGACCTTGTTGCAAGAGCTACCAGTGATATCAGGGCTGCCTGGCTGTCTGAATAGATACAGATGCTACGATCTTTGTAGCACCTACGCAAATTCTCCTTCACACACGCCCTGATGGCAGTGATTTCGGCCTGTAATAAAGAGGCCAGTTTCCCTAGAGAGATGACGCCCTCCAGTCTTGGATGCACCCCCTATACCCCGGCCCCAATGCCTTGGTCTGATTTTGACCCGTCAGTGAACCAGACAATATCCCCCGTACGGTGTCGAACTATTTTCTCCCACTGCTCCCTACTTCCAATTGTTATACTGAAAGGCTTATTGAAGCAGTACAGGGTTATAATATAGTCGGCTGGCATTTTCCAAACCTTTCCTATATTTACCTCACTCACTATTTTAGTGTGTGATTCTGGATATCCCAAAGAGTTCCAGTTGTTGCCAGATTTGAGTCTGTATGCACCAGCCGCTGCCACCATCTTGACCCAAAGGTGTAATGGGGGCATATCCAGCATGGTTTCCATCCCAGCAGTTGGTGTGCTGCTAATTCCGCCTGTTATGGCTAATCTCTGCATCTTACCAAGCTCCTTAGCAGCAACCTGTTGTTGTACCTTCTTCCACCACACGACCGCCCCATAGGTGATCCTGGGTCTAATCACCGTGACGTATATCCAGTGCATACCCTTGGGGCTCAGGCCCCAATTTTTGCCACAAGCTCTCCTGGTAATTACAAGAGTTGTGCCGTTCTTAGTGTTAGCTACTTCATAAGTAGTTTGTAAGTTTAGGGACTGATGACCCCGTAGTTAAGTCCCATAAGATATACAAACATTTGAAACATTTAGTTGGAACAACAAGTAGCAAGAATGAATATAGATTTGTCGTCGCCACGTGAAAGATTCCGAAGAAGAGAGGTGTTCGTTCCAAGAGGAAGCAATTGGTCACAAGAAAGAAAAGAAAGTTGGTGTTAGTATCATAAAAAATTCGAACAGACGCGCGACGAAGCACGCAGCCTTGCCATTACCCAAACTTCAACGGCGGCTGTTAAGGAGCGCCGACGTCCGCCAACTTTTCTGGGTGCGCCCAAAAGGGATACAAAATGTACAGATCTATACTAATGTCACACTGTTAGCGGTACACAAAGCATGCAGGCTTATTGTGTACGACCGTTACTCGGGTAAGAATTTCCTGATGAGAGTCTGGGTCGGAAGTGAGTGTCTCTCCCAGAAGTATGACAAACGGTCGGATTTCACCAACTCAACATATTCTCATTGCAGCAAAGGTCTCAAGAATCGTGACATTTGGTGAGCAGGTATGAACTGTAGACCTCGGTCTACCACACAAACTCAAGTGGAACTTCATCATCGGCAGCAGGGTTACAGATCCGATTACTGGAGCAGAATTTTTAGCGCATTTTCGGTTGGCACCAGACTTGGAGAATGGAAAATTGGTTGCAATAGATACAACGGTCCAACAAAGTAACTCAGCGGCTGCACTGGCTGTGCATTAAGGATCGACAGACACACAAGTAACAACTGTCAATGACAATGTATTCAGTGATCTCTGGCATGAATATCCGGAAATCACACCAGCCATTTAGCACGGAAAGAAGATGCAAACACTCGACGGTGCACCACATCAACACAACGCCAGGACAACCAATGGCAGCCAGGCCGAGGAGACTACCGCCGGTCAAACTACGAGCAGAAAAAGCAGGTTTTAAGGAACTAATTGCAACACGTATTGTAAGCCATTCTAATAGTTCTTGGGCCTCACCTTTACACATGGTACGTAAAAACGACGGGTCATGGCGATTATGTGGCGATTGCAGAGCCCTTAATGCACGTACAATCCATGAAAGATACCCAGTACCTAATGTCACGGATTTTAATTACGCAATCGCACAAGCTAAAGTGTTCAGTGTTATAGATTGTGCGAAAGCATACCTACAGATACCCGTAGCCAAAGAGGATATACAAACAACCGCAGGAATTACACCCTTTGGTCCCTTTCAATTTAATTTCATCCCATTTGGATTATGAAATGCTGCCGGCCGCGGTGGCCGAGGAGACTGAGGCGCTCCAGTCACGGTTTGCACGACCACTACGGTCGGGGGTTCGAATCCCCCCTCGGGCATGGATATTTGTGCCGTTCTTAGTCTTAGTTCATAAGTAGTTTGTAAGTTTAGGGGCTGATGACCCCGTAGTTAAGTCCCATAGACTTTACAAACATTTGAACATTTTTTACGAAATGCTGCACAGACATGGCAACGATTCATGCATAAGGTATTGCGCAGTTTTCCGTTTCTCTTCTGTGATATGGATGATAAATTCGTTTTCTCAACATCAAAGGATGAACGTAGGTTACATCTAACAAGGAAAGTACTTGGGCTCGAACAAATACAAATACGCCAAAATCGTGTGAGAGATAATGTAAAGGTCTATTATTGCACGAGTGGTACTCCCGCATCTGCAAAATTCTGCAGTCGTCCGTTAGAGGCCTCTGCGTGTGCCACGCTGCACTGCACTTTGACCTGCCGGTACGCCAGTAGTGACGGTGAAGTGTTCCTCTGAAGTTGCGTTTTGTGAAGTTACTTGTGTAGTGAAGCGTCGAATGGGTTGGCCATTTGTAATCAATCCTGCTAATATAGTGTGACTGGTTGAGATGAAATTACGAAGAAACCTTCTTCGTGAAGATGGTATTGGTGTAGAAGATGAATCATTCGCACATTACCTGGTGTCTAGTATAGTGTTTCTAATGTATGCTCATATTTCTGCACTATAGGAGATACCAGAAAACTTGTGAATGATTCATCTTCTGCATCAAGACCGTATTCACGAAGAAGGGTTCTTCGTAATTTCATCTCAGCCAATCGCAATACATCAGCAGGATTGATTACCAATCGCCGATCCATCTGACGCTTCACTACAAAATAACGTCACAAAACGCAACTTCCGAGGCACACCGCACTGTCCCTACTGGTCCCGACTGGCGTACCGGAAGGTCAAAGTGCAATGCGGCGTGGCACACGCAGAGGCCTCTGACGGGCGACTGCAGAGTTTTGCAGATGCGGGAGTATCGCTAGTGCAATAAGGGACCTCTACATTATCTCTCACGCGATTTTGGTATATCTGTGTTTGTTCGAGCCCGAGTACTTTCCTTGTAAGTCAATTATTTCAACGTTTACATAAATATGGAATAGTGGTTAATGTTGCTAAATGCATACTAGGCAGGAAATTCTTAGGATACGTGGTTTCTGAAGAAGGGTTGGCACCACTTCCAAATAGAGTAGAAGCTATACATATTATGCCTCTACCAGCAACCTTTAAAGAATTACGTAGAATAATCGGTATGATTAATTTCTATCGCCGCCACCTTCCACATCTAGCACAGCAACAAGAACAGCTTAATGCATTACTCACTGGCAAACTGTCACAGGAAACCGTAAAATTTCCTGGACGTCAACAGCGGAAGAGGCTTTTCACAGCATCAAATCGAGTTTAGCACAAGCCACAACTCTAGCACACCCTCGTAGTGGTGCTCAATTAGCTCTCATGGTAGATGCGAGTCAGACGGCAATTGGAGCAGCGTTGCAACAATGGGCGGACGGTCATTGGCAGGCACTCGTAATTTTCACAAAATCTCTCACTGCAACAGACTAAGTGGAGCGCAAATCGATCGAAAACTATGGGTAATTTTTGAGGCGATCAAACATTTCCGAGCAACGGTAGAAGGCAGACATTTCATAGTTTTCACTGACCATAAGCCACTTACATGTTTTCTTCAATATTTCACGGACCAAGGTTCTCCGCTCAATTTATGACTTCCATACGTCATATCTCACAGAATGTTGTGGCAGATTGTCTGACAAGGAACTGTGCCACTTTAAATACAATTCCATGGGAGGTAATAGCGGATAAACAAAAAGTCGAAAGGGAACTGGAATGTTTTAGAAAAAGTAAACACACTGCAATGCAGCTAAAGTGCGTATCGGGACCTTACAGCATTTATACCGTCAGAGTTTAAGCAGCGTGTTTTTGAAAACTTGCATGGATTGGTCCACCCTGGTATCAGGCAACTGTGAAGTTAGTGGCAAACAAAGTCGTATGGCCAGCGGTACAAAAAGATTGCACAGATTGGACACGAGCATGCTCAGAATGTCAACGCAGTAAAATCAGTCGACACGCATTTCCCCCAACTGCACAGTTTCCGATACCGAATAGAACATTCGAGCACATTCATCTGGATTTAGTCGGACCATTATTCCTTTCTAATGGACAATGGCACATTAGTGACAATTGTAGATCGTTACACAAGATGGCCAGAAGCAACACCAGTAGCAGATATCTCGTCAGAAACGGTGGCAAAAGTATTAGTGGGAGAATGGTTCACACGTTTTGCGATTCGACATTCAATCACAACAGATAGAGGCCGTCAATTTGAGTCGCAACTGTTCACAGAAGTAATGAATGCCTGTGTTTGTAATCATCTACGAACAACTAGTTATCATCCATCAAGTAATGGGATGATGGAAAGGTTCCACCGTACGCTAAAGGCAGCGTTAATGTGTTACAAAATGACATAGACTGAGGCCTTACTTCTCGTGTTACTGGGTTTCCGCACAGCAATAAGAGAAAATATAATAAGTTCACCGGCGCAATTGCTATACGTAGAATGTTTGCGAGTTCCCGGAGAGTTAATAAAACCAACCTCACCCGCAGCTGTACAGGAGCCCACAAATGAATTTGTTAAACAGTTAAACAGCTTAGTAGTCACATGAGACAGTTACAACCTGTGCCACCAGTCATACATGGAGACAGGAGAGTTTTTTTTTTTACACAAGGACTTACAAACTTGCCCTTTTGTATGGCGATGTGATGATACTGTGCGACCGCCACTAAAGCCACCATACATGGGCCCCTATAAAGTTATGGCAAGAGGAAGCAATACTTTCTTGTTAGAAATAGATGGCAAACAAGAAACAGTAGCAATTGAACGTTTGAAGCCGTGTTATCAGTACACAGAAGGAACAGCAGGACGTGATGAGGCAGACACTCCTACCACCAATGATTCCTCACTAGTAGCGAGAGGAAGAAACACCAGCTTAGAAGAAGACGCGCCAAAGGTGGCAGAATACAGTCCGGTGCAGCAAACACAGGCTAATGACCAGAGCGAACCGTCGCATCAAACTCCAGTACCCCAAAATACCTGGGGCACGAGGTTTCAAAAAATAAAAATAATAAAAGAGGAAGGCTGATGTAGTTACTGTCGAGCAGATGACAAGTAGACGACGTGTTACAAGAGAATCGCTGGTTGCGGCAAGGAACAATAATTATTGAACTGCTTTGCTTTCTTTATTTTTCTGTTTTGACACTGTTGATTTTTATAGTTAGTTACGGCTAAATAAAGGTTACGTTAAGTCTTCTTGTTCATTTCACTTTGTAGCTTTGTCATAAAATCGCTAAAGAACTATTACTTCTGTCATTCGTGCACCCAGGTTTGTCGTTGCCTACACCATCGCAGGCGCTCCGTCTGTGATGCAGTGTTAAGGGTAACCGCAGCCATGGTCTCCGAGCTGATATTCCATGCTGCTGAAATCGTCGTCGAAATGTTCGTGCAGATGGTTGTTGTCTTGCAAACGTCCCCATTTCTTGACTCAGGGATCGAGACGTGGCCGCACGATCCATTACAGCCATGCGGATAAGATGCCTGTCATCTCGACTGCTAGTGATATGAGGCCGTTAGTATCCAATACGGCGTTTAGTATTGCCCTCCTGAACACACCGATTCCATATTCTGCTAACAGTCATTGGATCGCGACCAACGTGAGCAGCAATGTCGCGATACGATGAAACACAATCACGATAGGCTACAATCCGACCATCCGAAACGTGATGGTACGCATTTCTCCTCCTTACGCGAGGCATCACAACAACGTTTCATCAGACAACGCCAGTCAACTGCTGTTTGTGTATGAGAAATCGGTTGGAAACTTTCCTCATGTCAGCACGTTGTAGGTGTCGCGACCGACGCTCTGAAAAGCCAATCATTTGCATATCACATCATCTTCTTCCTGTCGGTTAAATTTCGCGTCTGTAGCAAGTAATCTTCATGGTGTAGCAACTTTAATAGCCAGGAGTGTAGTTGACGGATTTATCGTGTAAATGCAGTTTAAGGGATTTCTTTTAGAGTTCATTTAGATGACTTTACTGTTTCATTATTAAGGGTCAATTTCTAATTTTTGCAGCATACAAGTATCTTATCCAAATCGTTTCTCAGTTGCTTTTCATCTTCCGATGATTTTAATAACTAATAAACGACAACATCATTCGCGAAGAGAGCTGCTCATATTGTCCCCTAAATACGAGGGTTGGAACTTAAATAGTAGCAACTGTTTATTCACAACCGATACAAAAGCGTTACATGTTTGCACCTGTTACTGTTCTTCAAACTAGTCACTAGCGTTGTGTAGAACCCGTTGCCAGCGATGTGGAAGGCGTAGTATACCGTTAGCTGAGCTACTAATAACGCGCAAATAAAAAAATATTGTGGAACAAAAATACTACGTATTTAAGTTTTTAATAAGAGCCTGTTTTGTTGATGGTGAGAATGCAGTGGTCTACTGCTTGTCGAATCTCTGGAACAGTTCTGAAGCGAATCAAATCAAAGTCACAAGGATTTACGACCGGGGAGTATGGTGGATGGCACAGTACTTCCCAGTCCCATCGACTGAACGGAACAGCCACAGCTTGCGCTGTATGCGCCCGCGCATTGTCGTGCAAAATGATGGGTGGGGTTCGCAGAAAATGTTGCCGCTTCTTTCGCAAAGCTGTTTGCAGGCGATGCTCCAAAAACGAACAGTAATACTGTGCACTGACGGTCTGTTTCTAAAACATAGTGACACCGTAACGTTAGACCGCTCTCTCACAAGTGACTCTGTTTCCCTCGATTGTGTGCACGCCGGTGGCGTGGGATGGGCAAGTCCATTTGCTCAGAGGTAAGGTAGGTATGTAAACGACGTGTGCTATCGGCGACAATAGTAGATTCCATTGCGTAGTGCCTCCACAGCGGTTTTGCCACTATTTAAGTTCCAACTTTCGGAGGAACGGTAGGGGCCCTACAAGACCAGATCTCAATTGCCGTTACTCTTGATGACTTTCCGTCAGTTACTACGTCCTTTCCGACAAAAAAATCACGAATCCAATCGGACAACAGAGACGATATTCCATAAGCACGTAATTTGATTAGAAGCCACTTGTGAGGTACAGTGTCAAAAGCCTTTCGGAAATCTATTAATATCGAATCGTCCTGATATCCCTTGTC
Source organism: Locusta migratoria (assembly GCA_026315105.1). Taxonomy (NCBI): domain Eukaryota; kingdom Metazoa; phylum Arthropoda; class Insecta; order Orthoptera; family Acrididae; genus Locusta; species Locusta migratoria. Next base: position 569,219,281 of record CM048744.1, read on the forward strand.
GATAGCACTCATCACTTCATGTGAGTAACGACCTAACTGTTTTTCACAAGAACGATACTTTCTGAATCCGAGTAGGCTATGTGTCAACAGGCGTTTCTCTTCAAAATAGTCCATAATGTTCGGAAGAATTATATGTTCCAAAACCCTGCTGCAACCCGACGTCAGTGGTATGGGCCCGTAATTTTGCTGGTCACTCCAGTTACTGTACCTTTCTTGAATAATGGAGAGGCTTCTGCAACTTACCAGTGTTTGGGTACGAATCTTTCGCTGAGCGAGCTATTGTCTATGATAATTAGGCATGCAGCTATTGCATCAGCATACTCTGAAAGGAACCTAACTGGAATACAGTCTCGACCGGAAGTCTAGCTTTTATTAAGTGATTGTCTGTGAGGACATCGTTTTTCTTCCTTTCCTTTCAGTCAAAAAAGCCACTGGAAAGCAAAGCAAGGTATTGATTTGAATTGTGTGTTTTCTCGCTGAGTCAACGTTCGCAAGAATACTTTCATGTGCTTCCCATTCATTTGATAATATCAGAATAGACCACAGAAAAGCGTGGCCCGCTTTAGCTAGTGTCAGATAAGAAAGAATGAACTTTCACCTCTGACTGATTAATCGCAAATATTGTATTCAATTACGGAGATCGGTAGATATAACAGCATTTCGTTTTTAAAGGAGACACTTTCGTCTAGATAGGAATAGGAACGTGGCAAAGTCCAAGTCCAAAATACACCAGTGAATCATTCTTCAAGGATACTCACTCGAAAACAAGAGAAAAAAGCATCGCATCAGATAAAGTTGGGAAGTCCGCTGCACGTGTGAAGATGTGATGGACCGTATCTCTGCAGATCTGTTGTGGCGCATTGGTCGACTGTCAAAGAACTGCTGTTGATTTATCCATTCTAAACCTGCATCTAGATCTTTTTTTTTTTTTTTTTTTTTTTTTTTTTTAAATGTGACTACACCTATCACTGCAGGAACAAATTCCAACATTGGTCTTTCGCAATACACTTATATAATATACATTTATAATTAGAGTGGAATCACTGTAATACTTATTCATTCTGTAATATTTACTTACGTGATTATTGCATCATATGAACAGAATATCTGAAACTCTTTTGGTAAATGCTATTACTATTTTTACTCGTGTTAAGATGTAACACATTTTCGTGATTATGTGAAAGTATTTTCAGGTTATTGGTAACGTTGTCCTAACATCTTGTATTACTACCACGTCACTTATGGTTAATTACACAGTACAATATCTTTCATTCTGTAAATTTGTAATATTTTGAACTTTTGTATATTCATGTATTTCGTTATAATGATTTATTTACGATGAAACTCTGCCAGTGACATGCCAAAGATAAATTATGTGCGTAGAATGCACATTAACCTCCTTGCTGAGGTAGATGTTTTTCATCTGTGAGCAGAGAGTTGTGATCTTTTGGTTATAAGCGAGAGCTCGGCTCTAGCAGGTTGTCATATTTGGTAGTGTATGTTGGCGGTTACCTGATGGAAACTATTTATTTCACATGTAAAAGAGTGAAATTAAATTGGGTCGTGTTCGTGTTTCAACTTATAGAGAGAAAAAATAAATAAATAAATAAATAAAAAATGTTCAAATGTTTGCAAGTCTTATGGAACTCAACTACGGGGTCATCAGTCCCTAAACCTACAAACTACTTATGAACTAGCTAATCCTAAGGACGGCACAAACATCCATGCCCGAGGGGGGATTCGAATCCCCGACCGTAGTGGCCGTGCAGACCGTGACTGGAGCGCCTCAGTCCCCTCAGCCACTGCGGCCGGCTAAGTTGTTCCTTCTTTGAAGCTTAACTATTATTTATATGCAGAAATCCTGTTATATGACGAAGAACCTGGGAGTGATCTTTTCTTTGCTGAATGTGTGGGAAGTTAGTTTTGTTTTGTTGGAAGTGTTTCGCCCACCGTTTGCAACCCCGAAGTCACCTCACGATCTGTGGCGATGGATACTTGGTATTCTACTGCCAGTTCCCCCTTTCCCTATTCCAGCCGCGTATGGTTCTCGGGAAAAAAAGATTCCAGGTAAGCCTCTAATCTGTCAAATTTTATCTTCATGGTCTTTTCGCGAGATACATGTAGGAGGAAGCAATATATTAACTGACTCTCTTGTAAACGTATTCTCTCGGAACTTTGACAGAAGCCCATACCGTGAGGCAGGAAGTCTATACCGCAGCGTCTGCATCTAGAGTTAACTTATCATTTCCGTGACGCAGTCGCGCTAACGAAATGAACTTGTAACAAAGCGTGCTGCTCTCCTTCGGATCTTCTCTATCTCCTCTATCAATCCTATCTGGTATGAATATCACAATGATGAGCAATATTCAAATGGTGGTAGAACGAGTGTTTTGTAGGCTATTTCCTTTGTTGATGGTTAACGACGCTTCCTGAGGGTTTTTCCAATCAAGCTCAGTCTGGCGTCTGCTTTACCCATGATTTATTCTATGTGAACGTTCCAATTCAAATCGCTCCTAATTCCACATATTTTGTGAAAGTAACTGCTTCCACTGAATGCTCTACAATTGCGCAGTATTTATACGAGCGTTGGAACTTAAATAGTGGCAACACTGCTGTGGAGATACTAAGCACCAGCGAGCGCACAATCGAGGGAAACACATTCACTTGTGAGCGAGCGGTCTAACTGTCTAACGTAACGGCGTCACCATGTTTTCGAAACAGGAACAACAGAGTTAGATCAAGATTGAATGTGCCAGAGGTCGTAGAGTACAACAAGGTCTTCAAGAGGTATGCGGGAAATCGGCATTGCCGTATAGAAGAGTGGCACGACAATGCGCGGACGCATACAGCGCAAGCTGTGGCTACTCATTCGCTTCAGAACTGTTCAGAGATTCGACAGGCAGTAGACCGCTCCATTCGCATCATCAACAGAACAGACTGCTAACGGTGTACTACGCCTTCCACATCGCTGGCAACGGCTTCTACACAACGCTGGTGATTACTTTGAAGGACAGTAACAGGTGCAAACATGTAATGCTGAATAAATAGTTACCACTATTGTATGTTGAAACACGCCCACTGAATTTGTGGTCGTGTTCCATTTTGAGTTATTCATTAAACCCAAGTGTTTCTCCACCATTAATATTGTTTATCTGTACATCAATAAGTTTATTCCTCTATGAATGATCAATGTCCCACGTTTACATATGTTTCCACCAGTGTGATTGGACTGGTGTGTTCGTATGAATGTGGAAGGTTGTTTTTAATATTGACTGACTGCCGCGCAATGGTTCAAAGTCGCCGCTTCGCGCTTTAGGCCTCGTTTACTATAATTAAGAACCCATGGCTTCGTATGTCGTCTGCTCGGTAGTCGGAGACACTCTTAGTTCACAAGATGGCGAGGTGGCCTGCTCTTAGTGTAGTACCAACATAATCATGGACAAAAGAGGTCACAAAAGAGACCTCTCTGGAGCTGTAGTTGAGGGTATTATCATCCTCAGGTAGCGAGGGTTGGTAGACAGTAGGCTTTGAGAACGCACCCTACATCCGGTGCAGGGGAGGGAATGTTCTCCCCTTGACCTGAGGCATCACTCTTGCCGCGACCGCCAAAGTGAGTATTTCGTCGAATCATGCTGAGGGGATGACACGATGTTAGGACTTTACTTTATTTGTGATCAGGCAGTTTTGGTTTATCAATGATAGTTTTTCTTGAGTAATTTTTCACTATGCGAAGTGTTTCTTACTTTTCATAACTCGAGTGATTCAGTGTAAATTTAGTATTTGTATTTTCATTCCGGTAATGATTTTTGTGTCCTGTTTCTCAAGTTAGCCTTTGCGTGAACTTAGTATGTCTGAACTCCTTGCTGTTTTTAACTAATGTTTTCGTGCGGTGTCTGTTTCCGCGAACCTGCTAAATTCTCTTTTGGAATTTCTCGATTGATTCCGTCTTTCCTATCTTAGTATGACCGATTGCACCCTGTGCTTTCGTAACGGTCATTACTTCGGCCTTCAGCCATACTCTTCACTGATACTAACTTTCGTCTATTGAATTCTCGCATGCGCTTTACTTACTTATTCTAAGTTAATTTCTTTTGTAAATTCTATGTAATCCACTGTGGTCATACAACATGTGGTACTTATCGATAGTACGCCGCTGCCTCCCCGCACATGAATTTGTTTGTGCATAGTATAATTTCAATTGTACGTGAAACCGCCAGCCATCTCGTCAAAACCTCGCCGACGCTTCGTATTGCCGCTGCTATGAAGTGTCATTAAGCGCATGTCTGTGAATGAATGAGTGTGCTTCCTTTATCCCCTGCATACCTGCAAATATCCTCCCATGTTACTTCCATATTCAAAAAGGGCAGATACAATTTTATTACGGGTAGTAACTTTATGCTTTAATTCACTGTTTACAAGATGTGTGCTTCATTGTACTTATTTGGTCTCCCCACATTTTGCTTGTTCATTTTATTGAATAGATAATAATTTATATAATATAAAGTATCAAACCGCTGCTTTATAATTTCATGGTCCCATGTTTAATTATCTGTTCCTTTTTATATATATATTATTTGTGTTTGTTAAAACGTTGGCTGCTCCCTTTAAGGTGTGAACTGTTAGATAAAATTCCGCTGCATAAGTACTGTGGCCACTTGCAAAGTACTTTAGAGCAGCAGTGAGCGTTTCAACTTGCATTTCCTGATCTCTACTGCCCGAGATCATGCATATAAAATTTAACAAGCTACTTTCAAAGTTCTATCTCTCATATATAAAACTGATTCCCTATTTCCGTTGGTCACTACATAATTGAGTGCGGTTCGACTGGTTAGGCTTTCTTTTTTTGTGACTTCGTAATTCTGAGAACAATATATGTATGTAATAAAATTTTTGGAAAATCTACCGGAAAATATGGAAATCTGAGAAAACTGGACGTGCGTTTATGAATGTGTCTGTGTGTTCCTATTGCGTACAGATCTATACTTTTGTTACGATTTTTGTTAATTTTACACGCTTGACATTAAAACATGGGATGCTAACTGTCTACATATAATTTTGTATGGTTTGGCGGAGGGCGTCTTGCAAAAAACTATGACTGTTAAAATGATAACAAGGAAAATTGACACATATATGAGTTTTTCTAGATAGGGGGTTGGGGGGGGGGAGATGAACAAGGAGGCCGAACAGAGGAGGGGGATTGTAAGACGGACTACAAAAGCATAGAATAGATAAATACCTGGGCATCGTCGGGTAATCAGCTAGTCATATAATATACGATCTTTCTATCAAGTATTCATAGTAATTACGTTACGTTTGTTTATGCTGAGATATAGCTGCATGGTGCAAAAATTGGAAAATGACCCTTAATAATGATAAGTGTGAAGTCATCGATATGAATACTAAAACAAATCCAGTGGACTTCATTTACACGATAAATCATGGGTAACTATCGTGCTTCATGAATCTCTCAATTTTTATACACACATTATTTGTCCATATTGTGATAATGTATGTTTTTATAATGTTGTATTTTGTGTAGTATGGAAATTCAAAATAAAATGCCTTAATTTTTTAGTGACTTTTTTAAATATTCATCAGAAATATGTGTATCTACATAGATACTCTGCGAATCACATTTAAGTTCCTGGCAGAGGGGTCATTAACCACTTCCATAAACTTTCTCTACCGTTCCATTCTCTAATAGCGCGTGGGAAGGAAGAACACCTAAATCGTTCCGTTTTCGATCTGATTTCTCCTATTCTATTGGGATGGTCATGTCTCCCTATGTAGATGGGTGCTATCAAAATATTTTCACATTCAGGAGTAAAAGTCGGTGATTGAAATTTCGCACATAAATCTCACCGCAACGAAAAACGTCGTTCTTTTAATGATTTTTTCCTCAAATCGTGCAACATTTCAGTGACGCGTTCCGCTCTGTAATGTGATAAAACAAAACGAGCTGCCCTTCTCTGAACCTTCTCAATGTCTTTCGTCAGTCCCACCTCGTGAGGGTCCCACAAGCGGCAACAGTACTCCAGGAGAGGACGCACAAGTGTGATGTAGGCAGTCTCTTTGGTGGAGCTGGTGCATCTTCGAAGCGTTCTGCCAATGAAACGTAACCTTTTGGTTCGCCTTCCCCACAATATTTTCTCTGTGTTCTCTGAAGTCTAAGTTGTTCGTAATTTTAACTCCTAGGTATTTCGTAGAATTTACGACCTTAAGGTTTGATTGATTTATCGTGTAACTGAAGTTTGACGGATTTCTTTTAGTGGTCATTTAAATTACTTCACAATTTTCATTATTTAGGATTAATTGTCAATTTTCGCACCATGTAGAAATTTTGACTAAATCTCTTTGCAGTTGCTTTTGATCCTCTGTGGACTTCATTAACCGATAAACGACAGCATCATCCGCGAACAGTCGAAGGGAGCTATTCAGATTGTCTCCTAAATCGTTTATAAACACGACGAAGAGTAGGGGACCCATAACGCTTCCCTGTGGAACGCCAGATATCACTTCTGTTTTACTCGATGACTTACCGTCAATTACTTAGATCTGTGTTCTTTCTGATAGGAAATCGTGAATCCAATCGCACAATTGGGGCGATATTCCATAAGCACGCAATTTCATTAGGAGTCCCTTGTGAGGTACAGTGTCAAAAGCCTTCCGGAAATATGGAATCTATTTGATATCCCTTGTCGATGGCACTTATCACTTCATGTGAATAAAGGGCAAGCTGTATTTCGCAAGAGCGTTACTTTCTGAATCTTTGTTGATTATTGATGAATAGGTCGTTCTCTTCGAGGTAGTTCATAATGTTCGAACAAAGTATATTTTCCAAAATCCTACTGCAAATCGACGTCAAAGATATGGGCCTGTAATTTTGCGGATCACTCCTATTGCCTTTCTGGAATATTGGAGTGACCTGGGCAACTTTCCAGTCTTTGGGTAAGGATCTGAGTAATCGGTTGCATATGATATCTAAGTATGGGGCCATTGCATCAGCATACACTGAGAGGAATGTAGTTGGTATACAATCTGGCCCGGAAGATGTTTGTTTACTTCATTTCCACACCCTCATCTCAATGTGTTTCAATAAGGTTCCATCTAGATATGACAACGCTAAGTATACAGCATAGATTTGAGCAGTATGTTTCTTCCTGAGTTCTTATGAGTGCAGGTTTTTGTATGAGTTAAAGACGGAGTGTTCTTAGGAGGGAATGTTGTATTCACGCTTTCATTCACGCACATACCTACAACTGTCCTGCATCAACGTTTATTTTGTGCTATTTTAATGGGAACTACCCGGAATTAGCGACATCTTCCACACTATTATCGAAGCAAACATGAGACGCTGTAGACTCGCTAACATTTAATTAGACGTTTTTCAACAGTTCATTGCTCCACAGTTAGAAGAATATCAACGATGGATAATGTTTCAACAGAAAGGAGCACACCCACACTGAGCTTTGATGGTGTTGATTTCCTGCATGAAACATTTCCGAATAAGTGGATTGGAAGGGATGGTCCAACACCCTGGCCAACCTCCCCCCCCCCCCTCTCCAGACATTACGTCCCTTGACTTTTTCTTCTGGAGCTATATCAAGGACAGAGTCTTCATCACACCAGTTGCTGACGTTGACGAACTGAAGGTAAGGACACTCTCGGCTCATTCGGCTGCTCGACTCGCTGCGGATCGGACCTTCGCTGCTGACGACCTCATCGCGCTTCATCATGTCTGGACGCGGAAAGGGACGCAAGAGAGTGCAGAATAGTGGTCTTCGTGCGGCTATTATGCAACACCTCGTTGGCGAGGTGATGGATATACGAGGCGCGTCCAAGAAGTAAGTTCCGTTTGGTAATAAAATGAAATTGTACACAGATGCAGAAGAAATTTTTAATGCACAAAATTCTACAACTCTTAAACTACTTTTCCACATAACTGCCGAAATTTTGTAGGCATTTGTCATAGCGTGGCACCAGGTTTTGTATACCTTCTTCATAGAAATCTGCCGCCTGTGCTTCAACCAGTTGGAAACAGTTTGTTTCAGCTCGTCGTCATTGGTGAAGTGATGACCGACAAGGAAAGACATGAGATGTAAGAACAGATGAAAGTGAACCAGTTCTTCTGTAACCAGAAGTGGACGCCCACTTCGTTCTTCATCGTGCAGATCACTACGCCCGCCGTTGAACTGTCGGACCCATCTTCTCACCAACGAATCACTCATCGCATTTGGTCCGTAAACATCGCAAATTTGCTGATAAATTTCACTTGGTTTCAGTGTCCTCGCCGATCTGATTTCACAGACGGCGGCAATTTCAATCAAATGTTTCAAATGTTTGTATAGCTTATGTGACTTAACTACGGGGTCATCAGTCCCTAAACTTACAAACTACTTACGAACTAGCTAACACTAAAGACGGCACAAATATCCATGCCCGAGGGGAGATTCGAACCCCCGACCGTAGTGGCCGTGCAGACCGTGACCGGAGCGCCTCAGTCCCCTCGGCCACCGCGGCCGGCGATTTTCAATGAACGCCGACATTTCAAACAAGCACAACAAAGCGTACATAACGGACAGCGATCTCCAAATGGCGCACGTTCTTCTCCTTGATACACATCGACTACAGCGCATGTGCGGAACTGCAATCGCAGCGCTGCAGCGGAGATAAATGGAAACGGAACTTACTTTCTGGACGCGCCTCGTAGGTAACGACGGCGGGAAGAAGAAGAGGCCGAGGAAGAACAATCAGCAGCCTATGCAGTGCATTCACTGCCAGAAGATGGGGCACATCGCCGCGCAGTGTCGTGGTGAAGTTGCGTGCATGCGTTGTGCACAACGTCACGACACACGCAACTGCGACAAGAAGAGCGGCATGCCCTCATAGTGCAGCAACTGCGGAGGACCTCACGTTGCAAATAGCCGCAAGTATGGTTATTTGATCAACTGGAGACGTGGCGACGAGGGTCAAGAATCTCGCCAAGTTCGAGAACACACGTGCGAAGAAGAAGAGGCGTCAGCCGTCCCTCCCCCTAACGAAAGGAAGGGACGTGGGCCTCGCAGACGAGTGACGGCTTCGCACCCTGAATCGCCGACCGTCGTGGGTGACGCTGTGGCACCCTTCAGACCGCACTGGAGGTCGAAAGGGAGGCCGCATAGAAGATGCTGACGGGGCTTCACCAGGAGATCCGGTTCCTGAGGGAGGAGCTACGCCAGGTGAAGAAGCAAGTGGCACCCGCCACATCGACCTGATGCGATGCGGCAACGCAGACTGACGACTTCCTGGAGCCTGCTGAAGAGCAGGAAAACAGGAAGGAGACAGTAGAATACACCGCGGTGGCCACCACACAAGCGGAAGAGCGCAGGCTGTAGCAGCGCAATAGCAAAATTCTTCACTGGTTCACCCTGAGGACCCAATTTAGTTTGAAGTACATCGAAAGGTGACGGCATTTTACGCCCGTAAACTATCTCATATGGTGAGAGTCCAGTTGAAGTGTGTACTTTTGAATTGTAAGCAGATACCAAGAATCCTAAATAGGCATCCCAATCAGAGTTTTGTGAATTTACGTAGTGGCTTAATATTTTGGCTATCGTACAATGAACTCTTTTTGTTCGCCCATTTACCTGTGGGTGGAAAGGACTTGTATGTAACTTCTTCATTTTTAGAAAGAGACATAGCTGTTTGAAAACATCCGCTAAAAAGCTCGTACCCTGATCTGATATAATTGTGTGTGGCGTGGCAAACTTTAGAATCCAATTATGGACTAATGCTTCGGCTATTGTGGTAGCTTTTTGATCTGGGAGTGGACCATTACTAAATATCGCGAAAAATGATCTAAGATGTTAAGTACATATTTATTACCTGCCAGTGTTCTATTAAAAGGTCCTAATATGTGCACACCAAGGAAGGACATAGCTTTATCTGCTTCAGGTAGTCCTTGCAGAGGAATTTTTTGAGTACTCCATTCTGTTCGCTGTGCACATGGAATACAGTTTTTGACATATTGCTCTACGTCACTGCGACGTGTTTTCCACCAATATCTTTCAGCTACTCTTCGATACGTTGTCCTTTTCCCCCCGTGACCTTACAAGATGTGGTCATGAGCCTGACGCAACACTACTGTTCTTAACGATTGTGGAACTACGACGCGCGGTCAGCAATTAGTGGATCTACATAACAACCCTTCTTGCATCTCAAACTGAGGCTGTTTCCTAAATAGCTGACAACCACTGTCCGCTGCCTGTGCCTTAATCCAATCGTTCTTACTTCCACCAACTACTGCCACAACCGCTACCTTCCTACTTAAGGAATCGGCATTCTTATGCTTCTCCCCGGGTCTATGAATTACCTCGTACTCAAATTCACTTACTTTCAATGCCCATATTGCCAAGCGACTTGACGTGTCTTTCAGGCCTAGAAGCCAGTTTAACGACACGTGATCGGTAATTACCTTGAACTTACGACCATATAAATAACAGTAAAGTACGAAATCCCGTATACAACTGCTAACACCTCTTTTTCCGTGGTAGAATAATTCATCTCAGCTTTATTCAACTGTCTGGAGGCATATGCAACTTGATGTTCTTTTCCATCGACCTTTTGAGACAAAGCGCAACCCAAAGCTATGTTGGAAGCGTCACAGGACAGTGTGAACTCTTGTTCGAAATCAGCAAATATCAACACCGGACTCGAAGTTGAAATCTGTTTCAGTTTATCAAATGCTTCTTGGCACTGTGTTGACCATAGAAATATAACTCCTTTGCGTAGCAACTTAGTTAATGGTTGTGCTATTTCAGCAAACCCCTTTACGAAACGTCTATAGCAAGAACATAACCCGACGAAAGATTGTAACTGCTTAACCGATTGGGGAACCGGAAAATCGTGTAAGTCTAGGGTCTGTCCTGATTCCCCTCTTTGTAATAACGTGTCCAAGATAATTAACTTCTGCTTGAGCGAAGTGACACTTTTCTATCCCCAGTGTAAGTTTTGCTGCTCTCAGCCTATTAAATACCTCTTTCAGATGTTGCACATGATCATGTATAACCTTAGAATACACAATAGTATCGTCGAGGTATACCATACAGAATTTCGGTATTAATCCACGAAGAACACCATCCAGTAGCCGCTGAAATGTCGCTGGTGCATTTTTCAATCCAAACGGCATTCTACGATATTGGAAATGTCCTGAAGGCACTGTGAAAGCTGTTTTAGGTCTATATTCTGGACACACTCCTATTTGGTGGTATCCATGTTTTAGATCTAACGTTGAAAAATATTTACATTTAGCCAAGTTATCCAGGCTATCCTTGATGTTCGGGATCGGATATGCATCCGTTGTTGCCCGTGCAGTTAATTAACGGCAGTCACAACAAAATTAATATTTTTTCGTACCATCAGGCGTTTTTTTCGGAATTATAACGATGTTTGCAGACCAGGGACTGTCGCTATGTTCAATAATACCTTGCCTTAATTGTTGCTCTATAAATTCGTCTACTACAGGTTGTAGGTGCTTCCTATACACTGGTGGATAACTACCTGTCGGTATGCGATGTTGGGTGATAGGAGTTGCAGGCATTGCACCATTGAATTAAACAAGTCTGAATATTCCAACACCAAGGATTCTATCGGTTCCCGTGCATTATCTTTCAAGTGACGAAAATTCTTTCGTAAAACAGATGCATTAACGGCTTGCTTGATGTTTGGATCATCGCGGAATACACTGATACCTTCATCTTCAAGCACCTCTAAACTTGCTATTACTAATCCTTTTGTGAGATCTACTTCATCTTTCCCGAAGTTATCTAAGCTCACTGGAACTATTAGTTCCCCATTCACGTTAGTTACGCGTGCAACGCTTCTACGAACAAAACAATGATTTCATCCAATGCCTCATTGTTCTGCAGTTGCTCTACCACACACAGCTGCTGCTGCGGAACTTCAGAATCTACCGAAACTCAAACTAACTTCCCTGTACCAGCAGGTACTTTATCATGCGAATCATCTTTAACGTACGTGAACGCAGTTTAACGGGTAACACCTTGGCTACCCGTGTCCCTTGCGACATTAAAACATTTACAGCTGTTGAAGCCATTGGAAATAAATTACCACTAGGCTCAACTGTACGCTGTGCAAGATTAATTTTGGCATGATGTTTATCCAAGACGTCAAGTCCGAGAATCGCAGAATATCCTTGTCCCACAGTTGGCAACACTTCCATATGCTCCCGAAACCCTACAGTTCCGATCTGAAAACTGAGCAGGGCTGTCCCTAATGATGTCAAATCATTATTTCCCACTCCACGTAATTTATACCTTGGAGTTTTCAGTCTTCTACTACTCACGAGGTCTAGACTAATCACAGATACATGTGCCCCTGTATCTACCAAAAACTTACATTCTGCGCCATTTACCGTGCCCACCAAGCAACAATCCGTCTCTGTTTTACTGTTTGCAGTACTCTTATTTATGGGGAATGTTTTCCGACGGGCGAAACATTCCCGTTACCGTTTAACGACTTGTATTCTCTGTTTCCTCCGTTCTGCTCCCTAGATCTACACGCGTCCGCTTTATGTCCAATCCTTCCAACGTGTAACACTGTGATTTCAAATGGCCTTTTACCCCACAACGGTAACACTTTCTTCCGACGCAAAAATACGTTTATCACCGCGTACCCGTGTTACCGTATCTATTTCCTGCAAATGAGTAGCCACACTCAAAGCTGCAGCTAAATCCTCTGGATTTTCCACCCGCACTCTGCACGAGAATTCTGGCGGAATCCCTCGCAGAAATACATCGAGAGCTCTGTTCTCTGCTTCTCGAAGTATGATCCGATCTGCCTCGGAAATCTGTGTTAACTCATAGGTTTGAGTATTAATTTTCCGGATCCTATCTGAAAAAGTATCCACAGTCTCGCCTACTTTCTATGTCAAACCACGCAATTTTTCCCTAAAAAATCTAGCACTGTTCTTAAAAGCTGTACGTGTGTAGTGTGGATGTTGAACCTGTCGTTAATTGTTCCTTGACACAGCAATTTGGTTTAATTATGGCCCTGATACTGATGTATATGCTATTAAGTGAGAAACAGTGCATGAAACTGATTATGTCCGCAACGGATATTTTTAACAAAACAACTGTGACATGTAGCCTTTTGAAACAGACACTGACTATACTCAAAGATTTTGACTGCGAGAAAGATATAAAAAAACCACAAATCACTTTCTTAATGCTTGACTGTGAGAATTTTATGCAGATCAGTTTCTAATTATTGAAATTTAGTATCAATTTAGTATCATATTCAATTAACTATCATTTACTATGGCACCAATAATGAAATACGTTCAACACTATTATTCACATCAATACTGCACTTTAAATCCACTAATAATTGATTATCAAATGAAGGAAGTAGGTTAATTTTCTAACTACGTAAATGAGAGATGAAAGAAGGTTTAAGTTACTTATTATTAATAATCAGCATTACATGACCTACATAATACAACTTCTGACTTGCTGGCAAAGCAGCCTCTGCTCTACATCGGAGCCATACACACAACTCAACCGCTCTCTAAGCGAGCTGAACCACCACTAGTCGTCCTCTCTCTCAGTGCGAGCTACAATGCTATGCAATACATGATCTTTGCCAAAGATGAAACTTCATAAAGGACACATATCGATACATACAGTAGAAGCGATATTATACATTTTCTTGCAAGCAAGTTACTCGATACAAAACAGGAGGTACAATATTGGACATTTTCTTACAAATTAATTTTTTATGGACACGTTTCATTCTTTTTCCGGTATCTCTGACGCAAACCCTCTGCTAGTTGTTCAAAAGTGCTTGCTTTGCCCAGTGTTTAATGATACATCACGTATGTCTTGGCCTCACCTGTAAGGCGTAGATTGGCCATCCGAAGAGTGGTTTCATCTGACCAATTACACATTCCAGCTGCCGCCAAAACATCGGTAATGAATATCGTGACATCCTCTGTCGTTTTACCGGAAAAAGGTGTGATGAGGCTTGCTACGGAAGGATCTACTTTAGCTGAGCATTTTTTTCTAGCAAACGCGACACTTGCTCCGTCAGAGCGGTTATACACTCGCTAGTGGAAGCTGACCTTGTGTCTGGCATATTTGTGCAACTTATTTTCCCTACCTTGCAAGCCGGCCGCGGTGGCCGAGGGGACTGAGGCGCTCCAGTCACGGTCTGCACGGCCACTACGGTCGGGGGTTCGAATCCCCCTTTGGGCATGGATATTTGTGCCGTCCTTAGTCTTAGCTAGTTCATAAGTAGTTTGTAAGCTTAGGGACTGATGACCCCATAGTTAAATCCCATAAGTTCTACAAACAGTTGAAATAGTTGAACTACCTTGCAACCAACAATTGCTTCACAAACTGAATATCTTACAACAAATCATTACACAGTGACACTCAGTACAGTTGTGTGCTGTGTGTCCCAACAAAAAGCTGACTGCCTCTTTTAACTACCATGTTTTATTATGCTTACCGCACTGCTGCCGATGGAGATTAGATTGGAGCCCTTCTTGCTGCTGTCCGAACTTGCTCTGACGCCGCTTGGTAGAGTCGGACGACTCCCGACAATACCACAGTCTATCACAGATAGTCGCGAAACTCTCTGGGAAAAAAAAAAAAAAGAAAAATGGAGCTGAAGCGATACTAGCGCTCCAAGCGGTCAGTAGGAAATAACAGTAGAATGGCATGATGCAAACTGAGAAGTTGCCGTTTTTAATGCTGTTACTTTCATATTTCCTGGCCACTGAACGTTGCTGTGAACTTTCTAATACAAATACGAAAACATAATTAAAGTAATATCACTGCTTCTGTTAACGCCAGTCTATAATTTAACAAACTGTCAGTGCAATACAATTCATACAGTTCACAATACCCGAGTCATATTAATATCGTCTGAAACCTTTTGAAAGCAGAAATGAATTGCAACCTAATGTGCTGTAGTATATAAAAGGAACTGATTATGATTATGTTCGAGTTCTTGGTGCGTACTGACATGTTTCACGAGTTTTGTTTTAGCGAATTTCGGACACTGTAATATTTTCAAAAGTACACACGATTTTTACATCGTAGGGAACTAGATTCTACATCGTCGTTTAAACCATCTCGTCCTTGCTTCTGTACCTTTCGTGTACCTATCACAATTTTTTAGCTACTTGGCAGGTATCAAACTGAATATCTTCAAGAATGTGACGTGCTAGCATTAACAGGTTATATATGGACATATTATTTATTTGTAGCTACGTATTCACTTTATCAAACTAGTAGGTAACCGACTAAATATGTTAGTATACAGGTTATCATTTTTGTGAACCTGAGGTACGAACCTAAGCAGTCATTCATACATTACTTTTATTCAGCACTAATATTATGAAACAGTGGTGAAGTATTTGCGATTCTCATTAACAGCAAAAGTTTGGACGTGAATGAATTCTTAAAGATTTAACTCTTTGCCTTAAAGTATAACTAACCAATGTAAACGAACACCTGTTATTCATAACATTATTCTGTTATTTCTGAGCATCCTTTGGAAATGAGAGATTACGAATTATATTTTTGACAGTGCTACAATTTATAGCGGTACAAAAGCTCGTAAATAAGAAGTTATTTTGAGAATGCTGCTTCACTCCAAATACACATTCATTACTCACTCGCTTCGTGGTGTGTTTTTACGACCCGGCCGCTTGGTAGCGCTGCAGTCGCGAAGTTGCAGAAAATCACTGGGAGTTTCGCGACTCTTTATGTTCGACTCCAGACGCACATTGCTGGTGTCGACCACTTCTGACGCGCTCTGCCGGCGTCGTTACTACGTTGCTGAGGCAGGAGCTCTTCTGACACCACTTTGCTGCTGATGATGACCTCTCGCACCACGCCGTTGAGGTAGGACCACTTCTGACACCAGTTTACTGGGGCTGAGCGGTGTGTTCCCAGCTTTAGGTCAGGATGAGGCGTGGAACCTGGTGGAGGGATGCCGGACACTTGCCACGCCGGACGTTTGCCACGCCGGACTTTTGCCACACCTGACCCTTCGCCAGGTAGTCGGATTAGCGGCCCCTCAGGCAAGGGACGCCCTTCCCCGTACTCCTGCTGTTTGCTTCCAAAAGTCCGTCTCCGATCTTACTCGATACAGCCAATACGGAAGAAATTTTTTTGTTCTACATCTCGCCGAAATGTACACTTGACAGCAAAAAAAGTGGATCACTGCTGAATGCAACCCAACTAACGTAGCTGTGTTGCGGGTACTCAACATTCATAACCCCCGTAGAGTACAGTCGTTCGACTATTCACAATGGGTACAAAAGAAGCAGTAGAGAATATTCCTCCTCATGGTAGCCAGTCCACAACAAAAACATTAGAATACAGGTTATTAGAGAAGAGAAAGCAACGTAAATTCAGTTTCATTACAATACGTGACAAATCGTATACCTTATAAAACTCATTCAATGACACAATGAGTTTTCGTTCATGCACTGAATTTGAACGCATTGTTGACTGAAAACAGCTTGCGCTTCTCATCGAGACTCGATTAGGCATAAAGAGACGTAAAACATTGACGTTTTCATTGGTATCGGTTTAAAAGGGCAATGTCCGAACCCAGAAATGTATGGTTAGCATTGCACCAGGATCTGCATGAAGTTCAAATTGTTGCTGAGAGGTAACCACTAAAGGTATCTAATACAGTGCAACTCAAAGGTGACAATGTGAATCGTTAACTAAGCACGATCACACGTCAGATATTAAATAAATTCGTAAACAGCGCTATATTTCAACTTGAAACGAAGATACATTTGACTTCTTTCCCGGCAGAGACTCAAACCCGGCTATATTACGCAAAGAGATACTTACTGTTTTCTCACCATTTGCGGTATGTGCACATGTTGCACTACAAGAAGCGCAAATTGCGGCGGATTAGTCGTGCGCACTGGGGCGCCGTGCTGCGGTGCGCGCGGCCCTTCGCCGTCGGCAGTTCGAGTCCCCCCTTCAGCCATGGTTGTTTGTGTTGTCCTTAGCTTAATTTACCTCAGTTTAGGTAGTTTGAAAGGTACGGACTAATTACCAAGCAGTTGAGTCCGAAAGATTTACAAACATTTCCAAACATTTTGAAGTTGCGCAATAAAGAACTTTGTGCTGTCTGGGACTCCAGCCCCGCGTCTATCGTCAGCGTTGACCTCGAACTACAAGGTAACAACTCTCCCATTCGCTGTCATTCCAGGAAGCAACACAACTATTAGATTCACCAGGCATAATCCACCATGTTATCATTTCACTACCATATTCGTACCAGGAAGACAATTTTTCTACAGGCCATGTCTTTCTCGAGTGGTCCAACACCATATGAGAAAATCTTTTGCACACATTATGCAATGATTCAATTACTTCTCCTACGACGTGATGTCGAGCATTGAAGTATTTATAGTGAGGGAGACGAATGGAATGTTGCACAGATGCATCGTATTGATATCGACTGTAGCAGGGCGTTTGAACAAATACTTTTCCCAACGTTATGAAATATGTAGAAATATATCACGTATTAACTAACATCAAACCAGCATGGATTTCGAAATCTTTACTGTTGTGAGACTTTGGCGATACTATATTTGCATGAAGTATTGAGTACTCTCAAACTAATTCAGTATTTATAGAGTGCCAAAATGATTTTTGGTATCTTCAGTCGTAATCAACTTCGAACCATATCACTTTCCTAAGGAGTATAGTCACAGTTGTGCGATTGGGATCGTGATGTCTTATCTGCAAGGTAATAGTCTGCAGTAACTGACGAGGTGTCAACTAGTGAGAAGGATGTGACAAGTGACATTGCTCTTAGATTTGAGGCAGTTAATGCTGCCGACTAGTAAGCTTCTCAGAAAAGCAAAGTCAATTGCGAAATCATTTTGAATTTGTATCTTCACGGCGCAAATGGTGACAACTGACCTTAAACATCAATATGCATGAACATGATTACCAAAAGAGTTTCGTCAGCATTCTAGACATCGACAAGCAAAATAAATTTGAAGGATATACATATAATGAAATTCTTGGGGTGCAATTAAAAACAATGTTAATTGGGAATAACATGTATTTTGGCAAATGTGAAACAAACGGTCTATTATTGACCCAACCATTAGAAGATTTAAACGTCTCCTAGGGAGACTGCCAACCATATAATTGTTCCACCTCTTCTGCAGTATTGCTGAGCAGTTACCTGACGGGCTAGAGGGAGGACGTCGAAAAAGTAGTAATAATATATCATATTGTGCATTGTAGTGAATTATGGGAATCAAGGTCTCGGTTGTTTTCCGTTTTTTTCCTTCAAGTTGGGGGGGGGGGAGGGAGGGAAGGGGGATGAGGTGCGGACGCAAAATTAAAACAAGAACAGTTTCACTGCTCTACGATTTTTCAAATGTTCAAATGTTTGTAGAGCTTATGGAACTTAAATATGGGGTCATCAGTCCCTAAATTTACAAACTACTTATCAACTAGCTAATACTAAGGACGACACCAATATCCATGCCCGAGTGGGGTTCGAACCCTCGACCGTAGTGGCCGTGCAGACCGTGACTGGCGCGTCACAGACCGCTTGGCCACCGCGGCCGGCTCCGATTGTTCAAATCAAATGTTCACATGTTTGTACAGCTTATGGGACTTAACTACGGGGTCATCAGTCCCTAAAGTTACAAACTACTTGTCAACTAGCTAATACTAAGGACGACACCAATATCCATGCGCGAGTGGGGTTCGAACCCTCGACCGTGATTGGCGCGTCACAGACCGTTGGCCACCGCGGCCGGCTCCGATTTTTCCATGACATTTCAATCGCCAACCTTCTCCTTCGAATCCAAAAAGTTTTTTCCCACTCCCGCACAAAGTATGTTATTACAACTCTAAGGATAACGTAAGAGTAAGTAGAACTTGTGCATATGCTTTTTGGCACTTTTTTCGTGCTTCGCATAAGCGTGGAACAGTCGAGAAATAGAAGCGACTTTATAAACCTATTACGGATCACTGAATAACAGAACAATCATGTAAATGAAGGGCATCAGTCGTGCAGCACTTATTGTTTTTAGTGCACAATGATATGGAAAACGTGATGCTTCCGTCTGTGAGAATGCTATAAGGAGAAGAGGACTTCATGCTGCAAGAGGATCATTCTTCTGTTCACAAGTCTGAATTCGTCCAGCAGCGGCTCTCCACGATTGGCGTCAGTGTCATGGACTGGCTGCCGCGGGCGGCTGACATGAACCCCATTGAAAATATGTGGGCTGAGGTCGCCAGGACGTTAACAGAGAACTGGCCACCAAACCAGCCAACTACGCCGGGCGCCTCTTCGGGACTGCGTTCTGGAGGCATGGGAGGAAGTTGATTCTTCAGGGTGTTACGTCCGACGAATTATAGAGTCTAGAATAGATAGAAGTAAAACATAATGAGGGATTCTGGATAAAATACTTAAGTCCCTATAAACTTTTGTTATGTCTTCTTTTTCTTTTCTTCCTAAGTGAGAGCCAGTGGAAGATCACTTGGCAAAAGAAATAAAATATGTATTAGTTATTCTTTTTAGTTGCCTTTTTAATTGGAGTGTCTTTTTTTAATATACAGTCCCTTTATTAATCTAAGTATACTTCATTTATACCCTGTCTCCATACATACAGAGTAATCGGTTTACATTAGCGCTCTCAAAGCATGTTTTGTTATTTCAAATGAGCCTCTTTCTTCCCCTCCATCCATTAATACACTCTCTGACCTTCACAAAGTATGCAAATGCAGTCGATATGTCTTGCATTTATTCGTTGTTCATTTCCCCTCCATTCTCCCTCTCTCTTTCTGTCTATCACCTCCCTTACATTATAACCTCAGTCGTAGATCTGGTCTAGTCCTCCAACACGTAAAGAAATTTGTGGTTTCCGTTAAAACCATACTGTCTCTTTTAATGTCTGCTTTCTTTACTGTCCACCGGTCCTCTCCATGAAGCAGTGTTCTTTTACATCTCCGATAATCCATCCTTCGTTCTGTAAAACATCCGTTCCTTTTCTATCGGCCCTAAAACAAACTGTGACATGTCACTTGTCTAAAATGTTCAAATGTATGTTAAGCTTAAGGGACTTAACTGCGGGGTCATCAGTCCCTAAACTTACAAACTACTTATAAAATAGCTTATACTAAAGACGGCACAAACATCCATGTCCGTGGGGGAATTCGAAACAACGACGGGGAATGGCCTCTAACATCGTAGCATAGCGCCTCAATGCGCTCGGACATGACGCCGCGGCGGGCGGGAATCGAACCCAGACTTATTTTAATTCAATACTTTTCCTTTCACATATTGACACGAAAAACTGTCTCCGCATATATAAATTTATAAGAAAAATAGGATAATTAAGGAACAGTATATTTTTAAAAAGTTCAGTTTGAAGGTAGCTCAAAGGAAAAAAGAAACTCTTATTTTATTTTAGTTGCCAATAGATCTTCCATAGTCTGTCACTTATGCAATATGAAAATAGAGACGAGATTAAAAAATAAATAAATAAATAAAAAACTAATAATTTATTCAGAATCCCTCATTATTTGTTTCTTCCTTAATGCATCTCAACATATAATCTATAACGCTATTGGACCAGCTTCTCTTCAGTAAATAGGACGACTCTATACCGAGTTGATTACTCGCAGCGAGACGGCCTCATTCATATTTCTGCTTTCCGCTCTTACTATGATGTAAGGAAGTAAACATGTATTTACGTCAGAGCCCCGCTTTGCGCCGTGCTGGGGGCTGTTGGCCGCCGCTGCGACCGCCAGCTTGCTGGTTTCCGCCAAGCCTCGCCTCGGCACCAGCTGTGGTTGATTGGCTAGCCCGTAGCTCGCGAGCCATGGCTAGTACAGGCCCCGGTCGCAAAGCCATGCACAATCCTCGAAGTATCAAAAGTTTCTGCAAACCTACCCAAATATGTAGTATAAACTACCACAGATAGATCTATTTTGCAATTAAATGAGTAGTCACATTATCTTTTGACACTTCATCCAAATTTTTAACGAAGTTAAAGAATAGAATCATGATAAACGTAGCTGCCATATAATGTTTCACCTAGATAGCAATCAACTGCACAGTGAACTATTCTCTCTTTTCAGCGCTCTGCAGTAGATCTAGACGTAATGAAATATGTGTTCATCTTAGAAATGTAAGCATGTTGTAAAATTAAACAGTTCTGGTGGCAACAACACAAATGTATACATGTAGTATATCATTCACGTTTTGTGCACTTATAATGTGTTCTCAATGTGTCTGAAACAATAAGTGTTACACAACGGAAATTACCTTCTGCTGGGGCCCTTCATTTACGCGAATATTCTGTTATTCACAGTTAAGGGTTTCGTAATGGGTTCATAGAATCACTACAGTTTCTCGTCTTTTCCACGCTTATACGATGCTCGAAATAATAATAATAATAATAATAAATGCAAGTACCAAATAGCGTATGTGCGAGTTTGATATATTATTTCAATTTTTTCGACGTCCTCCCTCTATCCCGTCTGGTAATAATGGGACACTGCTCAGCAATACTGCAGAAGAGGTGGAACAATTGTAGGGTTGGAAGTCTCCTTAGGAGAACTTTAAATCTCCTGATAGTTGTGTCAATAACAGACTGTTTATTTGATCTTCGCCAAAACATGTGTTATTCACAGTTAACAGTGATTTTAATTGCAACCTTAGGAATGTCGTTATATGTATAAACTTCAAATTTGCTATGCTTATCGATATCTAGAATGCTGACGAAACTCTTTTAGTATCCATGTTCAGAGCCAAATGCATATTGATGTTTAAGGTCGATTGTCACCATTTGCGCCGTGAAGATACAAATTCAAAATCATTTCGCAATTGACTTTGCTTTTCTGAGTTTAGTAGTCGGCAGCATTAATTGCCTCAAATATAAGAGCAGTATTCTGATTGTTCATTATATATTTAGAATATATATTCGAAACAGGAGAAGTCTACTTCACTTTTCTGGAAGAATTACAGTCGGCACGTCCTTTTCACTAGATGACTCCTAATCAGTTACTGCAAAATATAACCTTGCAGACAGGACATCACGATCTCAATCGTTCAACTGTGACTATACTCCTCAGGAAAGCAATATGGTTTGAAGTTGATTATGGCTGAAGATACCAAAAATCGTTTCGGCACACTATAAATATGAAATTAGTTTGAGAGTATTCAGTAGTTCATTCAAATATAGTATCGCCAAAGCGTCACAAGAGTAAAGAATTAGAAATCCTTGACGGTTTGGTGTTAATACGTGATATATTTCTAGATATTTCATTATGCTAGAGAAAGTATTTGTTCAAACGACCTGCTACATGTAGATATCAATACAATGGATCTGTAACCCAGTGGATTACTTTTATTTTCTTTATGTATTTGGGCTACCATCCATTCGTCTCCCTTACTATAAATACTTATATGCTCGACATCACGTCGTAGGAGAAGTAATTAAGCCATTGCATCGTGCGTGCACAAGATGTTCTCCTAAGGTGTTGAAACACTCGAGAAAGACATTGCCTGTAGACGAATGATCTTCTGATACGACTATGGTAGTGAAATGACATCATGGTGGATCATCTGTGGTGAAAGATGTATTGCTTCCTGGAATGACAAAAGAATGCAGATTAAAAGAAATAATCCGACACTTGCTGCTTGTGGCCACTGAGTGCACGCATGGAGGAAGTTGAACATTTGTGCTCAGCCGAAATTCGGGCCCAGTTCCTACTGCTCTCTGAGCAGTTACGGTAACCATTGCACGAGACGGAAAACAACGATAATCGCAGGTGCGCGGGTAACCACACCCCATCACCCCTCGTCGCCAACAAGACTCAAACTTCCTCACACTGCTTACGTAGTTGCCGTTTGCAATTTTCACTCACTGCTCGTGGCACTTTGCCGATTACCTCAAGAGCTCAGACCTAGTGTGCATTTGCACTAAAGGCTGGATCTGTTGTCATCTTCTCATTAATTGTGTATATTTATGTGGAGTCTGTTTTTTTCGAAAGAACGGTCACCACACATATGTATATAGAAGAATCTTTCAAGATTCACTTATTGGTGGTATTCCAATTAAAATGTCTGGAAATTGAACTTCGGTGTGTCATTTACTTATCACATATACGATTACAGACAAGGGTAATGAATTTCGCGGAGCAACTACAACTAGTTTCTGTTCCTTCTTTCTGTATTATATGCATCAGCCTTCACAAGGGCAATGAGGAGGCGATTAAGGCTGCAGCTGTTCGCTTCCTACATGAAAATTTCGAAGCTCTCTAAAGATTAAGAAGCAGCAGCTCTCAATTACAAACTGGAGTGAGAGTAACATTTTACCCACTCTCTTACAGAGCTACAAACTGCTATATCGAACTAAGAAATATTTGTGGCAGATTATGCTGCTGTCTAGTAAACATCTCAGAGAAGCAAAGTCAATTGTAAAATGATAATGAAATGAAAGTTATATCTTCACGGCGCTAATTGCGACAATTGACCCTAAACATAAATATGTGTATAGTTCATCACATGATTACCAGAAAATTTTCGTCAGGTCTTGAGAAATCGTTAAGGATTATACATCTAACGAAATTTCTGGTGGGTAAAATTGAAAACAACTTTAACTGGGAAAAATACACGTTTTGGCGAAGATAAAACAAGCGGTCTGTTCTTGACACAATCATTAGAAGATTAAAACGTCTCCCAAGGAGACTGCCAACCCTACAATTACTCCATCTCTTCCGCAGTATTGCTGAGCAATGTGCGATTATTACCGGACCGTATAGAGGGAGGGTTGAAAAAGTTAAAAAAAGATATCAGATTGTGCGGTATATCGAATTAGCGGAAAGAAAGTCTCGGATGTTTTCCGTTTTCTTATTTAGGTTGGGGTGGGGGTGGAGAGGGCAGGGGGATGAGGTGGGGACGCAATATAAAAACAAATCTCGTTTACAGTGTAGCATGCTTCTTCTATGAGATTTCAGTCACCAACCTTCTCCTACCAGTGCAAAGAGCTTTTGTACTCATTACCGTACAAAGCATGATGTTACAATTGTAAGGAGGCCTCGCAGATAACCGCTGCTCGCGTAGGAGGGTCGAGTCCTCCATCGGGCATGGGAGAGTGTGTGTTGTTCTTAGAAGAGGTTAGTTATGTAGTGTCTAAGCTTAGGGACTGTTGACCCTAGCATTTAAGTCCCATACGATTTCACATACATTCGAACATTTGATTTGAATTTTAAGAACAACATAATGGTAATTACAACTCGCACATTTCCTTTTTTGGCACTTGTTTTTCTCGATCTTCGTATAAGCGTGGATCAGTCGAGAAACTGAAGCGATTATATGAATCTATTACGAAACACTTCACAATCGTGTAAATGAAGGGCCCCAGCAGAAGGTAATTAGTGTAGCACTAATTCTTTCAGACACAATGAGAACATTTTATAAGTGCACAAAACGTGAATGATATACTACATGTGTGTGTTATTGCACCAGAACTGTTTAATTTTACAACATGCTTACATTTCTAAGATGAGTACATATTTCATTACGTCTACATCTACTGCAGAGCGCTGAAAAGAGGGAATAGTTTACTGTGTAGTTGATTGTTATCTAGGTGAAACATTATGTGGCAACTACGTTTATGTTTCTATTCTTTAATTTCGTTAAATATTTGAATGAAATGTCAAAAGATAATGTGACTACTCATTTAATTGCAAAATAGCTCTATCTGTGGTAGTTTACTACATATTTGGGTAGGTTTGCAGAAAATTTTGATACTTCGAGGGTTGAGCCTGGCTTTGCGACCGGGGCCTGTGTTAGCCGTGGCTTGCGAGCTACTGGTTGGCTGTTCAACCACAGCTCATGCCGAGGCGAGGCTTGGCGGAAAGCAGCCAGCTGGCGGTCGCAGCGGAGGCAAACAGCCCCCAGCACTGCGCAAAGCAGGGCTCCGACGTAAATACAGAATGTTTACTTCCTGGGTTCATAGTAAGAGCGGTAAGCAGAAATACAAATCAGGCCGTCTCACTGCGAGCAATCAACTCGAGATGGAGTCGTCGCTTTTACTAAAGAGAAGCTGGTCCGATGACGTACAGATTATGTGTTGAGATGCATTATGGAAGAAGCAAATAATGAGGGACTCTGAATAAATTATTCTTCTGCGGCTGCTGTCATCACGGAAGGTGGGTGAGCATTTCTGCTACCGGCTGCTGACTTTATTCCGTCTTGCTAAAGTGAGCATATCAAGATCTTAACACATTTCCCTGTCGCAATGTTTGCGGCGTAACAGCACATAGATCTAAGTGAGTAGAACACAAGCTGCTGTGGGTACTGGCGGGAAATG
The DNA here is from genome assembly GCA_026315105.1 of Locusta migratoria. NCBI lineage: Eukaryota > Metazoa > Arthropoda > Insecta > Orthoptera > Acrididae > Locusta > Locusta migratoria. Next base: position 569,244,671 of record CM048744.1, read on the forward strand.
GAATACCGCTTCGACATTCTCCGAGCTACCAAGGGAGCTTACTAACATAAGTGGTCTTAAAGAAACTAGTAACACTAACCTATGTAACGGCATTAAATGTAAATGATTGTGTCAAACGGTTATTATGTTATAAATTTTTATAATCAGGACAGGACAAGACTTTGTGCCCACCCTGTATTTGTTGTTGTTGTTGGCCGGCCGCGGTGGCCGAGGGGACTGAGGCGCTTCAGTCACGGTCTGCACGGCCACTACGGTCGGGGGTTCGAAACCCCCGTTGGGCATGGATATTTGTGCCGTCCTAGTTCGTAAGTAGTTCATAAGTAGTTTGTAAGTTTAGGGACTGAAGACCCCGTAGTTAAGTCCCATAAGCTTTACAAATATTTGAACATTTTGTTGTTGTTGTGGTTTTCAGTCCGGAGACTGGTTTGATGCAGCTCTCCACCCTAATCTATCCTGAGCAAGCCTCTTCATTTCCTCATAAGAACGGCAACCTACATCCATTTGAATTTGCTTACTAGATTTATCTCTTGGTCTCCCTCTGCGATTGTTACCTCACACACTTTCCTCCAACGCTAAATTGACGATTACTTGATGTTTAAGAATGTTTCCTACAAATCGATCCCTTCTTTTAGTCAAGTCATGCCAGAAATTCCGTTTCTCCCCAATTCTGTTCAGTACCTCCTCATTAGTTACGCGATCCACCCACCTAATCTTCAGCATTCTTCTGTAACACCACATTTCAAAAGTCTCTATCCTCTTCCTGTCTGCACTGTATATCGTCCATGTTTCACTCCCATACAAGGCAATACTCTACACAAATGCCTTCTGAAAGGACTTCCTTATGCTTAAATTCATATTAGATGTTATCAAATTTCTCTTTTTCAAAAACGCTTTTCTTCCCATTGCCATTCTGCATTTTATATCCTATGTACTGCGACCATCATATGTTAATACTCATTTACCACCTTAATTGATTTGTTACTTAATTTAATTCCTTCAGCATCGCCTGATTTTCTAAGACTGCATTCAATTAACCTAGTTTTGCTCTTGTTAATGTTCATCTTATATGCTCCAATCAACACATTGTCCATTCCATTCAATTGATCCTCCAAGTCCTTTGCTGTCTCTGACAGAATTACGTCATTAGCAAAACGCAAGATTTTTATTTCTTCACCCTGAACTTTAATTCCTTCTCCAAATTTCTCCTTGCTTTCCTTTATAGTTTGCTCAATGTACAAATTGAATAACATTGGAGAAAGGCTACAACCCTGTCTTACACCCTTCCCACCCTCTGCATCCTTTTCATGTCTTTCAACTCTGATAACTGCTGTCTGGTTTTTGTACAAGTTGTAAATAACCTTCCATTCCCTATATTTTACTCCTGCTGATTTCAGAATTTGAAAGAGTGTATTCCAATCCACATTGTCAAAAGCTTTCTCCATATCTACGAAAGCTAAAAATGTAGGTTTGCCTTTCCTTAATCTGTCTTCTAAGATAAGCCGTAAAGTAAAGGATTGCCTCCCGTGTTCCTACATTTCTCCTGAATCCAAACTGGTCTTCCCCAAGGTCGGCTTCTACCAGCTTTTCCATCCTTCTGTAAATAATTCGTGTTAAAACTTTGCAAACCATGACTTATTAGACTAATGGTTCTGTAATTTTCACACCTGTCTGTACATGTTTTCTTTGGAATGGGGATTATTACAGTTTTCTTTAAGTCTGACGGTATTTATTATTTCGGTTATCGAGACTTCTCCATACTTTTTATATTTTTCAGAGCCCACTGATCGGACTACTGAAAAACATCTGGAATTATTTTAGGTGACCTGTCTTCGGTGTCGAATAATTGTTTTGATGCAATCCATAGCTTAAGAATTCTTTCAACTGCGGGCATTAACGACAATCATCGTTTTTTTGAGTGAGAAAAAAAGCCTGATGATTGACATCAACGTATTAGCAAAACTCTTCCAGCTCCTCTGTTTTTGCCGTGTATATCGAAATAAAATCAAACATTTACATGACGACTATTTCATTGTCATCAGTTAACTGTCCAGAAGCACTTGATTTAGTATTGTGGAGAATATGGCCAAGGACATCCTCTTTCTTTTACGTTTTTTTCTAGTTCTTTGATTTGGTGAAGCACATTCTGCTGCCCGCGTCGATGAAGTTCTCTGAAGTTGTTATTAGAGTTCTCTCCACAAAAGGCGATTAATTTATCCAATAGAATAAGCATTTGTGTTAAAGTATTTACATTAAATTTTACAGTTGTATCCGATGTTTCGTTATCAAACCAATAGCTTTCGCTGGATTACGTTAGTTTCAGTTAAGCATTGAACAAGTGAAGGAAATATCTTTTCAGCCTTGTGGTTCGAAGCGTCGGTGTCCATGCCGTAAAATAAAACTTCTTTTATTGGTTCTATGCATATGGGCACGGAGTGTGTTGCGAGAATATTTTTAACGATCGCTGTAGCTTTGATTTTTTGCGGTGTCTGAGTTATACCGGCACCCTTCACGGTCCGTCCTCACAACCTTATTTCTGCCAGTACCTCGCCTCCTACTTTCCAAACTTCACAGAAGCTCTTCTGCGAAACTTGCAGGACTAGCACTCCTGGAAGAAAGGATATGGTGAACACACGAAAAAACAGGGTAGTTGGCAATATTAGCGCGCGATTTTCAGAGAACAGGTAACCGCTCCACTGCAGCGCGACCCATGCACTTTCTGACATGAACTCTCGTAAATGTGAAATTCTGTTTCCGGAAGATTCTTGAACAGTCAGTCATGTCGATTATTTTAAATTCTTTGTAGTGAGTCTAGCTGAAATTTTTTCTGAGTAGTAACATGTTCAAGAACTTGTACAAAAACTGCATGCTGCATTTGTCTTTGACAAAAAAAAAAAAAAAAAAAAAAAAAAAAAAAAAAAAAAAAAAAAAAAAAAAAGGCGGTAGAGCGCTTTGCTCGCGAAAGGCAAAGGTCCCAGATACGAGTCCCGGTTCCGGCACACAATTTTAATCGGCCAGGAAGTTTCATATCAGCGCATACTCCGCTACAGAGGGAAAGTTTCATTCATAAATTTTCCTGTTTGAGGGAATAAGTCAGATGTTGTCTTGATTCTAGTTCAGTTGTCTCTTTTAACTGTTATATAGCATTTCTGAAAATTTGAAAGTTATTGGTTTAGTGGTTTGTGAGATATAAATAGAACACGTAACACTAAAAATGTCAAATGCCAGAAAATGCGACTGAAGTAATTTATTATGAAAATTCACAAATACCTCTAATTCTGTCATCAAAAGTGTCCAGCAGAGTAATCACGGTCATCACATAGTTCTTCTTCTTCACCTAGAAGCTTTCTTCACCTTGCTTTTCTTGTATTAAATTCAGCAGCATACTGAGCCTTCCTTACTTGCATGTTGTCCAGAAGCCGAAGACCTCTGATGGTGTTGATACCAGGAACAATGCCAAGGCTTTCCATGACCTTTACCCTACACATTGACCATCACTCAATGAAATAACAGGATCACTGAATCCCCATATCAAATTTTTTATGCCAACAAATACATTCTTAGATACACGAGTCCATATGAGGCTGTTGAACAACATATTTACATCGATTATCGACACGTATTTGAACTACAATGGTATCAACGGAAAGGTCAAAATTCTACCACTGAAGAGCGGCAGCCACAGCCTTCTGTATCTAATGTTTTCGGTAATGGGAAGATTTAAATGTTTATACATCGCAAGTCGGGTAATTTTCCTGGGCGCACATATAATTTTGAAAAATAAAATAAAAATACTTCTTATTCATATTTCTTAACAAATATTGCACGATTTAAAAGCATAAAACTTCAAATTACTTTATAAACTTAATAACGAAAATATTGTCTTTTATCATTTTGTGGCATTCCATTTCCCTTTTGTGCTGGTTATCTGAGAGATAATTCCTGAAATTTTGTATTCTTGGCCCAGTCTGGAACTACTGAGATCAGAATATTAAATTTCATAACAGTCCAGTAGGGCATCCAGGATCGTGGTCTTGTGGGGGTTGAAGTCAATCACCGAGCTGAAAAAATAAATAAATAAATAAATAAAATAAATAAATAAAATAAAAATAAAATAAAATAAAATAATTGGGGCTGTGCCTTTACTTATACTGGGAGGACTGATCCCTTTCTTTTTCTTCTCCCCCCCCCTCTCTCTCTCTCTCAAGGGGAGGCTGCAGCAAGGTCTGGGGGTGTGGGAGGTCCAGAGGGTCTGGAGGGGGGGGTGCAGCCCGACAGAACCCCCCCCCTCCTCCCCCTGGATACACCACTGTAACAGTCCCATGTGTCTGGTAGAGCACTGCATTTCGATGGAAACAACCGCTCGAGCGTTTCCCGTTTCGTGCCACTGCTCGACGGCTGGGAAAGGCCCACGCTGCGAATCCGGCAGCGGGCGTCTGATGCCCCATGTGGCCGGTCGCCGTCCGCCTCTCGGTTACCGGCGGAAGTGCCGAGCACTGCCGGCCGCTCGAGCGCTCTCACAGTCTCGGCCGGTGACAGCGCGACCGACGCGCGCTCAACACTGCGGAATCGCATTAGAAACCGACCTGGATTTGAGCAACGCAAACAGCGTTATGGATCAACGAAGTATAGGTCGTAAACGCTCAATTCATGAAACGAAGAGAAGTTTTATGGAGAGAATTAGGAGCGGGTCGTTAGTACTGAAGAAGAAAGACATGTCGCAACAGGAGGCGAAAAGAGAAGCTTGGAAATAGTTTGCACTTGTAGTGGATCCTATCACGCAGGCTTCTGCTGGTTTTGCGCAGTGTACCACATGTGATTCTATAGTTTCGTACCAGTCAAGCACAACAGGTATGATTCGGCACTGCAAAAGTAAATGCGGAGCAGAATTCCACCCACCACTTGCCGTTCCAAGTAGCATAAAGAAAGTTGTTGTTGATAGGTTCGTAAATAATAGTGGAATATATTTGCTACCGTTAAATTCTTGTAGTAAGACTAGCTTCAAGAATTATTCACAGGAGCACATCAATCTTGGTGCCACTTAAGGCACCCTAACACTGTATCGCGGCATCTTAAAGAAAAGGCCGACAAAATTCGGGTGACAACAGTGCCCAATGTAATATCTGCCTTAAAGAACAAAATGTGTGCTAAACTCTGATCTGTGGTCTGAAAGCCGCGGTGAAGTAGCCAGCGATCTAAGGCGCCTCGCTGCGGAGCGCGCGGTTGCTCGCCGTCGGAGGTTCGAGTCCTCCCTGGTGTATGGGGGTGTTTGTTGTCCTTAGGTTAGTTTACCTTAGTTTAAGTAGTTTGTAAGCTACGGACTGATGACCACGCAGTTTGGTCCGATAGATTTACAAACATTTGAACATTTTTTGTGGTCTGATAACTACAAGTAGAGAAATTTTTTGACTGTGACATCACTTTATATGAATGATGAGTGGCAGCTAGATACGCTTGTTTTGATAACAACCGAGTTTCCCGACGTACCTAAGACAGAAGAGGACATACGGCATGAAATCGAAGAGCGGATGCTTGAGTTAGAAATTAGCAAGAATGATCTTACGAAATGTTACTTCGTTGGAACTAATATGAAAGAGGCACTTGAATATTATGACCATTTGCTTTGCTTTGATCACTGCCTGATGATTGCGCTTCATTACACATTTCAAGGGACGTTCTTACAAGACGAAGCCCCTGAAATCCTGTCGTGTCTACTATCAGCAAGAACTATAGTGGCTGTTTGTCACTTGGAGCGTCTGAGGCACTCTGTGAAACAAGAAGCTGTAACTCGGTGGAGCTCAATGCCTTAATATGTCAAATCAACGATATTCGAGATCTACTAGAATCCGGGGGGAAATTGACACTCTTAGAAACCTTCCACGAAGGGTACGTACGAGACGTTGTCGCTTTTCTAACCCCCCTTTAAAGAATCGGGTTAGAAAGTACAAAAATAACAACGCTGTGACGTGTGCTGCCGTGGTACAAAAGTCTGTTACATCATTGTGAACCAATAGACAGTGAAAACGAGATAAGAACACTTTCTATAGGCTACGATCCTTTATACAACTGTTGAATTATCTGAGTGCAATTATTTATGTTGGGTATCCTTTTCATCTCATGGCGAAAATGAAAAGGAGAGCAGTATACTTCATCACAGAGAAGTTGCCACGGTTCTATGGCTATTACGGCGCCGTTTAAAGAAACTCACTGCACAAGAAAAAGAAGACGCGTATACTGAAGTTCGACGATTGTGCTCGGAACTGTCGGTAAATGGTAAGGTTCATTCACTGAAACCAATGAGTAAACCAATGTTTGTTTGTCTAATCTACCACCTTTCGTTAGATCAACATTTATTACATCTACATTGTAATATTTGGGAAGTGTTTCGCAGCCTAAACATTCCACAATGCGTTTTGATGTAATATGTGCGATGTATATGCCACCGTAAATATAGTCTTTAGTAACCAATAATATTAACTACGATGTGTACATATTTGATGTTATAATTCATGCTTAGGGTCCATTCAGACACACAGTGACCAATTTCTCCTCATGAAAATGTCCAAAATGGACTGGAGTTCGGATGAGGACGACGAAGGTGGACACAAAGTTACTACTAATGAATTCGACAGGTACCTTTCGCTCTTCAAATCCAACTGTAGCGTGGCGTAACTACGGAGGGGGGGGGATGAGGGATATAGAAGCCCCCCCCCCCAGAAACCCCCCCCCCCACAAGAAAGAAAAAAAAAAAAAAAAAAAAAAAAAAAAAAAAAAAAAAAAAAAAGAGAAAGAAAGAAATTGTATAACAGCAATCTGGTAAAGATAAAGATTGGAAACTCGGGTGTTTGTTTTACCATAAGCTTTCATTGGATGCGAGTGAATTAATCTTCAACGGGAGTGGTAGATGGTAGTCTGTCTGGAAACTGACTAAAATTTAGCTCGTCAAGCAGATCTATCCCCCCCCCCCCCCCCCCCCCCAAAGCCAAGTCCTAGTTACGCCATTGCGAGGAACAAATTTTGCAGTGGGGAAAACAACCGCGTGGTTATTTCCAAGGCTGTCGGTAGTAGCCAGAAGAGTTCTCTGCTTTCCTGCCACTAGTGCTGCCAGTGAGAGAAATTTTAACTAGGCCGGTCACCTGCTGTTCAACAAGAGATCGTGGCTATAATCAAACAAGGTGGATGATCTCTTATAGGTCCATCATAATTGCGTAAGTAGTCACAACATATCATATAATCACTAGGAAGGAAATATTCCTCAAACTCAATAAATGTATGTTTCCACTTTCATTGACTTCACAGGAAGAAGTTCAAACCGCCAGCTGTAGTAATAGCTGCAGGAATACAAATGACGCCTTTCAAATGTTCAAATGTTTGTAGAGATTATGGGACTTAACTACAGGGTCATCAGTCCCTAAACTTACAAACTACTTATGAACTAGATTATTCTAAACACGGCACAAACATCCATGTCCGAGGGGGGATCCGAACACTTGACCGCAGCGGCCGAGCAGACCGTGACTGACATGCAGCAGTCCGCTCGGCCATCGCGGCCGATGACGCCTTTTGTATCAGGGAGAACCAATGACGATAAACGAATTGTATAGTCAGTATTCACTTGTAGCGTTATTTACAGTTCATAGTTTCTTTTTAAATTAACGTTTGTATAACGAAATTTCGTTAATATTACTCTTAACTCCGTCATTTCTTGCATTCAATATTAGTACAACGCATAAGCGTAGCCAGGATATGATTTCGGGAGGGGTTTTCAATGAATGAACATTGTAATAACTCTTAATAAAACCGCAAACGGCACTGTCTATGTTATATTACATATTGTATACTAGAGAGTCGCCAGGGTATAAAAAATGTTCAAATGTCTGTAAATCTGTCGGACCAAACGGCGTGGTCATCACTCCGTAGCTTACAAACTACTTAAACCTAGGTAAACTAACCTACGGACAAACACGCACACACCCATGCCCCAGGGAGGACTCGAACCTCCACGGCGAGCAACCGGCGCGCCCCGCAGCGAGGTGCTTTAGACCGCTCGGCAGATACAGAATTAGGAACAAGGCAAATTATATCATGAAGATAGGAAAATTCGGATCGAAACACGGACGGCAATCGGAAAGGCAGTGCGTGAAGCTCGATCGTAAAAGCACTCAATTTTTTATTTTATTTTCCTTTTTTTATTTTATTTATTTATTTATTTGCAGCTAATAGTGACAAAACAGATGTGTGTAGATACACTTTGACTAGACGGGAACATAGAGTCGTTTACATAGGAGCATCAAGAAATATAGCTGACTGACATTGTAATTACCGATAGTAAAACTGGTCATTATTTCAGTAGTAATCACCATAACTGTTAAAACATTTAACCCACAAGATGGTCAATTCCTCCGTGCACAGATGTTTGCAGTTAGCTCAGAACCATGTTTCTTACCGAGATGTACACATCTTCACCAGAGACATAACGATGGCTATGAATGTCTCTTTTTAGGGTTCCAAAATATATGGGAATCGCATGGGGAGAAATCGAGACTGTATGGAGCACTTTTAACTGTTTCCCAGACTTGGCAAAATGTAGGCGGACTTTACTCTGATACTCAATGATGCCAATTATTGTTAGCTTTGTCAACATTTCGTGAGGGTTTGAACCCCAGAAACCACCCTCCTGGCTACGCGCAGAGTACAACATATACGTTACACATAGCCCACGATTAGACTACTGTGTTCCCGTTTGTCTACCGAGCGGAACAAAATACTATATACAGACATTACAGTTTAATCGATACAATTACTGGAATACATGATCACCTAAAAGATGAAACTCCAGTAGTCTGCAACATATTGACAAACATCAATTGTAACATACGCAGTTCTAATATTTAGTTTATAGAACTGATAGTAAACAGCGAAAGACATTTGTACAGGAAATAAGTGAGTGGTTATTGTGAAGCGGGGGCCTCTGATCTCAAGGAGTGTGACGGAGCGCAGCTCGCTGGCACCAAGTGCGCCGGTTCGACCGGCCGAGGGTTTGGCGCGCTCTGCCGATCGCTGGCGATCGTTTGGCCACAGCCGGCGGAAGAGGACGCTCGGCCGCATACTCCCGAGAGCCAGGGAGGCGAGCGGGACTCGCCGGTAAAAATCGGACGTAATGCAGACCTCTAGTGTCTAGCTACAACTACCATTTGCGGTTCACAGTCTGTTAATCCCCATCGTGAGTCCGTGATCACTGCGTAACCGCCGCGATGGAGTAGCCGAGCGGTCTAAAGCGTCTCGCTGCGGAGCGCGCGGTTGCTCTCCGTGGAGGTTCGAGTCCTCCCTTGGGCATGGATGTGTATGTTTGTCCTTAGGTTAGTTTACCTAGGTTTAAGTAGTTTCTAAGCTACGGACTGATGACCACACTGTTTGGTCCGATAGATTTACAAACATTTGAACACTTCAACTGCGTAACCTCTTCAAATGAATTAACGCAATACAAACGACAGCTCTGACAATGCACCGCCATTTTATACCTTGTGTATGCGACACTACCGCCATAGGCTAGCCCATGACTTTTGTTCAAATGGTTGTAAACTGTTTCAAAGTATCCATATTGGATATTTCAAAATATTCATGTCGGATACGAACTGCAGCTATAGCGTAAAAATGTTCAAATGTTTGTAAAGCTTATGGGACTTAACTACGGGGTTATCAGTCCCTAAACTTACAAACTACCTATGCACTACTTTCGAACTAGGACGGCACAAATATCCATGCCCGAGGGGGATTCGAACCCCCGACCGTAGTGGCCGTGCCGACCGTGACTGAAGCGCCTCAGTCTTCTCCTCGGCCACCCCGGCCGGCTATAGCGTAAATTGGCGGTTTATTTTCGTTAAAAGAGATGCAACCACCTGCTTTTATGGATGTTTATTACTCCATAACTAGTTTTCAAGCTACTGCAGGCTCATCTTCAGTGGACACATTACACGAACATTTATTATCTGTTTACACTGTCATGGTGGTTGTAGTAACATAATTGAACTTAAGTAATCGGGAAAACAGAATAAAACGGAATTAAAGGTTAGGTTGTAATATTTTAGGTACGTATTTATTGTAGGTGTAAGCGTAACCATGGTGTGCAATGGGCACTGACGTTTCTCACGCATGACAGCATTTTTGCTACACTTAGCGTAACACATTCATAAAATATAAACATTGGATGAGATGCAAAGAGGATGGCTATGGTAGATGCTGCACTTCTCTAATTAATGTTCTTTGGTTTGAGACATTGCGTTTGCATAAAAAGTATGTAAGGGACTATTTTACATTTTACACATCATATTGAATTTTGCTAGTATATAGTTGCATTAGTAATGAAACAAGTGAGGTACATTAAACGATGAAAGTATGAAATATTTACAGAATGGCTAAACGATGACTAATGTGGCTATGCTAATGCAAAAACATTGAAGAACAGAATATTTACTATTTTTGCTGACAGACATGACTAATAGAGCATGACCTATGAATGGGAATTTTACTGTCTAGGTGCTAGAATGTTTCGGAAGTTTTGAAAGAAAAAGTTATGTGCTGACTCTGTTTGTTCATTAAGGATTTTGTGGAGTAATTTTAGTTTTTTCTCTTAACGAAACTAAACCACCAGTTTGCAAACTGCTATGATCATCAGTCCCTAGACTTACAAAATACTTCAAGTTACTTACACTAAGAACAAAACACACACACACACACACACACACTCGTATGTTTGAGGAAGGACTCGAACCTCCGGCGGCAGTCCATAGCATTAGACAACACGGATGACTTTTGTCACCTCATTGTATATATCTACAAAATGTATCTAAAGGAAGCCACCATTATGTTAACGTCTTTATCTTATTTAAATTGTTATCAAGCGAAGTGGCACAGTAGTAAAACACTGCATTCCATCGGGAAGACTGCAGTTCAAGCCCACCTCCGGAAATTCTGTTTCAGTTTTTTGTGATTTCCCTAAATCATTCCAGGTAAATGCCAGGATGGTTCTTTTCAAAGGGCACGGGTGATTTCCTGCTCCTCCTTGATTAAAACTCTACCATTGTTTCAGTAAAGGGGGAGGGGGAAGGGGTCCTACCCCTGCTCCTAAATAATGAATATAAAGAAAAAAAAAGTACAGCGTCTGAATTATTTTAATGAATGATGCGTGAAGACATCGCAGTGGTAGACAGACAAACCTGCCTGTAATGCTGACAGGAGTGGGGTATCAGTGGTGTGAAGTTCGTGCCAGTTTTTTAACGTCTATATTATTATGATTTAATGTCAATAATAAAAAACTTTGCCGCGGTGGAGTAGCCGAGCGGTCTAAAGCGTCTCGCTGCGGAGCGCGCGGTTGCTCGCCGTGGAGGTTCGAGTCCTCCCTGGGGCATGGGTGTGGGTGTTTGTCCTTAGGTTAGTTTACCTTAGTTTAAGTAGTTTGTAAGCTACGGACTGATGACCACGGCCGGCCGCGGTGGCCGAGGGGACTGAGGCGCTCCAGTCACGGTCTGCACGGCCACTACGGTCGGGGGTTCGAATCCCCCCTCGGGCATGGATATTTGTGCCGTCCTTAGGATTAGCTAGTTCATAAGTAGTTGTAAGTTTAGGGACTGATGACCCCGTAGTTAAGTCCCATAAGCTGTACAAACATTTGAACATTTTTTTGATGACCACGCAGTTTGGTCCGATAGAATTACAAACATTTGAACATTCTGAATAAAAAACTTTACCTCAGTAAATGCTACAGACTGAGGCGCTCCAGTCACGGTCTGCACGGCCACTACGGTCGGGGGTTCGAATCCCCCCTCGGGCATGGATATTTGTGCGTCCTTAGTCTTAGTTAGTTCATAAGTAGTTTGTAAGTTTAGGGACTGATGACACCATAGTTAAGTCCCATAGACTTTACAAACATTTGAACATTTTTTGAGTAAATGCTGCGCTCCGCAGCGAGGCGGCGTAGAACGCTCGGCCACTCCACCGCGGCGTTTTTCTGTATCTCCGAGCTATTTTTCAGTAAGCATTTGCATTTGTATCAGTGGTTGGCTGGATTTTGTATACGTTTGACGTGCCCATCACCCTGGGAAACATTTGTGGCATAGTGGGACTCATCTGAATTAACCCTTTCAGACCTGATTTTTTTCTCTGTGAAGGAAATTATTTTTAATGCTGTAATATTCTTAAGTTAAATTTTCAATGATTTTAGAAGCAAGATTTAAGCAATTATATGTACCCATTTTCATTCCTACAACATTGCGTATACTGAAAAACAAGGCTTTCTTAAGGACTAAATTAATTAATTTTGTAGTACCAACTGTTGTACTAAATCAATTGATCGTTCAATAACTACATCGCAAAATAACAACTACTACTTTCAGTTATGCAGTGGAATACAAGTAACCCACAATTTCCGTGTTCTTTGAAGTTCGCCAACTGCTGCGCATTACAACTCTCGCCTCTTATTATTTTTATAGAGATCTTCCGCAGGTGGCAGTAATCGTGCATGAGGAAATGATTGAAGACTCAGGTGTCGTATACGTTGTGCTTTCCATTAAGAAAAAACTCTTCTGAACCATCTTAGACACCGTAGAAGTTATGTACACAATTGTAGCCAGAGGGTCCGAAAGGGTTAATTGAGCTCACTATATTCTTAACTGCTGAGGACATGCGTATCAATTACTAGATTTTTAGTCGAAGTTTTGAAAGGACAAGAAGAAATTGCTCGATGAAAAAGTGAAACAAGTAGAGTTACTGAAGAAGAATGAAAAGCTCAATAAGTTTGTGCAGTGGCGGACTATGACTGTTGGAGGCCCGGGCGGTGGCAAAACTTAATGAAGCCTCCCGTCCACTTAGAAATACATATTACTATAAAAAAGTAACTTTTGAGAAATGAAGCCCCCAGGATGAGAGGCACGGGCGTCTAAAAAATAGTATCGAGTTTGAGGGTCCCAGAAAGACATGCCAAGAGTTCTTAAAAATTCTTGTACCGAAAACGGAAATCTGCGTGCAACAGCAACAAGTACGTTCCAAGTAAGAAAATGTGCATCATACCCGGTGTCCAGAAAACTACTCCCTGATTTAAAAATTAAATATCTCGAAAACAAAGATCGATAGAGGAATGCAGTAAACGATATGTTTATTGTGAAAGCTGTAAGAAGTTTATACAGCAGTTTGAAATAATAGTTACAAAAGCTGCTAACAGATGGCGCTGTAATCGCCATACATAATGCCTAATATAAATAGTGATCCGAAGCCCAACGCGATCAGTTCCACTATTGAAACGTGAAAGGAGGTTAGCGTACCGAAGGTAGAGATTAAAACTAGTACTCCACTGAACAACGCGTTTTTCTGGTGCTACAGTACCACATGTTAGAAGAGAATCCTACGGCAACAAGGCGAAGTTTTGAAACACGGTTTAATGTTCCAAAAGGACTCGATGCGAAAACCATTCGTACGCTCTTTGCAAAATGTAAACAAACAGGCAGCGTAACTGATGATCTAGTGGGGCATCTTGGCCGCAAGCAAACCGCAGTCACGTCTGAAAATATCGCCTCAGTTTCTGGAATTATTCAGCGAAATCCAATGTCATCCGTCCGTAGAATTGCATCTGAGACTGGTTTCAAGCGTTCCAGCACGCAGAAAATACTGAGAAAGAGCCTACACATCTTTCCATTCAAAATTCAAAGGCACCAGGCCATACCCGTACGAGCTGTGCAACAAAGGGTTGCCTTTGCTTATCAGATACTCACAATGATTGATAGTGAAGGATTTAATGTTGGTTGCATCTGGTTACAGATGAAGCACACTTCCACCTGAATGGCTACGTGAATAAGCAGAACTGGCGATTTTGGGGTTCCGAAAAGCCATATTGGTCTGAAGCGAAACCCCTGTATTCTCCTAAAGTTACTGTGTGGGCTGCAGTATACATCAGATGCATTATTGGCCCTTTTTTCATTCGAGAAACGGTCACTGGTGCACGTTACGTTGAAATTTTGGAACAATTTGTCGCCGCACAGCAAGCGTTTGAGAATCGACCAGGTACTGAATGGTTTATGCAAGATGGAGCCCGACCACATCGGACCGAACAAGTGTTTCGCTTTCTTGAGGAATACTCGGGAATCGTGTCATTGCTTTGGAATATTCCAAATTTACTGGTGCAGGCATGGATTGGCCTCCATATTCGCCGGATGTGACTCCCTGTGACTTTTTTTTTTTTTTGTGGGCACAATGAAAGACATGGTCTACCCGAAGAATCCCGCCACCACAGAGTAATACATTTGTCTGTGCCGCCACCCTGGACGAGCTTGAATCGGCGATCTCTGTGGCATGTGAATCCATTTCGGTTGAGACACAACGAAATGTGATGGCGAATTTCATTCTTCGTTTGCGCCACCTCTGTAGTGCCAATGGTGAACATTTTGAAAACATTGTGCTGTGATTGTTTCCTCAAAAATGTACAAACGTTTGTAGAACTTATGGGACTTAACTACGGGGTCATCAGTCCCTAAGCTTACAAACTACTTATAAACTAGCTAAGACTAAGGACGGCACAAATATTCATGTGCGAGGGGGGATTCGAAACCCCGACCGTAGTGGCCGTGCAGACCGTACCTGGAGCGCCTCAGTCTCCTCGGCCACCGCGGCCGGCGATTGTTTGCAGAGTGTTTTCATACGATTATTTCACTTATGTATGCTGATATGAGCTGTACAGCGTACAGCGCCATCTGTTAGCAGCTTTTGTAACTATTGTTTTCAACTGCTGTATAAACTTCTTACAGCTTTCACAATAAACATTCCGTTTACTGCATTCTTTTGTCGATCTTTGTTTTCGAGATATTTAATTTTGGAATCAGGGAGTCCTTTTCTGGACACCCTGTACAATACGTATTTATGAAGTGAAAGATAACGGTAGATTGGCTATCAAAGTAGCTGTCGGCGAAACCGACTACTATATTAAGCTCAAAGGGGACAGCATTTCTTTTATCTTCGGACTTTGAGCTTTGTAATGCTTCACTTTCTCTGAAGTCTGACTCAACGCTCGCCGCGTATCGTTCCGTCGCAGGTAACCGTATGCTTCTTACAGATCATGAAATGATGAGCTTTGTTTCCACTTCCACTCCGGTATCTTTAGCGTACACGCTGCTCGTGCGCCCGCGCGCCAGCTGGTAATTATCGATGTGCGAGCGACAGCCGCGGCTGCAGTATCGATAAGTCGATGCGTACTTTGACCCGTGACGCAGTGGTGGGGCAGCCGGCGTCGCGTGTATACAAGCGGCCCGCTCAGCTGTCAGCCACTCGCCGGCAGGTGTAGCCGACAAGTGCATCGCAGCACCACTTCCGCAACTCGGTTTGCGACATTCTCAGGTACGTCACCATTAATTTCGCTTGTTACTGGTCATTAGAGCTGTCATTTTCGCTACCTCTCGAACCGCAACTGAGCAACGTACCAGAAGAGAACATTCACGACAGCAGACGATTATCTAGATAAACTGCAGACTTGTTTTCCAAATCAAGACTCTGACTGGGGAACGACTCCTTCAGGAAGATGTATGACAGTCAACGACCATCACTAGAAGATTTCACTGGTTACTTAAAGTAGGTTTATTAACGGAGTTTTAAGCAGTAATTGAGTGACTCCTTAGCGAACAATACAATGCGACATTTTATGTGCAGATTTACAGACCCTTTCTCAAACTCAATATTATGTTACTATTGCCTTTTTAGTTGCGTCTTTTCTTCCGCCAACAATCCAGTGAGATTCAGTGCACAACGTTCCGTTTTAGTACAACTACGGCACTCGACATTTAACAGTGTGCGGACTAAGACGCTATACCTAGCTTGTTATTGTAGGAAGATGTTCTCTCTCTTCTCTGCATTCAGCACGCATTTAGAAAATATCTTTCATGTGAAACTCAACTAGCTCTTTACTCACACAAAGTGATGTGTGCTATCGACCAGTCGTTCGCAAATCGATTCCGTATTTTTTGATTTCCAGAAGGCTTTTGACACCGTACCTCACAAACGGCTTTTAATCAAATTGCGTGGTTATGGAATATCGCCTCAGATTTGTGACTGGATAGGGGATTTCCTGTCAGAGAGGACTCAGTTTGTAGTAATTGATGATAAGGCATTGACTAAAGAGAAGTGATATCAGGCGTTCCACAGGGTAGTGTTATTGGTCCCCTGCCGTTCCTTATCTACATAAACGATTTGGGAGAAAATCTGAGCAGCTCTCTTAGGTTGTTTGCAAATGACGCCGTCATTTATCGTCTAGTTAAGTCATCTGAAGATCAAAACCAGCTGCAGAACGATTTAAATACGATATCAGTATGGTGTAAAAATTGACGATTGACTCTAAATAATGAGAAGTGTGAAGTGGTCCACATGAGTAAGAAAAGAAATCCGTTAACCTTTGTTTACAAGATAAATCAATTGAATGTGAAGGCAGTAAACTACACTAAATACCTGGGAATTACTATTACAGGAAAGGCGAACCAGAGACTGCGTTTTATTGGCAGAACCCTTAAAAGATGCAGCAGAACTACTAAAGAGACTGCATACTCTACGTTTGTCCGTCCATTTTTGGAGTATTGCAGCCCAGTGTGGGAGCCTTATCAGGTGGGTTTGACGGATGACATCGAAAGAGTTCAAAGAAGGGCAGCTTGTTTTATATTGTCACGATACAGAGGAGACAGCGTTGCGGAAATGATACAGGATCAGGGAAGGGAATCATTACAACAACGGCGCTTATCGATGCGGCGTGGTCTACTTACGAAACTCCAGTCACCAACATTCTCCTCCGAATGCGAAAATATATTGTTGACTCCCACCTACATAGGTAGAAATGATCATCAGAATAAAATACGAGAAATCGGAGCTCAAACGGAGAGATTCAGATGTTCTTTCTTCCCGCGCGCTATTCGAGAGTGGCAGATGAACAGTATAAAAGTGGTTTGATGAACCCTCTGTCAGGCACTTGAATGTGATTTGCAGAGTATCCCATGTAGATGTAGATAGCCGCGGCGGAGCGACCGAGCCCATTGAGGCGCTATGCTCCGATGCGCGAGACCATTCCCCGCCGTTCGAATCCCCCCTCGTGCATGGATACTTGTATCGTCTTTAGTATAAGGTAGTTCATAGGTTGTTTGTAAGTTTGAGGACTGATGACCACGCTGTTAAGTCCCTTAAGCTTAACAAACGTTTGAACATTTCTCTGCACAGAGTCGTAAAGCCGCTGCATTTTATTCTGTGAGAACAACGAGCTTTTCCCAAAAGACTTTATAAATCTGTAGATGAAATGAAAAGTAGACGGTAATCCAATGTACCGTAAATGTCTAAGTCATTAGGGAAGGAGTAATAGCTTCGCTGAACAAAGATGTTGGAGGGAGTGGACCGTGACTGTGTTGGAGGAATATCTGCCCAAAAACGGTAATTTGGTTAACCGTAGACTGAAAAGATATAAACGGAGCATTTGATTAAGCTGCTATTGAATGTCGAAGGGAATTCACGGTAGTCACAAAGGATGAACCACTGAATACTTTTTTTGAAACTATTTAGAGAAACAATGGAATACTTTAAATAAAAGTAGGTGTTTGGAGATCTAAGCTTACTCCCGTTGTGAAAAGGCATCAATGGGGCGGCACAAAGAAGATGAGCTGAAAAGATAATGTTTCTGTCTCGTTCGTTCATATTTTTCAAGGTTTTCACTCTGGGGCAGTGAAAGACCAATCGTCGGACACAGTTTGCAGGATACGTTCTACAACTGTAGTGAAGTCTGAGGAAGCCTTTCATCTGAATGGAAGTATTTCTCCGTGATTTTCTTTAGTTTCAGTAAAGAAAAATGTAGTAATTATTATTTGATGCTTTAAGGACGTATCGAAAGATCCTGCACATTGGTAGCAGATATTTCCTATACTTATGACTTTTTTGTAAAGTGAGTAAACTCATTTTGTGTTGTTTATTGCAAATGTTGCATTTTTCTATCACATTAGTGCATATCCCTTGTGAAGTGTTGCTGTTTAGTGCGTGTGACTCCAGGGTGTACTCCTAGGACGCAGTGCTATGGTGTTGTCAACAAGGAGAGAAAAGGGAGAGAGTGAAACTTGGTGCCGCAACATAGCCTACTTCTCTCCAACAGCACCGAGCTTAACATTCTCGTCACAAAGTCGCATCACTTTCAACAATGTGTTATGCCGCTACCAGTGCGCTGTTGCAGAGAGGACTGTAAAAATGTTCAAATGTTTGTTAAGCAACGGGGAACGTCCTCACGCATCGTAGCATAGCGCCTCAATGCGCTCGGCCGCTCCGCCGCGGCAGGACTGTAAAGTCCAGTAACGACGCACAATGTGACAGTAAAGAGACGCAGCACATAACTACTTGTCTCGATGCTGGTCAAAGTCGGCACATCTTTCTTTCGCCTTGGAGATTCGCCCTAGGTTCCTACTGATAGTTTGTTGCACAGAGACTGCAAACAGAAACATTACCTCAAAAGTTAATAACTATTCTTCAGTAGTTTTAAAATAGAAATTATGCTGAGATTTGACATTTTCATATTACTATGTTATTTGTATAATTTCCCAAACGTTCTATGGCGTTTCAGTGCCACTACCAATAGATAACCGTTTGTTTTCGAAACTACAAATCAAATACTGACAGATATAAGGTTTTTTTACAGATGTATCTGACACATCAGATGTTTGTTAACACTTTCGTTGTCAGCGAATAAAATGTTACAAAGTGTAAAAGCATGAACAGATGTTGATGTAATAAAAACTAAGGATAGAGAAATGATGCCAAAGATCGCTTTTTTGTATTTTTTTAAGATTGTACAACTAGTTTCGGCAGTGTAGGTGCATCTTCAGATGCCTCTATATATATACTAGGAAGAATCTGAAGATGGCAACTAGACTGCCAAAAGTAGTTGCACAATTAAAAAAAAAAAAATCGATATTTGGCATCATTTCTCAATTAAAGCAGATCGCGTCCTGAAGATGTGGAACTATACAAAAACTAAGGACTGTCATACTAGTTGCTTGTGAATGGTTCACATTGTCAACGGTGGTACACATGTATAAGGATATCGAGTTAGAACTCCGCCGGCCGCAGTGGCCGAGGGGACTGAGGCGCTTCAGTCACGGTCTGCACGGCCACTACGGTCGGGGGTTCGAATCCCCCCTCGGGCATGGATATTTGTGCCGTCTAGTTCGTAAGTAGTTCATAAGTAGTTTGTAAGTTTAGGGACTAATGACCCCGTAGTTAAGTCCCATAAGTTTTACAAACATTTGAACATTTAGTTAGAACTCCGGGGCAAACTACACTAAGTTCGCGAATCGATATTGTAGATCAGTCTGACCGGCTCTTTCTGGCGAGAGCAGAAAATGGTTCCAAAAATAACAGCACACGAGATAAGACACGGAAGTAAAAAGAGTAAATTAGCTCTCGAATTTCATTGTCAAAGACAATGGGTCTAGTCCCAGCATTTAGTTTTTGTACAAGGTCTTGAACATGTTACTAATCAAAAATTTTTCATCTAGAGTTACTACTACGAATTTAAAATAATCGACTTGACTGACTGTTCAAGAATCTTCGGGCAGCAGAATTTGGCATTTACGAGAGTTCATGTCAGAAAGTGCATTGACTGCGCTGGAATTGAGCGATTACGTGTTCTTTGAAAATCACGCGCAAATATCGCCAACTATCCTCTTGGTTACATCGTTTACATTAAGTATTACGTATTTCGCATGCCGGCGTATAGCACAGTTTAATATGCTTTATGTACATAATTAGTCAAATGGCACTAATATCGAGAGGAAAGTGTACATGAAAAACAGTGTTATTATTTCTTTCAGACGGACTATGAAATACCTAATAATACGATAGTAGGCAACGTGATGAAATTTATCGAAGTCTGATCACGCACTGACATTTAGAATAAGATACTTTAGACTTTATCTGGTCCATACCATCTAAGAGTACTGGGGGCATGTGAAGGCATTATCTATCAACATGGATAACTGTTTTGAGGATTTTTTCTGCGTCCAAGCAAATAAGACACTACGATAAATATCAACATTCATTGAGTGACATGCAAGATAAAAATGACCTTTCAGTGACATTTTGCGCCGACAGGATATGGTAAGAGAAGGTTGACGAAAGTGCCTTTAATATCAACACGCTAGAATCAGCATCTTTTATAGGTTCGTGAACACATTGTTTTAGCGCTGAGTGACTGGAACAAATTAGTTTGGCTTAATGAATGAACGAATATTCCAGTTAATGGCAGGATTCGAAAGTTGCGCAAGTTCCATGAATTCATAACCTGTAGTTGTCACAAACCAATGTGTGCACGTTTGCGGTTGGACCAGTCGACAAGTTAAATAGCTTCGTTCAGCATACAGATGGATCTGTGCATGCCGGTCTTCGTGTACTCAACCAGAGATGGCATTTTTTTTTTTTTTTTCCACTTAGATTCAATCGTTCGTATTTGGTATGTTGAACGTCTGAATTTTTCCAAAGTTTTACTAGGTGACCTCTATAAAGTGATTTGACATCAATCAGAAAGCATTGAGGAGTGATCGAACGATTCATTTGAGACAAACGGATCATTTATCGTCGCACACTTATAGGAAGCTATCTAGATGATAGAAATGAAGAGAGACCCTGAAAATTTCTGCATGTTATCTGTACTGATCTGACTCACTTTGAAGGACCAAAAACTACTTCATATGATGTTAGGCCGAATACTAAAATAGTACGCGACGACAATAGCCAAAAACTCCTTTGATGCTGTTAGGGCAAACAGTTTATAGGAGAGAGTGTGAGGATCTAACTGTATTCCTTTACAGTAGAAAATAAGCGCAATTTTAAATAAAGAACGCGCCTCTGACAAAGGTCATAAAGACATTTAAACATAGCTCTGGGTTTAGTTTCACTATAAATTTTATCCACAAAGGAAAAAGAAAACATAAAAAAGAAACAAAATATACTGCTAGCGCAAGTATAATTGTTATATATAACAATACTGAAACGATGTAATGTAAATATTATTCAGTTCGTAGTTCATACAGATTCAGAGATAGTGAACGAAATTTATCCTTACGTTTTCTTGTACAGAGAATCTTAGACAACTCTTGAAAATGTCGTAAAGAATATTAATCACAAAGGCGAGACATAAGCACTGAAGGGAAACCAGCCGCTATTGAGTGAAACAAAAGTTGAAGAAATCATCTTCGTTGGATCACGGATCTGAGAGACTTTCAGAAAGGAAATAGTTGATGAAATGATGCATGCCGATACGAAGTTGTCATTTAAAAATTATTTCACTTTTTATGAAATAAGAGCTTACAAAATGATAAGTGTCTGTGGGTGAACTGTTGTAATGTTATGAGAAGATTAACAATAAAATTTCTCGATTTCTTCCATGAAAAGTGCGGAGCAGTTTCTGACGTGCATGGCAAGGAATGTCATCAGGATTGCACTCGTAGAATTAAAAAAAAAAAAAGTAGAAAGTGGCCTTCTGATGTTATGGCAGATCATTGTTGGACTATTAACCCCTTACTACATCATTTTTTAAATTATTTTTCTGAAAAAATGTGACATCTTAAGTACAATGTCCTGATTTCATAAAAAATACGTAAAAAATTCTAAATGTTATGTGGGGGCGTTTATTTTGGAATTAAGGGTTTAAGCTACATATGGGACAGCATGCAGTAATGACTCATACTTGTGATACCAGTTTTGTGATGATGATGCACAACATGGAAAGTATACAATAATTTATATACATGTACTAGCAGAACTGTATTTATATAAAATAATTACAATTTCTATTCATTACAATATAATTTTTTGAGAAAATAACACTAATTCAGTTTCCATTTTTCTCTACTTATTATGAAACTTGATGAAACATTTTTTTTCCTTATTCAAGCACAATTTTGCACTGCACTTCAGACAAGCTATATAGCATTTTCGCTTGCATTATGGATACTCGCAATGACCACGGTTTTCCAGCCAGATATGCATGTGATCTATCCCATCCTGTCGCACCTGACGCTGTGGAAGATCTGCTGTATGGCCTCTCTTCTTACTGTCAAGCTGTTTTTGTATTTAATTGCTTGGCCTACCACTTTCTTGGATAAGGATTTTCCAGTTTTACAGAGGGCCTCTGCAACTACGACCTTGAAATCGACAAGGGGCATGTAGTCCGTATTTCTTCTTCTACATAGCAGCCAGCTGTTCACATAAGTCAAGTAAACTAGTTGAAAGAATATCTTCAGGTAACATTTCGTGATCTGATTTGAATTCTATAATATCCTAGTATAGAATCTAGTAGATCGACAAAATGTTGTGCTATATTTGTCACAGACCTATTTTTCAATATTACATGTATTCTAACAAACAAATATATATAATTACCTCTTTATAATTGTCCACAGATGTCCTTTTCCATCTGCAAATAATATAAACACTGAAATCAATCGTTAACAGTAATTGATACATCTATCTGTGTGACCAAACTTGGACGTAAACACTTCGCAACACAAAGCAAAGATTCATACCACGCAGTTCCTTACTCTCTCAACAAATAGACGCAGTACTTGCACAGCTGCTCTTGACTGCGTGCCATATCTGTCCCAACATGCAGTTTGGAAATATATGCTCAGATACGAGCTTGACAAATAGAAAAGAGGTATGTGACATATCCAGCACAGTATGCAGTAAGGGGATAACTACCAATGCTTCAGGTGTAAGCTGCAACCGATAAGCGAAAAGAAAACATGTAACTGATTTATATTTTACCAGAAATTCTTCGTAGTATTAATAATGGCAAAACTGTTTATAATCATGAATATTACGTACTCTGATAGTATCTACTGTTACTTCCTTTATTCACTGCAAACTAGTACATTTTATGTGCATTTTTAATTTAGAAATTTTTGTGAGTTTAATACTATTATTCATTTTATCAGCGCGTGTGTTTCATATTATTCGAGAGATTTTTCACCGCAGGGATTCACGACTTTTAACGAGTTTCAAATACTAAATATTGATAGGGCATCTTTCTACTTGAATAAATGTGAATATTGATGGCACGAATCAGTTTGGTCTAAGTATTTTTAGTGGCTATTTTTCATCGTATTCTGTCTACATAAAAGAACAAATTCTACAAATTAAATATATACACGTTTTAGTGGATGCTTGTTGCGCAGTGAAATTACATCAAACGAAAATTCTGTTAATGAATGTTAGCCATGGCATTTACACTTGTTGGTGAAGCTTGAGTTCGGGATAGGAGTCATTTTAGATGCACAGTGTACCAGTCAGTTAACAGACATTGGCAATTCTGATAAGACGATCTTCCAGAAAATATACGATATAACATACTTTTCTAATTACTTGGCATAATATAGAAATTACAATTGTCCTTTTATCATGGAACAAATTCAGCATTGTCTTAAATTATAATTATATGTGATGGAATGTAATTTTTAAATCTACCTGTTTCCTCGATTTTATGCTCATACAAGCCAGTCTTGAGTTCTGACAGCGTCCTGTCGAACAATGGCTAATGATCGAAAGATGAATAAAAACTCATCGCCTCGAACCGTAAATGATAAATCCATATTCACCTCTAGTTTCAATTTCATAGTTGAGACGATTGCCATTTACGAGCTTCTCTTCACGTTATTGCGAAATTGTTTAAAACAAAATCGATGATTGGTGATGCATTTTGTTTTCCATTTACTGAATCATTCTGAAACAATTTTGTTTCTACGATAACTGAAGGGAACAGAATGCATCCGACAGAAGGTAATTCGTGAATTTTTGTCTCCATGTAAGAACAAAAATGGAAAGTAGAAACTTTTAGTTAAAATCACGAAGTGTATTTCTGTCAGTACTCACATAAATTGCTTATCGTCTAAATAATTTATATTGGATTTGACTCAGAGAAGCTTTATAGTTAAAGTACAGTGCAAGAAAGAGCTGTTTACCAGTAACATATGAAATATAGATATTTTCGCCAACGCTACTAAGGAAGGAGGGAAGGAAGCTTGGAGTTTAACGTCCCGTTGACAGCGTGGTCATTAGAAACGGAGCTTACTCTCTGAGTGTTTGGGTAAGGATGTAGAAGGAAATCGGGCGTGCCCTTTGAAAGGAACCATCCCGACATCTGCCTGGAGTGATTTAGGAAAATCACGGAAAACCTAAATCTGGATGGCCGGAGGTGGATATGAACCACCATCCTTCCGAATGCAAGGCCAATACTACTGAACGCCCTATTTTTGAAGCAAACATTATTTTTAGCGTAATGAATTTCTGTACATAACAAGTGTCATGCAGCCAAGGGGAAAATGCAGTTCACAAGGTTGCCTGTTACTTTGTTGTTCAAAGTCGATATTCATTTTGCTATTTTGCTAACACAAAATATCGAGACAGACAATTACTTTGTGTGTGTCCCTGAGGCCAGATATGGAGAGATAGGAACTTAAATGATGGGGGACTATTGAAAGTTGTTTCCTTGTGAATCCTTGCGGTGAAAAATCATTCGAATAATATGAAACACACGCGGTGATAAAATTCTATGAACAACAAGCTCTAAATTAAATAAAGAGAACTGAAGAACTTTTCCGTTTGTTGTTTACAGTTTCTTGTTTTAGAAGCGGGCATACATATGCAAGCTATCAATTAATTTATAACGAATAAATAAAATAGCAGAAGTTTTTGTTAGAGTAGTTAATATACAGTTTTAGCTTCATCATTGTACTGTCCTGACGTTGTGAAGAATGTTTGATCAAACTATTAAATCCTCTGCGCGTTTCCTCTTGGTTTATCATTATATCAGACACATCTGCCTTTCATTGAACGAAGCTGCCAATGGCGAACTCATAAAACTGTTTTAGCAGCTATATGATACTGGTTGTGAAGGTCTTCTGAATGAATTTCGCGAACTCTTGATCTTTTCCTTGTATAACTAAATACATACAAACAAAACGGCAATGGATGGGACAATGTGGCAGCTGATGCCATATAATTCCAAACTTCTTCATTTTTATTAAAGAAAGCAATGAAGCCTCAGTGAATAATGTTGCGACTTTTAAGTAATGCGTCAATGAGATGTGGTTCTAATCGTTACTGGTTAAGTGATAAATTGTCAGTTGCAATTCGACACAATGAATCACCGCAGGTAATTTACTCAACGGAGCCGTTGTTGCTTTTGGTATTTGGTAGTAGATAATGCTATGGTACCTTTTTATGTACAAATATGCCACCTGATTAGAAGGTAGTAATAAAGATATAACTATTTTAAGCCATATACAGTTAGTTTTGAGAAGGATTCGAATGCCAACACAATACTTCTGCAACGTCTGTTAGACCGACCTAAATATCTGAAGGTCTTTCCGTGATGGAATCTTTTCAGGCTGCGAGGATGTAATTATGATAACGCAAGATCATTAGCTTATGGGGACGGGAGGAAGCACCATTTACAATGTTCGATTTTGGGGCAGACGTCAATCAGTCTATACTGACAGTATAGTATGTTCGAAAGGCTGAATGTTGGACACATCTGAAAGGTACTTCGGTCTACAAGATTGAAGACAGCTTAACGAAGAGAATTGCGTAAGGCTGACTTCGGAAGGAGGGACAGCGGAACTGGAGGGATTTGTAGCACTAAAGTTTACAAGCTAAGAGAGAATCCCAAATCACAGTCACTGATCTACTTAGCAGGCAACGAATGGTTAATAATATCCAGTGACCTATTCGTAGGCTTTAGTATGGGGTGAGTCCACCTTTCGCCTTTATATCTACACATCGACGTACATAACGCAAATCACAGCAACGATGCGTGGCGGAGGGTACATCGTATCACTATTAGTCATTTCCATTTCCTTACCACTCCCAAATAGACTGAGAAAGAAACGAACGCCTTTATGCCTCTGCACTAGCCGTAATGTCTCTTTTCTTATCCTCGTGATCTTTACGCGAAATGTGAGTTGATGGCAGTAATCGATCTGCAGTATGTTTCAAACTCCGCCCCTCTCGAAAGTAACTTCGCCTTCCTTCTTAGCGATTCCCATTTGAGTTTCCGAAGCAACTCTGTAATACTAGCGCATTGATCGAACTTGCCAATAATAAACCTAGCAGCTAGTGTAACCAACGGTTGAACGAAGGAATGAGGAACACGACATAAAAAAGGGGGACATTTCACGATTTTGGGGTCAGGTACATTTTAACTATAATTTATAAAAAAATTAAAAAGTTAGCATTTGCATTAGCGTTTGTTGCCAGTTTCTGAATTTTTGACCGAGAGTACTGTTACTGAAATTATAACATGGACAAATATATTCCCTCATCTTTATTGTACAATTTTTTCCAGTCTGTGAACTGAAGACTCTTTATTTAAAAGGTAACACACAGAAGTAAAATACATAAATAAATAAATTCCGAAATAATAAAATAAATAGGCCTACTGAACAGTTTGCCTTATATGTACATCCGGGTTTATCTGTTACCTTTGCCTTCGCGGGTTTAAATGACGGCTTTCGTTTTTGTGACGAAATAGAAGTAAAGTAATCATGATTCATATACTCCTAAAAAAAGAAAAAAAGAACACCATGGATTCGTCGACCCAGCAGAGGGAAATTTTATTGATACAATCTTGAGGTTGAATACGACACACGATCACACAGGCAGAGCCGTCGGCACGGGAGTACAGTCACCAGAGCGTCCGCAATGTTGGCGTTTGCACCGTGTGTGCCCTCCTTTTGCAGCAAAGCAAGCTGTAATTCTTTCTTGGAAACGATCGTAGAGGTTCCGAATGTGGTTATGTGGAATGGCCTGCCATGAAATTTCCACCTGGCGTCTCAGTTGGGCCATATTTCGTGCCGCTTATGCAGACCGCCCAACGTGACGTTTCATGCGATCCCAAACATGCTCAATGGGGGAGAGATCTGGGGATCGTACTGGCCAGGGTAGTTGACGTACACCTTGAAGAGCACGTTGGGTGGTACGGGATACATGTGGTCTTCATTGTCCTGTCCTATTGGAAAAGCATATCACCTTGTTGATGCATAGCAAGGCCGGTTAAATGATGGTTCCAGTGTACTGTGCACTGTTAAATGTTCTCTAGACGATCACTAGAGGAGAATGGCGACTGTAGAATATCGCTCCCCTCACAATGATGCACGATCATGTGTGCCGTTAGAGTGTCCTCCGCTCACGCCCCAACATCGTTCAGCCCGCCACCAATGGTGTCATGGTAAGCGCTTATGAAGGGACGAACGGAGACGTGTCGTCTTCAGTGATGGGAGTCGTCGCTGCCTCGGTGCCAATGATGGTCGTACGCATGTGTGGTGTCGTGCAGCAGACTGCGAAAATCTGGAGTGTACGCGACACCTAGTATCATGGCTTGGGGAGCCATAACCTACCCTGGCCGTTCTCCTCTGGTGTTCCTTGTGGGAAAATTGATCAGTACCCGGTACATTTAAACCATCATTCAACACGTCTTGCCACCGTTCATGCACAAACAAGGCGATGTGCTTTTCCAAGAGGACAATACACGTCCACATGTATCCCGTACAACCCAACGTGCTCGTCTAGGTGTACGTCAACTACCATGGCCAGCACGATACCCACATCTCTCCCCAATTGAGTATGTTTGGGACGGCATGAAACATCATGTTAGGCGGTCTGCATGAGCGGCACGAAATCTGGCCCAACTGAGGCGCCAGGTGAAAATTGCATGATAGGCCATTCCTCATAAACACATTCGGAACCAAAAAAAGTGGAAAGTTGGAAGAAAGGACCAAACAGAGGATAGAAGATGGTGTAAAATATTACAAATAATTATTTAATTTTATATACAATTATTTATTCTGTAAATTTTAGAAAAATATCTTTCCTGGAAAATCCGAATCTGGAATACGCTGAATCAGAAGAAACTGAAATAATAATTTAAAAAAATTAAAAAAAAATGTGTTACACATTCATTCATTTTTCTAGTATTTTTTTATTCTTTACACTGCTTCTGATTTAAATTGTACAAATGCAACTAATAATTAATTAACTCTATTGTCTTTTTTGTAGATGTCTCAACATTGACATTTTGCGTTTTAAATGCAATTTTTTTATTCTTTACACTGCTTCTGATTTAAATTGTACAAATGCAACTAATAATTAATTAACTCTATTGTCTTTTTTGTAGATGTCTCAACATTGACATTTTGCGTTTTAAACGTAGCTCAAAGCAAGAATATCAACTAGTAACAGCATTTGAAGCTTAATTTATAAAAAGTAATAATTTATACTTGCGGACACTGTACAAAAGAAAGCGGGATGTCGTGTTGTGAAGATGCCATTTTTAAGCGCATTTTACAATTTTCTCGTCCATTTTCCTGTAGTACATTAATTGAAAAATAAACATGCATAATCGACCATGATCTAATAGTGATATAAACGTTTTTTTCATTAGTACATATCTCCCGGAATACCTTCCATATTGAAAGTATTGGCTTCACTCGCACAAAACAGAAATAACTGTTTTCAATAACAAGACTTGTTGTAGCCTGGCCAGCTGCACGCAAGCTAACAATGAACTGCCGCATTTGACCTGAGATATAGCCGACCTAATGAACATCTGGTCGTCCGCACAGCCGGACTTCAGTGCTTTCAGCCAACCTGACAGTCCAAAATTCCCAGCTAGAGTATTTTTTCGTATTTCAAGATTTTGGCCCACTGTGTGCCGTGTCAAAGATGGTCAAATATTTGTAAAGCTGTGGGACCAAACTGCTTCGGTTACCAGACCCTGGACTAGCTCATGCTAAAGACAAGACACACACCCTTGCCCGAGGGAGGACTCGAACCTCCGACGGGGAGTAACCGCCAACCCCGCAGCAAAGGCCCTTTGGAGGCCATTCCTCCGCGACCATCGCCGTTTCATCCTCCGCCCGACGGCGTCAACGGATGCGGTATCCAAGGGGACGTGGTCAGCGCCACACACTCTGGGCAGTTGTGTCCGTTTTCTTGACCGGAGCTGCAACGTCTCACTCAAGTAGCTCCTCAACTGACCTCACAAGGGCTGAGTGCACCCCGTCTGCTAACAGCGCTCAGCAGGTCCGGACGGTGACCCATGTAAGTGCTAGCCAAGCCCGACAGTGCTTAACTTCTGTGCTCTCGTGGGAACCGCACTGCGGCACAGCTGTTGACTTCCTGTACTATTGTACTTAAAATAGAGCTACCAAAGAACGACTTCTTGTATGCCACCGTACGAGCCATAATTTTCCTTATCTTGGTGTCCTTGCGTAAAATGTAAGCTGGCGGCAGTAGAATCGTTTTGCAGTCAGCTTAAAATGCCGGCCTTCTAAACTTTCCCGAGACTGTTCCTCACGAACAACGTCGTCTTCTCTCCAGGGATTTTCATTTGAGTTCCCACACCATCTCAATATGATTGGCGTGTTGATCGAACCTGGCGGAATGGCCCCGTGGTTTAAGGAATGATGCTACAGATCGGGCGTCTATTCCCGTCGGAAGTTCGAGTCCTCCCTCGTCACGTGTGTGTGTGTGTGTGTGTGTGTGTGTGTGTGTGTGTGTGTGTGTGTGTGTGTGTGTGTGTGCGCGTGTGTTTGGTCCAATAGATTTACAAGCATTTGAACCTGCCAGTAACAAATCTAAGAGCCTGCCTCTGAATTGCTTTTATGTCTTCCTTTCAAACAATCTGCTGGGGATCGCAAATACTTGAACGGCATTCAAGTATTTATCCTTTACAGATAAACCACATCTACCCAAAACTCGCCCAATAAACCAACCCTCCACCTGTCCCACAACCGTCCTTACACGCCTGTTCCATTTAATATCACTCTGCAATGTGATTCTAACATTATGTGATTGTTTAGCCTAGTCATCTGCCTCACCTTACATTTTGGACCACTTTAGGTTACAGTGGTAACACTAAAAGTGGGCCTTTGCGATCGTCTTTTGACAGCTCGAAATTTAAATGAAAATAACGCCTAACCGTTTATCTGACACGGAAACTTAAAACATGTGTTTGTAGAGAAAAAAATTTCTCTACAACTTCTCTCTCTAATGTTTTTTTTTTCCTATCTCGCTTGTTTCACAGATATTTGCAACAAAAAAAAAAAGGTCAATTTTACGATGTCTGTCCGTCTGTCTGTCTGTCCGTAACGTGTTCCCACTTTTTAAGCCGAACCGTTCAACCAATCAGCACCAAATTTTACAGACATACTTTTAGGCCGTCAGAGACTAGGACCTCCCTTTTTCAAATTTTTCGGACAAAAAATACGTCAGTAACACTAAAAAATGCAGTTTGTAATGTAATTGTACTTGCTAACGAACTGTTCATCTGACACGAAAATTGAATAACCGAATTTGTAGAGGAGAAAATTCTCTACAACTTCGCTCTCTTACTTTTTTTTCATATCTCGTATCGATTGAGAGATATTTGCAACAATAACTGCGATTTGACACCGTCCATTGATTATACGAAAACCAGTTGTTCGCAGATATCACGTGACATTCCACGCCCAGAACTCTCTCTGGCATACGCCATATTGCGTTGCGTATTTGATGATTTTCTTATTGTAACTTACACGATGTTATTTCAAAGCAGCGGCGCACTGAAGAATTAACAAAAACACGTCGTTCTTCGTACGATAAATGATAATCTAGTGCCTAAAATGCCTTATTAGCATCAGTTAGCAACTGCCATCAATAGTACGAAAATGAAGTACCAATTTCGTAGCTGTCAGCTGTAGTGTAGTGGGCAGCTAGCCGCTAGCTAGCCGCTACCAAAAATTTTTTCTCCTTTTTTTCCAAAAAGAGTTACGTGTTGGGTGCTTAGATATGTTGTAATCATATCACTATAATTTTTTATTATTTACATTATTATTGTCGCCCGAAATGTTTGCATAAATTATAAAACTACAAATCTAAAGTGGCCGTAAAACATGTCAGTGCGATTTTTTCTACACTTAGAGGCAACTGTCATACATCATAACAACTATAAATTTTGTCTAAGTCATCTTGTACCCTAGTAGAGTCACTCATTGACATTATCTTCTAGTACATCAGAGCATCATCAGAAAACAGCAGCAGCTTACTACCCCCCCCCCCCCCCTTTTCATTGATGTGGATAGAAAAAAATAATGACGGTCCTGTCACACTTAATCTGGGGCACCCCTGATGATATTCTTATCTCTAACATGTCACCGAGTCTATATTTCTATTGCATAGTTATAGGTGTTGTGTCAAGTGCTGATTTCAGTGAATGCACCGCTGCCCGCTGCATCTACATCTACATTTAAGTGCCTGGCAGAGGGTTCATCAAACGACCGTTACACTATTTTATCTCCCATTCCATTCTCGAATAGCGCGCGGGAAGAAAGAACACCTGAATCTCTCCGTTCGCTGGATCACAGAAGTTAAGCGCTGTCGGGCTTGGATATCACTTGGATGTACTACCATCCGGGTCTGGCAAGCGATGGGAACTCGACCCACGTGAGGCTAGTTGAGAGGATACTTGATGAGAAGTAGTGTCTCCGATCAAGAAAACGTACCCACCACCGGGAGAGTGAAGCACTGACCACGTATCCCTCCATACCGCTGAGTGGCTTGTTATGATTATCGATTTTGGTTTTTGTTCCACACAAGCATCTGCATTTATATCTTGTGTATATATAGCACCTGTTGTATTTGATGATATTTCTAAAATTTCTTTCTAACGAACGGGAGGGATACAAAAATTATTTAACAGTTTGGTGTTAAGAAGTCCCTTGTCCTGTGTCTGACAATGGTTATTTTTTAATATCATCTGTTAGAAGATGACTCGTCGGTCGGTCAGTACGTGTTGGACCTTTTGTAGCCTGTTGGATGGAGTTCAGTTTTAGTTTCTATAGGACAGCAATTTTTGATAGTAAATGCATGTTACGAAATGCACCGTTTGGAAGATAAACGACTTTGAACTATGGCAGTACATATTGTCAAAAAACTGTATCTCGCGTCACGTCATGTTTTGTGTGACGTTATATCACTTGTCATCAGAGGACGACACCATGAAATGAATCTCCTGTAGGCCAGTTGTCACTGAGCGACCGGAAAGACGGCGCATTACACAATAACAAGTACACATTTTCCGAGTGCATCAACACGTTACTTCCCAAATGCACCAAAAATAAACGAAAAATATATCTATTCAATAAAGCAGATAAAAATTCGCTTCACGCTTTCCTGAGTGATAGTCTCCAGTCCTTCAAAACTAAAAATGCGAGTGTAGATCAGTTGTGGCTTACTTTCAAAGACATAATATCAGTAGCAATCGAGAGATTTATACCAAATAAATTAATAAAAGAGGGGACTGACCCCCCGTGGTACACAAAACAGGTCAGATCACTGTTGCAGAAACAAAGAAAAACGCATGCAAAATTTAAAAAGACACAGAATCCGCATGACTGGCAATCTTTTACTGAAACTCGCAATCTAGTGCGGACTTCAATGCGAGAATCTTATAGTTGTTTCCACAACGAAATCCTGTCTCGTAATCTTGCAGAAAATCCAAAGAAATTCTGGTCATATGTGAAGTACACTAGCGGCAAAACACAAACAATACCTTCACTACGCGATAGCAATGGTAATACTACCGACGACAGTACTGCTAAGACAGAATTACTAAACACAGCTTTCCGAAATTCTTTCACCAAAGAAGACGAAGTGAACACTCCAGTATTTAATCCAAGAACAGCTGCCAGCATGCGAAACTTAGAAGTAAATGTTCCTGGAGTAGTAAAACAACTTAAGTCACTAAACAAAAATAAATCTTCCGGGCCAGATTGTATACCAACTAGATTCCTCTCAGAGTATGCTGATGCAATAGCTCCGTACTTAGCTATAATTTACAACCGATCACTCAGCGAAAGATCCGTACCCAAAGACTGGAAAGTTGCCCAAATTACTCCAATATTCAAGAAAGGCATTAGGAGTGATCCCCAAAATTACAGGCCTATCTCATTGACGTCGATTTGCAGTAGGATTTTGGAACATATACTTTGTTCGAATATTATGTACTACCTCGAAGAGAACGACCAATTAACCAATAGTCAGCACGGATTCAGAAAGTATCGCTCTTGCGAAACACAGCTTGCCCTTTATTCACATGAAGTGTTAAGTGCCATCGACAAGGGATCTCAAATCGATTCCATATTTCTGGATTTCCGGAAGGCTTTTGATACTGTACCCCACAAGCGGCTTCTAATGAAATTGCGTGCTTATGGAATATCTCCCCAATTGTGCGATTGGATTCACGATTTCCTATCAGAAAGGACACAGTTCGTTGTAATTGACGGTAAGTCATCGAGTAAAACAGAAGTGATATCTGGCGTTCCACAGGGAAGCGTTATTGGTCCCCTACTCTTCCTCGTGTTTATAAACGATTTAGGAGATAATCTGAATAGCTCCCCTAGACTGTTCGCGGATGATGCTGTCGTTTATCGGTTAGTGAAGTCAACAGAGGATCAAAAGCAACTTACTACCCCCCCCCCCCTTTTCATTGATGTGGATAGAAAAAAATAATGACGGTCCTGTCACACTTAATCTGGGGCACCCCTGATGATATTCTTATCTCTAACATGTCACCGAGTCTATATTTCTATTGCATAGTTATAGGTGTTGTGTCAAGTGCTGATTTCAGTGAATGCACCGCTGCCCGCTGCATCTACATCTACATTTAAGTGCCTGGCAGAGGGTTCATCAAACGACCGTTACACTATTTTATCTCCCATTCCATTCTCGAATAGCGCGCGGGAAGAAAGAACACCTGAATCTCTCCGTTCGCTGGATCACAGAAGTTAAGCGCTGTCGGGCTTGGATATCACTTGGATGTACTACCATCCGGGTCTGGCAAGCGATGGGAACTCGACCCACGTGAGGCTAGTTGAGAGGATACTTGATGAGAAGTAGTGTCTCCGATCAAGAAAACGTACCCACCACCGGGAGAGTGAAGCACTGACCACGTATCCCTCCATACCGCTGAGTGGCTTGTTATGATTATCGATTTTGGTTTTTGTTCCACACAAGCATCTGCATTTATATCTTGTGTATATATAGCACCTGTTGTATTTGATGATATTTCTAAAATTTCTTTCTAACGAACGGGAGGGATACAAAAATTATTTAACAGTTTGGTGTTAAGAAGTCCCTTGTCCTGTGTCTGACAATGGTTATTTTTTAATATCATCTGTTAGAAGATGACTCGTCGGTCGGTCAGTACGTGTTGGACCTTTTGTAGCCTGTTGGATGGAGTTCAGTTTTAGTTTCTATAGGACAGCAATTTTTGATAGTAAATGCATGTTACGAAATGCACCGTTTGGAAGATAAACGACTTTGAACTATGGCAGTACATATTGTCAAAAAACTGTATCTCGCGTCACGTCATGTTTTGTGTGACGTTATATCACTTGTCATCAGAGGACGACACCATGAAATGAATCTCCTGTAGGCCAGTTGTCACTGAGCGACCGGAAAGACGGCGCATTACACAATAACAAGTACACATTTTCCGAGTGCATCAACACGTTACTTCCCAAATGCACCAAAAATAAACGAAAAATATATCTATTCAATAAAGCAGATAAAAATTCGCTTCACGCTTTCCTGAGTGATAGTCTCCAGTCCTTCAAAACTAAAAATGCGAGTGTAGATCAGTTGTGGCTTACTTTCAAAGACATAATATCAGTAGCAATCGAGAGATTTATACCAAATAAATTAATAAAAGAGGGGACTGACCCCCCGTGGTACACAAAACAGGTCAGATCACTGTTGCAGAAACAAAGAAAAACGCATGCAAAATTTAAAAAGACACAGAATCCGCATGACTGGCAATCTTTTACTGAAACTCGCAATCTAGTGCGGACTTCAATGCGAGAATCTTATAGTTGTTTCCACAACGAAATCCTGTCTCGTAATCTTGCAGAAAATCCAAAGAAATTCTGGTCATATGTGAAGTACACTAGCGGCAAAACACAAACAATACCTTCACTACGCGATAGCAATGGTAATACTACCGACGACAGTACTGCTAAGACAGAATTACTAAACACAGCTTTCCGAAATTCTTTCACCAAAGAAGACGAAGTGAACACTCCAGTATTTAATCCAAGAACAGCTGCCAGCATGCGAAACTTAGAAGTAAATGTTCCTGGAGTAGTAAAACAACTTAAGTCACTAAACAAAAATAAATCTTCCGGGCCAGATTGTATACCAACTAGATTCCTCTCAGAGTATGCTGATGCAATAGCTCCGTACTTAGC
The DNA here is from genome assembly GCA_026315105.1 of Locusta migratoria. Classification (NCBI taxonomy): domain Eukaryota; kingdom Metazoa; phylum Arthropoda; class Insecta; order Orthoptera; family Acrididae; genus Locusta; species Locusta migratoria. Next base: position 569,279,998 of record CM048744.1, read on the forward strand.
TATAATTTACAACCGATCACTCAGCGAAAGATCCGTACCCAAAGACTGGAAAGTTGCCCAAATTACTCCAATATTCAAGAAAGGCATTAGGAGTGATCCCCAAAATTACAGGCCTATCTCATTGACGTCGATTTGCAGTAGGATTTTGGAACATATACTTTGTTCGAATATTATGTACTACCTCGAAGAGAACGACCAATTAACCAATAGTCAGCACGGATTCAGAAAGTATCGCTCTTGCGAAACACAGCTTGCCCTTTATTCACATGAAGTGTTAAGTGCCATCGACAAGGGATCTCAAATCGATTCCATATTTCTGGATTTCCGGAAGGCTTTTGATACTGTACCCCACAAGCGGCTTCTAATGAAATTGCGTGCTTATGGAATATCTCCCCAATTGTGCGATTGGATTCACGATTTCCTATCAGAAAGGACACAGTTCGTTGTAATTGACGGTAAGTCATCGAGTAAAACAGAAGTGATATCTGGCGTTCCACAGGGAAGCGTTATTGGTCCCCTACTCTTCCTCGTGTTTATAAACGATTTAGGAGATAATCTGAATAGCTCCCCTAGACTGTTCGCGGATGATGCTGTCGTTTATCGGTTAGTGAAGTCAACAGAGGATCAAAAGCAACTTACTACCCCCCCCCCCTTTTCATTGATGTGGATAGAAAAAAATAATGACGGTCCTGTCACACTTAATCTGGGGCACCCCTGATGATATTCTTATCTCTAACATGTCACCGAGTCTATATTTCTATTGCATAGTTATAGGTGTTGTGTCAAGTGCTGATTTCAGTGAATGCACCGCTGCCCGCTGCATCTACATCTACATTTAAGTGCCTGGCAGAGGGTTCATCAAACGACCGTTACACTATTTTATCTCCCATTCCATTCTCGAATAGCGCGCGGGAAGAAAGAACACCTGAATCTCTCCGTTCGCTGGATCACAGAAGTTAAGCGCTGTCGGGCTTGGATATCACTTGGATGTACTACCATCCGGGTCTGGCAAGCGATGGGAACTCGACCCACGTGAGGCTAGTTGAGAGGATACTTGATGAGAAGTAGTGTCTCCGATCAAGAAAACGTACCCACCACCGGGAGAGTGAAGCACTGACCACGTATCCCTCCATACCGCTGAGTGGCTTGTTATGATTATCGATTTTGGTTTTTGTTCCACACAAGCATCTGCATTTATATCTTGTGTATATATAGCACCTGTTGTATTTGATGATATTTCTAAAATTTCTTTCTAACGAACGGGAGGGATACAAAAATTATTTAACAGTTTGGTGTTAAGAAGTCCCTTGTCCTGTGTCTGACAATGGTTATTTTTTAATATCATCTGTTAGAAGATGACTCGTCGGTCGGTCAGTACGTGTTGGACCTTTTGTAGCCTGTTGGATGGAGTTCAGTTTTAGTTTCTATAGGACAGCAATTTTTGATAGTAAATGCATGTTACGAAATGCACCGTTTGGAAGATAAACGACTTTGAACTATGGCAGTACATATTGTCAAAAAACTGTATCTCGCGTCACGTCATGTTTTGTGTGACGTTATATCACTTGTCATCAGAGGACGACACCATGAAATGAATCTCCTGTAGGCCAGTTGTCACTGAGCGACCGGAAAGACGGCGCATTACACAATAACAAGTACACATTTTCCGAGTGCATCAACACGTTACTTCCCAAATGCACCAAAAATAAACGAAAAATATATCTATTCAATAAAGCAGATAAAAATTCGCTTCACGCTTTCCTGAGTGATAGTCTCCAGTCCTTCAAAACTAAAAATGCGAGTGTAGATCAGTTGTGGCTTACTTTCAAAGACATAATATCAGTAGCAATCGAGAGATTTATACCAAATAAATTAATAAAAGAGGGGACTGACCCCCCGTGGTACACAAAACAGGTCAGATCACTGTTGCAGAAACAAAGAAAAACGCATGCAAAATTTAAAAAGACACAGAATCCGCATGACTGGCAATCTTTTACTGAAACTCGCAATCTAGTGCGGACTTCAATGCGAGAATCTTATAGTTGTTTCCACAACGAAATCCTGTCTCGTAATCTTGCAGAAAATCCAAAGAAATTCTGGTCATATGTGAAGTACACTAGCGGCAAAACACAAACAATACCTTCACTACGCGATAGCAATGGTAATACTACCGACGACAGTACTGCTAAGACAGAATTACTAAACACAGCTTTCCGAAATTCTTTCACCAAAGAAGACGAAGTGAACACTCCAGTATTTAATCCAAGAACAGCTGCCAGCATGCGAAACTTAGAAGTAAATGTTCCTGGAGTAGTAAAACAACTTAAGTCACTAAACAAAAATAAATCTTCCGGGCCAGATTGTATACCAACTAGATTCCTCTCAGAGTATGCTGATGCAATAGCTCCGTACTTAGCTATAATTTACAACCGATCACTCAGCGAAAGATCCGTACCCAAAGACTGGAAAGTTGCCCAAATTACTCCAATATTCAAGAAAGGCATTAGGAGTGATCCCCAAAATTACAGGCCTATCTCATTGACGTCGATTTGCAGTAGGATTTTGGAACATATACTTTGTTCGAATATTATGTACTACCTCGAAGAGAACGACCAATTAACCAATAGTCAGCACGGATTCAGAAAGTATCGCTCTTGCGAAACACAGCTTGCCCTTTATTCACATGAAGTGTTAAGTGCCATCGACAAGGGATCTCAAATCGATTCCATATTTCTGGATTTCCGGAAGGCTTTTGATACTGTACCCCACAAGCGGCTTCTAATGAAATTGCGTGCTTATGGAATATCTCCCCAATTGTGCGATTGGATTCACGATTTCCTATCAGAAAGGACACAGTTCGTTGTAATTGACGGTAAGTCATCGAGTAAAACAGAAGTGATATCTGGCGTTCCACAGGGAAGCGTTATTGGTCCCCTACTCTTCCTCGTGTTTATAAACGATTTAGGAGATAATCTGAATAGCTCCCCTAGACTGTTCGCGGATGATGCTGTCGTTTATCGGTTAGTGAAGTCAACAGAGGATCAAAAGCAACTGCAAAGCGATTTAGACAAAATTTCTACTTGGTGCGAAAATTGGCAATTGACACTAAATAAAGAAAAGTGTGAAGTAATACACATGACCACTAAAAGAAATCCGCTGAACTTCAATTACGCGATAAATCAGTCAAACCTTAAGGTCGTAAATTCTACCAAATACCTAGGAGTTACAATTACGAACAACTTTGACTGGAGAGAACACATAGAAAATATTGTGGGGAAGGCGAACCAAAGGTTACGTTTCATTGGCAGAACGCTTAGACGATGTACCAGCTCCACCAAAGAGACTGCCTACATCACACTTGTGCGTCCTCTCTTGGAGTACTGTTGCCCCTTGTGGGACCCTCACCAGGTGGGACTGACGGAAGATATTGAGAAGGTTCAGAGAAGGGCAGCTCGTTTTGTTTTATCACGTTACGGGGGGGAAAGCGTCACGGAAATGTTGCACGAATTGGGGTGGAAATCATTAAAAGAAAGACGTTATTCATTGCGGCGTGATCTGTTTGCGAAGTTTCAATCACCGACTTTTAGTTCTGAATGTGAAAATATTTTGCTAGCACCCACCTACTTAGGGAGACATGACCATCCCAATAAAATAAGAGAAATCAGATCGAAAACGGAACGATTTAGGTGTTCTTTCTTCCCGCGCGCTATTAGAGAATGGAACGGTAGAGAAAAATTATGAAGGTGGTTAATGAACCCTCTGCCAGGCACTTAAATGTGATTTGCAGAGTATCTATGTAGAGGTAGATTAACGGTCAAAGTGGGTGAAACGCTCGATTAGCATAGCGCCTGTATCAAGAACGATTTCCCATCACATTTAGTTTATGCAAAACTGGAAAATGGCTTGGGATACCGACAACGTCAAGGTTAATAGGACTCATTGTGATGGTGGCCATGCGAGTCGCCCTGTTTACTTGAAGAAGCCTGATTACTGTGAATAGTGCCCACACCGTCGTGTCCACGTTCCAGACTTTCCACCGAACATTCTACAAATGAACTGAAATATACAATCGAAGATCTGTTCAACCGCCGCGACAGCCGCATCTGGAATGAAGAAAACCCTCATTCCACACTTCTCCTTGGAAGTCAACACAGTTTCGGTAATAATGTGTTGGCGATAGAATCCTGTGTACTCTGTCGCCTCGCCTGACGGGTTACAGCTGCTTGGCCTTCCTACGAAACGCTCTGGGGCAACATTTGGAGGGTTTACTATTGCGTATCAGTCGGAGTATGTGGTTAGAGTATAATGGCACGTCAGTCCACTTTTCAAGCGACGGCCATCAGCTCCATTCCCAACCTTTTGGGGCCAGCTGGATACGGGGCGATTCGTTCCCACCACGATCGTCCAATTATCACCTCTGAACATTTTCTCCTCGATTTAAATATGCAACGAGTATTGTTTACGACTACGCTGTGGATTTACAGGACATGTCATTGCCGCGCGGGAATAGACGCATGGTCTGAGGCGCTATGTCACTGATTGCACGGGCGCTCCCGTCGGAGGTTCGAGTCGTCGCTCGGACATGTGTATGTGTGTGGTTCTTAGCGTAAGTACCTTTACATAGTTTGTAAGTCTAGGAACTGATGACTTGAGCAGTTTGGCCCCTTATGTTTACAAACATTTGAAGATTTCTTGACATATCCTTGCCCGTGTTACATCTTCAGCAGAGGTCATTCACGACACTTCAGGCAGGACTTCCCACCCATGTGTACGGGAACAATGTTCCCTAATACATTTCAAGCATAAGTTGTAGTTCAGGCAGGTACAAGTCGAGCGTATGCATTGACAAAATTTTAAAAAGCGTTTGTGTGTCAAGAGGCATATTGCCTCATCATCATCAGTGTTCTGCCATAAGGCTGGTCTTCACATGCAGCTCTCCATGCAGTCCTGTCGTTTGCTAGCCTCTTACTTTTTTCGTAACTGTTTCCAACCTTTATACTGTCAACCGTCTGGTATCTTCTGTGTCTTCTTCTTCTTCCATTCACTGTTCCCTCCATAGCATCCATCAGCAGACAATCTCTTTTCATCCAATGTCCAAGCCAATTCCGTTTCCTCTTTCTGATTACCTTTAGAATTTCTCTCTCTTCACCCACTCTTCTCAATACGTCTTCATTCCTCACTTTGTCTACGCACTTTATCCATTACATCCTCCTCCAAGGCCACATCTTGAATGCTTCTAATCTTCTTCCGTCCTCTTTTCTCAATGTCCATGTCTCAGAGCCATATAGTGTCATACTCCATACAAAACATTTTGTCAGTCTCTTCCTCAAATTCCTGTCCATGTGGTCGCATAGAAGCTTCCGCTTCTTATTAAATGCCTCCTTGATAATTGCTATGCGGGTTTTAACTTCCTTGTGGCATCTCATATCTTCTGTAATTATGCTTCCCAGGTATTTGAAACCACTAACTTGCTCTATTACTTCCTGACCTAGCCTTATTGTTTTTCCTACTTTTCTTGATTTATAACCATACATTGCTTGACTCGGGTTTATTATCAAGTATTGTTGTCCTAAGTCTCCTCTACAGCACCTGCAACTGTGTAGTAGTAATTCTGAATCACTCTGTAGATAGCATTACTCCAGCCTACTTTTGGAGGCTACGTTGAAAAGCTCATTTGTTTATCCAGCTAAGTATAACAGTTTATGCCAATTGGGCACATTTTGCACGCCGTCTAGACATGTTGCAATGTTGATGTTGAAGAACAGAAGTTCAAAAAGCACCATTTTGCAAAGAACCAACACTAGTATTCAAAAGATTCAGACAAAAGGAAAACATGATAAAAGCGAGGAACCAATTGTGAAAGATGCTGAATGTTTTCCTACCGAACGAAATTGAGACCTGTAAAGTACGGTGTTGTGCCGCTTTTGAACAACCACGTTATTCAAAAGAAGATTAGTGGACTAACTGTGTAACGAGACTCTCCTAAACTTTGGTAAAACTTTGGAGATAAAAATTCAGTATCATATCCTTTTCAGAATGCGTTATATGTCACTTTAACACTTGTTAGCTAGTTGTTCATCCTGAGATGTAAATGAACATTTAAGGTTGTTCTGAACATCCGAACACTTTTGCTAAATCTGTGCATTCGCAGTACCTTGAACGGAGTACTGAGGACGAACACTGATCACACTGAAGTTGGAGTGTTTTAAGGAAAAGAACATATGGTTGTCAGGTGTTTACTATCCAGTAGTCTCGTGTAGTTGCTCCAAAATTTAGTATTCCATGTAATACTAGACAGCCTAGATACAGAATACATTACAAAGCAACTATTACAAATACTTAAGAGATAATAAAAAAGTTCAAAAGATATGATAATGCAGCCGTAGAGAAATTCGAAATCCTGAAAAATGCTGGTAACTACGACATGCTGCAGCGAAATTTTAGTATGTTCAAGGCTAAGTTGACGCAGTTTTTGAAAGATTACTGTGAACAGAGAATAAGAAAATGGTTAAATACTATTGTGTTTTTCTTAAACGTAGTGTAAACCCTCTGTCACGCACTAACAGCGTTTCACAATCAAGTACTAGACATAAAAAAACCAATAACCATACAGGGAAACGCTTAGCCAACGTCCATAATATCTTAGGCACTAAAGCTCGCATCCATGGTAAACAACTGGTAGTTAATTTTGACTATTCTGCAGCTTCGTAAAATGGCGGTAAATTTTCTTAGCCTTTGTTTCGTCGAGTTTGCTAAAGTACGGTGAGCCAATGAATAAAAAAAAGGTTACCATATTTCATGTAAAACGCTATCCTCGCGTGCATTATTTTCACGGTACTGGTGATGAACTGGTAAAAAGTACCTGAATTGCATGGTCCGTAAAAGTAACTGGTCGTTGTTTTGTAATGTCTTAGTTTCGCTACGGATTTCATACCTCTGGCTAAATTTCTATGTATTTGCTTCAGGTATCGTTTTACAGTTGTTAGAGAACTTCCATAAAGTCTTTATTTCTCGTGCCGATCAGAGTAATTTAATTATGGTACCAAAGCGATTTCTGCACCTACTTGGCATGATACGCTAGTCACGAAATAAACAACATGACTTTACTAGTGCTACCAATTCACATTAATCGTCGATATGTACTAATACTTTTCTTCTAACAGATGATGTTACAAAATAGTCATTATCAGACACAGGACTAAGGACTTGTTAAGACCAAACTGTTAAATAATTTTTGTATCCGTCCCGTTCGTTAGAAAGAAATTTAAGAAATATCATCATATGCAACAGGTGCTACATATACAGTGAATAACTTGAATAATCGGACACCAAGATATTTTTAGTTTGCTGCGTTATAACTGCATTCGGAACAAACAAAAATATAACATAATCAAATATTATATGAAGGTGCATGTCTTGTAAATAACAGTATGAACGTTGTTTCCATAAAGTAAAACAGTTGTTAAAGAATGCGATTAAAATAAACCACTCCTCGATGGTCACGTTACTTTAATATCTGGACAGATGTCAGTGTCGCACTTGTCACCGTTCACGCCGGGGTAAGTAGGCCTGCTTCTAGTATGAAGGCAGGTGTGTGTTCACAAGCGCGGTCGACTGTCCAGACGGTACGATACCACGCAAAGATAATACCAACTTTGAGATACGACAAATTATGATTTTTCACAATGCGAAAGGAAAATCATATCGACAAACTGCTGCCATGCTCAACATGAGTAAGAGTACTGTGGCAGATATTGTCAGGCGTTTCAAAAACGAGGACCGTGTAGACTCCATGCCACAAATAGGCCAGCCACAGAAGTTGGATGCTCGTGATAAGAGGAAGTTAATACGAAAAATAAAGAAGGATCCTACACTCAGTGCACCGAGATTAGCACGTGAGCCTCTAAACGAGACTGGCAAGAAGGTACATCCTCAAACGATTCGCAGAGCATTGAAAGAAAGTGGATAAATGGAAGAGTGGCCCGGAAGAAACCTTATGTGATTCAACAGAATGGACAGAAAAGATTGGACTTTGATAGGGAGTTTATTACGAAGGATGAAATTTGCTAGAATGACGTCACGAAAGTAAATTTAACGTCTGTGGGTCGGACGGACGAAGCATGATGTGCCGAAAGAAGATAGAGGAATTTACAGTCACAAATATTAAACCCACTGTAAAGCATGGAGGTGGCAGCGTCCTTGTCTGGGGCTGTATATCGACATTTGGACCGGGCGAATTGGTGTTCATCGACAATACTATGGACAAATATGTCTATTTGAACTTATTAAAGAACAATTAACGAAAAAGTGCTGAAACCATGGGGATATCAAATACCTTCAAATTTTACCAGGACAATGACCCGAAACATAAGGCTCGCATTATGCAGGAATATTTGTTGTACAACTGCCCCAAAGTCCTACCACCACCACCTCAGTCACCAGATCTCAACCCGATTGAGAATGTGTGGGGAGAAGTGAAGCGATGTATTAAAAGTACACCAATATCTTCCAAAGCCACTCCCATGAACCACAGACATTGCCGAGGTGGGGTGGCTTGCGTGCCTTAACGATACAGATAGCCGTACCGTAGGTGCAACCACAGCGGAGGGGTATCTGTGGAGAGGCCAGACAAACGTGTGGTTCCTGAAGAGGGGCAGCAGCCTTTTCAGTAGTTACAGGGGCAACAGTCTGGATGATTGACTGAGCTGGCCTTGTAACATCAGCTAATGTGGCATTGCCACACAGCTACTGCGAACGGCTGAAAGCAAGGGGAAACTACAGCCGTTACTTTTCCTGAGGACATGCAGCTCTACTGTATGAACATATGATGATGACATCCTCTCGGGTAAAATATTCCGGAGGTAAAATAGTCCCCCATTCGGATCTCCGGGCGGGGACTACTCAGGAGGATGTTGTCATCAGGAAAGACAATACTGGCATTCTACGGATCAGAGCGTGGAATGTTAGATCCCTTAATCGGGTAGGAAAATTAGAAAATTTAAAAAGGGAAATGGATAGGTTGAAGTTAGATATAGTGGGGATTAGTGAAGTTCGGTGGCAGGATGAACAGGATTTCTGGTCAGGTGAGTACAGGATTATAAATACAAAATCAATTGGGGGTATCACAGGAGTAGGATTGATAATGAATAAGAAAATAGGAATGCGGGTAAACTACTATGACCAGCACAGTGATCGCATTATCATTGTCAAGATAGATACAAAGCCAACACCGACAACAGTAGTACAGGTTTATATGCCAACTAGCTCTGCCGGTGATGAGGAAATCGAAGAAATATATGAGGAGCTAAAAGAAATTATTCAGACAATTAAGGGAGAGGAAAACTTAATTGTTATGGGAGACTGGAATTCGGTAGTGGGACAAGGAAGGGAAGGGAAGATAGTAGGTGAATATGGTCTGGGCAAAAGGAATGAAAGAGGAAGCCGCCTGGTAGAATTTTGCACGGAACATAATTTAGTTATAACAAACACCTGGTTCAAGAATCACAAAAGAAGGTTGTATACGTGGAAGAGACCAGGTGACACCGGGAGATACCAGATAGATTTTATAATGGTAAGACATAGATTTCGGAACCAGGTTTTACAGTGTAAGACGTACCCAGGGGCAGATATAGACTCTGACCATAACTTGTTGGTTATGAACTGTAGGCTGAAACTGAAGAAACTATAAAAAGGTAGGAAAATAAGGAGATGGGACCTGGATAAATTGAAGGAACCTGAGGTTCTTAAGAATTTCAGAGGGAGCTTTAGGCAACAATTGACAGAAACAAGGGAAAATAAAACAGCAGAGGAGGAATGGGTAAAATTGAGAGATGAAATAGTGAAAGTAGCAGAGGACAAAATAGGTAGGAAGGCAAGACCTACGAAAAATCCTTGGATATCACAGGAGATACTAAATTTAATCGATGAAAGGAGAAAATATAAAAATGCAGTTAATGAAACAGGCAAAATAGAGTACAGACGACTAAGAAATGAGATTGACAGGAAGTGCAAAATGGCTAAGCAGGAGTGGCTAGAAGGCAAATGCACGGATGTAGAGGAATGTATAAATAGGGGAAAAATAGATGCAGCCTACAGGAAAATAAAAGAAACATTTGGCGATAAGAAAAACAGCTCTATGAATATCAAGGACACGGATGGAAAACCAGTTCTCAGCAAAGAAGGGAAAGCTGAAAGGTGGAAAGAGTATATAGAGGGGCTCTACAAAGGAAATGAACTTTGAGACAATATTGTAGGAAGGGAAGAGGATGTAGATGAAGATGAAATAGGAGATACTGTACTGAGAGAAGAATTTGACAGAGCCCTGAAAGACCTAAGTGGAAACAAGGCCCCTGGAGTAGATGATATTCCCTCAGAACTACTGAAGACTCTGGGAGAACCAGCCATGACAAACCTGTTTCACCTGGTGTGTAAGATGTACGAGACAGGCGAAGTACCCTCAGACTTTAAGAAAAATGTTATAATCCCCATTCCAAAGAAAGCATGTGCAGACAGGTGTGAAAACTACAGAACCATCAGTTTAATAAGTCATGGTTGCAAAATATTAACACGAATTATATACAGAAGGATGGAAAAGCTGGTAGAAGCCGACCTCGGGGAAGATCAGTTTGGGTTCAGGAGAAATGTAGGAACACAGGAGGCAATACTCACTTTACGACTTATCCTAGAAGATAGATTAAGAAAAGGCAAACCTACATTTCTAGCTTTTGTAGATTTGGAGAAGGCTTTTGACAATGTTGATTGGAATAAACTCTTTCAAGTTCTGAAGGAAGCAGGAGTAAAATATAGGGAGCGCAAGGTTATTTACAACTTGTACAAAAACTAGACAGCGGTTGTCAGAGTTGAAGGGCATGAAAGGGATGCAGTGGTTGGGAAGGGAGTGAGACAGGGTTGTAGCCTTTCTCCAATGTTATTCAATTTGTACATTGAACAAGGTATAAAGGAAAGCAAGGAGAAATTTGGTGAAGGAATTAAAGTTCAGGGGGAAGAATTAAAAACATTGCGTTTTGCTGACGACATAGTAGTCCTGTCAGATACAGCAAAAGACCTGGAAGAGCAATTGAACGGAATGGACAGTGTGCTGAAAGGTGCATATAAGATGAAGATTAACAAGAGCAAAACTAGGGTAATGGAGTGCAGTGTAAGAAAATCAGGTGATGCTGAAGGAATTAGATTAGGTAACGAAGCAATAAAGGAGGTAGATGAGTTTTGTTACTTGGGCAGTAAAATAACAAATGATGGTCGCAGTACAGAGGATATAAAATGCAGAATGGCAATGGGTAGAAAAGCGTTCTTGAAAAAGAGAAATTTGTTAACATCGAATATTGATTTAAGACTAAGGAAGTCCTTTCTGAGGGCATTTGTATGGAGTGTTGCCTTGTATGGGAGTGAGACATGGACGATAAACAGTGCGGACAGGAAGAGGATTGAGGCTTTTGAAATATGGTGCTACAGAAGAATGCTGAAGATTAGGTGGGTGGATCGCGTAACTAATGAGGAGGTACTGAACAGAATTGGGGAGAAAAGAAATTTCTGGCATACCTTGACTAAAAGAAGGAATAGATTGGTGGGACACATTCTTAGACATCAAGGAATTGTGAATTTAGCATTAGAGGGAAGTGTGTGGGGTAAAAATCGCAGAGGAAGATCAAGAGATGGATACAGTAAGCAGATTCAGACAGATGTAGGTTGCCGTTCTTATGTGGAGATGAAGAGGCTTGCTCTGGATAGGGTATTGTGGAGAGCTGCATCAAACCGTCTCCGGACTGAAGACCACAACAACAACAACATCTTCCAAAGAAAGTCTGAAGCTTCGACCGAAAGAAGAATGGGACGCCGGCCGCGGTGGCCCAGGGGACTGAGGCGCTCCAGTCACGGTCTGCAGGGCCACTACGGTCGGGGGTTCGAATCCCTCCTCGGGCGTGGATATTTGTGCCGTCTTTAGTGTAAGATAGTTCATAAGTAGTTTGTAAGTTTAGGGACTGATGACCCGGTAGTTAAGTCCCATAAGCTTAACAAACAAAAATTCAAATGTTTGAATAATAAAAATTAATGACATAACTATATAATGATAAATATAATCTGCGCGTTTATAATTAAAACTTTATGAGTACCTCTAGATTATTAAGGAAAAAATGTTCAAATGTTTGTATAGTCTATGGGACTTACAAACTACTTATGAACTACTTACGAACTAGGACGGCAAAAATATCCATGCACGAGGGGGGATTCGAACCCCCGACCGTAGTGGCCGTGAAGACCGTGACTGGAGCGTCTTAGTCCCCTCGGCCACCGCAGCCGGCCTTAACAAACATTTGAACATTTTTTGAAGAATGGGACAGTCTATGTGCGGGCTATTTAAAAAGTATCATTAGCAGTATGCCGTAGCGTTTGAAAGAAGTGATAAAACAGAATGGCTACCCAACATGATATTGAAACATTTATTTTCCATAAAATTTTGTCTCGAAATACTTAGTTCCGAAAAGTGTCCGAATATTAAAGTAACGTGAATATAGGACCGAGTTGTATTTAAATTGCATTATTAAGGAAGTTATGCAAGTTATCTCAATAAAATTTATATGATTACTTACAAGACACATCACGTAATGTAATAATTGGTTACATGTTTTGTTTGTTTTGTTATAAATAAAGTTATGATGTTCCAAGATTGAAATATCACAGTGTCCGAATATTAAAGTTATTCACTGTACACAAGATATAAATGCAGATGCTTGTGTGGAACAAAAACCAAAATCGATAATCATTACACGTCACTCAGCCAAGCACTGAACAAAAATTGGCGTTGAGCGTGATGAGATTATACTGCTTCTAAACTAGACAAAATCAGTCAATGCACTGCGATAGTTCAATAGAAAGACTGTAGACGGAATTATGGAACGTTTAATCTAGGTAAACAGATATATTATCCTCTACAGTTTTAATTTTTGGAAGGAATGAAGAAAGCTTAGGGTTCAACGTCCCATGGACAGCGTGATCATTAGAGACGGAGCTAACGATCGAATCTTTTGGGTAAGGTTTGGGAACGAAATTGGCTGTGCCCTTTCAAAGGAACCATCCCGGCATTTGCCTGGAGTGATTAAGGAAAATCACGGAAAACCTAAACCTGTATGGCCGGAGGGGATTTAAACCGCCGTCCTCCCGAATACGAGTCCAGTGTGTTACCACTGCGCCACCTCGCTCGATTCTATTTTTTGAACTTTCCTGAAATGAACACTTATCCTTAGAGAGAAAATACAACAAAATGAAATCAACTACATACAGTACAGAAAGCGTTACTTGTTTGTTATATGGAATACCTCTACAGGTAAAAATCACCTGTTTTCCCCAAACACGTTATTAAATTCATTGACCTGTGAGTAAATGAAGTGTTTAGAAGATACATTTGGCTGATACCGTTATATTCGATACTTAGTGACACAAAGAACACTACATTCTACATGGATCATTGTACAAAAACAAATAACCCTGTCCGTGTCCCAGTGAGCAATGTCGCAACCAGACCAGTGTTTACTACCTTTCACAAGCAAGTCATAAGTAAAGTGTATTTGCTATTCTGTAACTAGCGTGTAAAAGTGAGAGGAACACACGGAGACGTTCAACGCAGCATTGATGTTTGTTGTTGTGGTGTTGAGCCTGAAGACTGGTTTGATACAGCTCTGCACGCTACTCCATCCTGTGCAAGTCTCTTCATTCGCGAACAAGGCAACACACACCCGTTTGAACCTGTTTACTAATTCGTCTCTTAGTCTCCCACTGTGATTTTTACCCCCTCATTTCTCTCCAATAGTAAATAGACTATTTCTTTACGTATCAGAATGTGTCCTTCCAATCGATCCAATCTGTAGTCAAGATATGCAGCTTTGATACGAGCGTGAAAGTCTGATCGTATGATTTTACTTACGAAACATCATCATTATATGTAGTATGGCATCGTGTAGTAGATATTCCATAAGAATATAATGGTAAACCGAACACTGCGGTCCACGACTGATAGTTAGGTACATAAATAGCGGTAGACCTCTACTGACATGCGTTACATACAGCCAGTGCCCCGCTGGCCCACACCGAAACACTTATTTCGCATAAATGAGGTCAAGTGCACAGCATGATTTATCGCCATGATGGAAACAGACCAAGCTGTATCGAGCTAACCAATTCCTGTCAGAATCTAAACAGGACGGAGGGTTTACTTCCTACAACATTAGTAGTTCTTCTACCTTAATGAAAAGTGTCTTAAGCTATTAAGATAGCAATTTACAGTTAAAGGAGACGATAAGCCGCATTGTGTAAGGGCAGTAGTAATAACATGGTAGCGAGTAGCTGTTTGCCAAAGATCAAATTTTACACACTTGATCGTAGTTTCTCTTTATCATACTATTATGGTAAATCGGACTACTTCGATAGTACATGACAACGTAACTCGTAGTGTTCTCTTGCTGCCGGCCGCGGTGGCCGAGGAGACTAAGGCGCTCCAGTCACGATCTGCACGGCCACTACGGTCGGGGGTTCGAATTCCCCCTCGGGCATGGATATTTGTGCCGTCCTAGTTCGTAAGTAGTTCATAAGTAGTTTGTAAGTTTAGGGACTGATGACCCCGTAGTTAAGTCCCGTAGACTATACAAACATTTAAACATATTTTATCTCTTGCTAAGGAACTACGGAATAAGGTTCGTGTGCTGCCTTCTTCTTGCCTGAAGATGAGAGGCCTACTTCAGCAACCCATTTTTATTTTGTGGCGTTACTCGGATACGAGTTAATCATAAAATGTAACAGCTGAAAGAAGCCAGTACGCAATTTAAAATACAAAGTAAATATTATAGCCGGCCGCGGTGGCCGAGCGGTCTACGGCGTACCAGTCACGGCCTGCACGGCCGCTGCGGTCGGGGTTCGAATCCCCCCTCGGGCATGGATGTTTGTGCCGTCTTTAGTATACGGTAGTTGCCGCGGTGGTGTAGCCGAGCGGTCTAAAGCGTCTCGCTGCGGAGCGCGCGGTTGCTCGCCGTGGAGGTTCGAGTCCTCCCTCGGGCATGGGGTGTGTGTTGTCCTTAGGTTAGTTTATCTAGGTTTAAGTAGTTTGTAAGCTACGGACTGATGACCACGCAGTTTGGATCGATAGATTTACAAACAACATACGCTAGTTCATAAGTAGTTTGTAGGTTTAGGGATTGATGACCCCGTAGTTAAGTCCCACAAGCTCTACAAACATTTGAACATTTTTAAATATTATATATAAAATATACTTGTGAGATACAGAGAGTAAAAATATGAGATTTATTACAAATGAACTACATTTTGCATATTCAGAATTCGGTATAAGCTGCGGTTGTCTCAGTATCCAACGTCTGACAATAAAGTTCGGTGGATAGGCCTGTAAAAACAACGTAGGTGAACTATGAACTACAGTTACCTTATTATGCTTCGAAATAGTCACCTCCCATAACTATGCATCGCTTTGATACAAGTGCTGAAAATTTTGCACGAAGACTTCCTTTGGGATGGTGCTCAAAAGCCTTTTCTCGCTTCGTTGGATGTCAGGAATATCGTCATATCTCTTTCCTTTCAAAGCGAGTTTGAGCTGAGGAAATAGGAAGAAGTATGGAGGATTGAGATCCGGCGAATATGGTGGATGTCCAAGTTACGCGACAAAGCACACCCACCCACATCCAATATCGTCAAACAGTTTCTGGCAAAAAGGGGGATGGTGAATCCACCATACTCACCAGATCCTGAATCCTCCAGATTTCTTCCCATCTCTTGACTGAAACTCGCTTTGAAAAGAAAGAAATTTGACGGTGAAACATTCTGGCAGATTAAAATTGTTTGTCGCAATCGGGATACGAGGCTGGCACCTTTGCCTTTCGTTAGCAAGCACTCTAGTGTCTGAGCTATCCGGGCACGCTTCACGGTCTGTCCTCACAACTTTACTTTCGCCAATACCTCGACTCCTACTTTCCAAACTTCACAGTTCTCCTGCGAACCTTGCAAGACTAGAACTCCTGGAAGAAAGGATATGGTGAAGACATCGCTTAGCCACAGCCTCAAGGGATGTTTCCAGAATGAAAATTTCACTCTTCAGCGGAGTGTGAGTTCATATGAAACTTCCTGGTAGATTAAAATTGTGTGCTGGTGTTCCCGGTTCCGGCACACAATTTTAATCGCCGCGATGGAGTGGCGCCTTGCTGCGGAGCGCGTGGCTTACTTACCGTCGGAGGTTCGAGTCCTCCCAGGGGCGTGGGTGTGTGTGTTGTCCTTAGGTCAATTTAACATAGTTTAAGTAGTTTGTAAGACTAGGTACTAATAACCAAAAAGTTAAGTCTCATAGATTTACAAACATTTGAACAATTTTAATATACCAGGGGGTTTCATATCAGCACACACTACGCTGCAGAGTGGAAGTTTCATTCTAGATTCGACGGTATGCCTGACATGCAACGAAACGTGACGCGGCTTTTGAACACCATCGCAAAGGAAGAATTCGTGCAAAGTTTCCAGGACTTGTATCAAAGCGGTGCATAATTATGCGAGTTGACTGTTTCGAAGGTAACATTAGTTCATGGTTCATTTACGTTAATGTTACTGCACTATTTGCCGAACTTTATTGTCAGAGGTTGTATTTCAAGAGGTCCTCTTGAGTGCGCTCTAGGTACGCTCATACGTCAACTAAAGGCCGTTTCAGAAGGTGTTTCACCACACTCACATTTACCGGTGTAACCAGAACTGTTCATAAGTTTATTTTGCTCACCCCATACCCGCACGAAGTGAGTTCAGAGTTTTCCAGGGTCGCCAGTGCGGTAGAGGTCCTTCTGTGATAAAGGCTTCAGAATATTGTTCTTGTCACAATGATTTTATGGAAGTTGCAATTAGTCGCATTGGTTATGGATTTAAACCTTTTTGGCACAGGTTGGGTTTTGTAAGGCGGGTGACGCTGACCATTCACCTGTTTATTTCTCTATTTGAAGCTCATAAAAGCCGCGGCGGAGTGGCCGAGCGCATTGTGGCGCTATGCTCCGATGCGCGACGCCGTTCCCCATCGGAGCTTCAAATCCCTCGGGCATGGATGTTTGTGTTGTCTTTAGGGTCTGATGACCCCGCAGTTAAGTCCCATAAGCTTAACAAACATCTGAACATTTGAAGCTCATAAATAATTTTTTAACATTTGGTGAAACAATACTCTGTAATGAAAACAAGTATTTCATTCTAGTAGGTGTCAGACAGCCAGTTATCTTCCTGCATGTATTGTTTAGCAGGGCGTTTTTTTTTTTCTTTTTTTTTTTTTCTAATGGGATGAGATCTTTCCAAAATTGGGCGTCCCTACTCGGCAACCGAAAAGTATGTTGTAAGTGCTGTGGAACGAATTACTTTCGCCTTGACAACGTCTTTTGCAGTTATCAGTTTGTTCAGTATGCCATTACGTGTTGGTAGTTTTGATTTTGTTTTCTCAATATGATTCTTATATACCAAGGTTCTGTCGAAAATGATGCTAAATATGTCGGATGGGGAAAATTGTTTAAAAACATACTATTCCAGATGATATTGAGCTCCTTTCGTGACTCACGGTCTTCAAGGTGAAGGAGAGACACTCATGTTTTACTGGGGTTTGGTGTAATGTGATAAGAGTGTGGGCTGTGCAGGCTTTCCATGGGCGGAAACCTGAGTGTTCAATTAGACAAAGCTGTCTACTTCTTCCATTCATTGTTAACCTTTCAAGAAGTTTCAGCAGCGAACACAGCAATGATATTGACCGATAATTCCATGGGTTATTTAGGTCCTTCGTGGGCTTAAGAACTGCGGTGACCTTCGTGTGTCTCCATATTCCTAGGAATTTTCGCAGTCCTTTAGCAGCAATTCAAAAAGTACAGTAACCACTTTTTGGTATTTTAGGGCAGACTTTTAATTATTTCATTCCTGATGAAATTCAAATTGCTTATGACATCTTTTGGTTCTGTCATGGAAAAATTTACGTCCAATGCGTTTGCGTTATTTTTTTTTAAGTCGTCACGCTTTCCTACTGCTGTGTGTCATGTCTATGCCCTCACTTGCCTTCACCGAGGTCTGCCGTCTTTGGTTAGTTAAAGCTGCCATTAATTCCTCGCCAGTCTCGATTGTTTCTTTAGTGAGGGGATTCTAATCGCAGAGGTCACAATACCTTTCTTATGCAATCTCACTTTATTTTGTTAAACTGTGTATATACTCTGTAGAGCATACTCAGTTGTCATAATATACGCGTCCTTCATAGACTGCATAAATTTATCGCAGTGTTCCTCTAAATCAGTTTGAGCGCTTCGTCAAGTTCATTTCTGAAATTCTCTCAGTTTGCTCTTTTAAATGGCTTCTTGTGGAAGACTACAGTGTATGCTTGTGCAGTGTAAAACTTTGTTTGTGTTGTTGCTGTTGCGATTATAGAAAGTGAAGAATGGAGTGGGTGAAGAATGATTCCAATATACGACCAACTTCTCAAGAATAGTACTAAAGGGAATGCTGACCACAAGCGTCGAAACAATGTGATATTTAAAACGTAGTTGTCTTCTACCACATATATCCCATTCGAAAAACCTTTCGATCTCAACAACGGAGAGAGATTTAGCGATTTTCTACATAGATATTTCGCAAGCCATTTTACGGCGTGTGACGGAGTACTTCAGATACTAATTCTGTGGCTTGGTTCTAAAAGGGCCAATGTCAAAAATCTTAGTTTTACGGTATAAGTTTCTGAAAAATATTAACAGTATATTTGGGGCTCACGTCATAAAATCCCAGTATCTCTCTTTCTATGTGGCTTAGACATTGGCTGTTTTAACATTATGAAGACCACGTGAAACTATGATAGACACCCAATAAAACCAGTTTTGATAAATACTGACATTGGCCCTTTTAGAACCAAGCCACAGAATTATTATTTAGCCTTATCTATTCCTTGCACGCATTACACATGGGAAGAATGATTCTAGGTAAACCCCTGTATTAGCTCTAGTTTATGGTATTTCCTCGTTATGGTCGTTTAGCTAGACATATGGGGAAGTTAGTAATACAGTACACTAAGGTTAAAGTCACGTGATGCCTGCATCGTGTCGGACCTTCTTTTTCGAGGCGAAGTGAAACAACTCGACATGGCGTGGACTCAGGAAGGGAAATGGAAGCAGTACTGGGCCTCGCTGTCGTTATAGACGGCGATAATTGAGGAAATGGATGCAATAACAGCGACAGTCTTTTTACGCTGTTATTGCATAAACAAATCCTTGAACCTTTTGCTATTAAACAAACCGGCTCGTAGTTCCATATGATGCTCCCAGAGATTCTACGAACAACATATGGAACTAAGAGCCAGCTTGTTTAATAGCAGAAGGTTGTAGCATTTAAAAACTGGTGTTTATGCAATACATACTAACACCCAATGAAACCACCACCCAGCACAGAAGAACTCTGTTATCCGCTCACTGACGATTCGCGCGCAGAGACTAAATCTATTCCGTTTAATTGCACTTCTAGGTCCTTTGCTGTCTTCGCCCAAACGTTGCAGTAAGTTCGCATAATACTTGCCGTTTTTAGATTTTCCTTTTTCAAACTAGTCAATGAAAATTATCCCATGGGCATTCCAATAAAACGACGCCCTGACCTTTTATGCAGATGAAACTGTCTTCGTCTTCTCTGGAGTCGGTTATCCAATTTGTGTCCATTGTTTTCTTCTTGTTCTTCTGCGGCGCTACAGTCCAGGCTGAACCTTGGTCTTCCCAACGAGCTTCCGCCATCCATCATGGTCATATGTTATCCTCCTCCAGATTCTGTATCCTAGCTTTCATTTGTGAAGATTAGGGCTGTTAACAGTAACAAAAGGAGACAAATGAAACACTGTCTGGTAACGAAGCAGCACACATAGTTATACGTGTTCTTTAGGTTTATCATTTGAAGTATGAGCTAAAGAGTAAAATTCCTTATTCTCTTTGTCCAGAAGCGCATAGAAAAACCTAGAAAGTGCATAAGAGTTGCGTAAATTTTCCTCTGGGACCTGTGAGTTCGACTCAATACGCAAATTTCTCCACTCCATACAGCCACCTTGCTCGAGGTCTACCTCGTCCTCTTTGGCTGCCTGGATATCCAAAGAGAATCCTCTTTGTCACCTCAGACTCCTCCATTCTTGCCACATGACCTGCCCATCTTATCCTTCCTGATGGTATGAAATTTGTTACAGGAGCATCGGCATATATAGTGTACAATTCTACATTGTAATTTTTCCTCCATTGTTCTCCATCATACACAGGTCCAATTATTCTCGTCAAAACTTTCCTCTCTAATCTGTCGAGCAGCCTTGTATCAGTTTCCGTCAAGGGCCATGTTTCTGAAGCATAAGTGAGAACAGGTCTAACTAGAGTTTTATAAATAGTGAATTTTGTTGGGTGGCTGAGGAGTCTTGACTGGAATAAATTACTCAAGGCGAAATATGTCAATCTGATATTAATTTCTGTTGAGATGTCATTGAACCAAGATACTTGAAGGTATCAACTCTTTTAAATGTTTATCCATTAACACTGAAAGTTGACGGCATATTGGGTTGATATGCTTTCCTGCAGGCCATGTATTAACTTTTATTTTGATTATTCATAAGAACCATTTTCTTACTTGCTTGACTTCTGGCCGTGAAAGCTTCTTTCAGTGCTGGTACTGTCCGTGCTATGATGTCCATTGTTTTGATTGTTCTTTTATCTCGGGAGTGAAGAAGTGGGCCTGTATTTTATCCATGGCTATGAAACGCCGCAAAAAAAAAAAAAAAAAAAAAAAAAAAAAAATCAGCTTTGTTCCTGCGAAACTTCGCTAAACACTCAATTGATACATCTTCACTACCACTACCACCCACCCGACCGTCAGCCAGTGCATTGTCGGTGGTGAGGGGTAGCGCCTGAAATTTGGTAGTCTCGGTACACTCTAGCCACTGTGGATCTCGAAATACGTAATTCCCTATCGATTTTCGAAATGAAATACGAAGTGTCGTCTAACCAGTGGCAAGGAAGGGAGTGGAAGACTTAGTTCTGTCAGAAGGATTCTGGCAAAATGAGATGGATCGGCAAAGCAATTGTACATAACATACAAAATGCGACCTATATTCTTCTACAGAGGTTAAATCCCTTGCTAAATGGCAATGTTACCAACCGTATTCCGAGGTGAACTGCAAAAGATCGAGAGTCAGTTTAACCACATTAAAGTGTGTTGTAGATGTTCAAGGAAGTCAAATGGGAACTATGGGAAGGAAGTCGATGTCATTTTCGCCGTATATTGTTGGGAAAATTTAAAGAAGCCGTATTCGAAGAACGGTGAAACAGTTGTACATTTTCGCAGGTCTCATGAGGATACAAACTTTGGAACGCGGATAAAGGCTTAAGGTCATTTTTCTGTCACTCCATAGGCCAATCAGATAGAAAGGAAAGTAGATAATGTAAGTAGTGTGGATCAGCACCTTGGATGATTTAGCTTTCTAAGTTTTCTTACGTCTCTACAGTACTTCGCTGATCTTACAAAGTCGGATGCAAAGCATGTAAACTATGTTCTAGTTGGAAATCGAAGGGCAAGCAACAGTCATAACTGAAAAAAAAAGAAAAGAAAAAGCTTTTTGTGTTCGGATAACAACTGCAGCAGCCTTAAAAGGGCTTGAGCGATATCTACGGTGACAACCAGCTGTAGCACATACAAAACCAGATGTACTTCTTAAGAGTACGATATTCAAATATTCCACATCCATCTTACAATGTACATAAAGTACAGTAAAATTCGTTTCTCTTTGCAAAAGTGTAGCTACAATCACAAGGTGGCTAGAGAGAATCCACCGATGTGTATAACTGGAAGGAAAGTGCTTAGAAACGACGTGATTGCCAGCTTTCCGAAAATTCAAATGAGTGTTTCACATTGACTGCAGGTTTGATAAAGTTGATTTGTGAAGATTAGGGCTGTCAACAGTAACAAAAGGAGACAAATGAAACACTGTCTGGTAACGAAGCAGCACACATAGTTATACGTGTTCTTTAGGTTTATCATTTGAAGTATGAGCTAAAGAGTAAAATTCCGTATTCTCTTTGTCCAGAAGCGCATAGAAAAACCTAGAAAGTGCATAAGAGTTGCGTAAATTTTCCTCTGGGACCTGTGAGTTGGACTCAATCCGCAAATTTCTACTTCTCCTTTACAAAAGATGTTTTAAACGAAGAGCCAAACCTACAGAGTCCGAAATTTTCATCAATGTGTATTCGCAATAGCGGATGCCTCACAGCTTCACTGTATGAGGTTCAGATAAACTACCAAATGTTGACATACCAAAATATTGTGCCCGCCCAGGATTCGAACCCGGGTTTCCCGCTTTTCGCGGTCGTTCTTACCCGTATAGCCTACCGCAACACAACTCCAGGACCGACCCAAACTTCGAAGTGCCATTGTGACTGTACATATGAGAGTCAAATACATTCATCCCTTGGCACCCTCAGCTTTATAGGAAGGAAGGAAGAAAGCTTGGAGTTTAACGTCCCGGCGACAGCGTGGTCATTAGATACGGAGCTAACGCTTGCAATGTTTGGGTAAGGACATAGAAAGAAATCGGCCGTGCCGTTTCAAAGGAACCATCCCAGCATTTGCCTGGAGTGATTTAGGGAAATCACAGAAAACTTAAATCTGGATGTTCGGAGGTGGATTTGAACTACCATCTTTTCGAGTCCAGCGCATTACCGATGCGCCACCTCGCTCGGTCTCAGCTTTTTAAACTGTATTCCTGCACCAGGGAGAATGGAAACAACGAGGCATTACCCTACGTTGTTACCGTCATTGCTCGCTTAGGCATTTGTTACATTATTGTAAGGTGACGAATTACATAATAAGTGTGGCATATGGATGTTTGGATCGGTCCTGGAGTCGTGTTCGGGTAGCCTAATGGTAAGACGGCTCCTCGCGAAAAGCGGGAAATCCGGGTTCAAGTCTCGGCCCGGCACATATTTTCGTTATGTCACCATGAAGTAGTTCATCTATACCTTATACAGAGAAGCTGTGAGGGTCGTCCACCAATTAAGTGCCCTTCCGCGGCAGCGCTACGATCCCAGTTTCGAGCATGTGCGGCAGTTACTCTGACTTGAGTCAGAAGACTTGTAGCCATTTTGAGATAGCTGCTGCCGATGTGTACTTTTTAGTGCTTCTTTATGTCAGCCGTAATTGAAAATGCCGCTGCCGCGGTGGAGTAGCCGAGCGGTCTAAAGCACCTCGCTGCGGATCGCGCGGTTGCTCGCCATGGAGGTTCGAGTCCTCCCTGGGGCATGGGTGTGTGTGTTTGTCCGTAGGTTAGTTTACCTAGGTTTAAGTAGTTTGTAAGCTACGGACTGATGACCACTCAGTTTGGTCCGATAGATTAACAGGCATTTGAATATTTGATTTTTGAAAATGCCGCCGCGCGTGAAATCAGATCTGTGATTCTTTTTCTAAATGCAAAGAAAGTTAAACCAAAGGAAATTCATTGGCAAATCTGCGAGGTTTACGGACAAAATGCTATGAGTGATTCAATGGTTAGAAGATGGGTCAGACTGTTCGATGAAGGACGTGATGAAGTGCACGATGAAGAACGAAGTGGACGCCCGTCTGTGGTTACTGATGAACTGGTTCACACTGTTAAAATGAAGATTAATCACAACCGTATGTTTACACTTAGTGCCCTTGCTATGGAAGTTCCGCAAATATCACCGTCACTAATTCATGAAATTGTTACGGAAAAACTGAAATTTCAAACTCTTTGCTCACTTTGGATACCCAAAATTGTAACTGAATAATACAAACAATAACGGATAGGCGGTGCACTTCGCTTTTTGACACGCTACAAAGAAGAAGGTGATGGTTTTCGTTCTCAGATAGTCACGGGAGATGAAACTTGGGCAATGTACGACATCCCTGAAACAAAACGGCTATCAATGGAATGGAAGCACACTTCATCCCGAACGAAGGTTAATCCTAAGCAAATCTTGAGACCTAGAAAAGTCATGTGCACCGGTTTTGCGACAGAAAAGGCATTTTGCTGATGTATTTCTTACCAAGAGGCCAAACAACTAATGCACATGGTTACTGCGAGATCATTAAGAAATTGCGCCGCGCAATACAGACCAATCGCTGAGGACTACTGTCAAAAGGTGTTTTTTCCGACCTGACACGGCGAATGTGATCGAACAGCTCTTAAGGGAATTTCACTGGGACGTGTTTGATCAACCTTCGTACAGCTCGGACCTCGCTCCTAGCGACTTTCATCTCTTCTTACACCTAAAATCTGTCCTTTGGTGGTCAACACTTCAACGATGATGACGAGCTGAAAGAAGATGTTTTCACAGGCGGCAACGTTGTATGAAGAAGGCATACAAAAACCTGTTCCATGCTATGACAAGTGCCAACAAAATTTCAGAAAAGTAGTTTACAATTGTAGATTTTTGGACAATAAATAATTTTTCTGTAGCTGTACACGTTTGTTTTATATAAGAAAACGGAACTTACTTTGTCAACATAGCCCGTATTCCACCATACAATAACTTCCGAAATTTCCGATCCAGTTCAACTTTTAAGAAGTGGAGATTCTTTTGAGGACTAGGAATGGTCGCGATCTCACGGTTTGAAGTAGCGCACCGTTGATTGATTGATTGATTTTTTCCAGGGAAGCCAAAACAGTCTTGGTCCAACCCGCCACTGCCAGCACCGAAACTAAGTTAATTGTGCGGTATCGCTCCCTGTATATCTAGTAAAGCCAACCAGTGCCCTTGAACAGTGCAAGGAGTCCCTTTACCAGTTCTTTCCTAGCGTACCGTTACTCTGGCAGGATTCCACAGACAGTGCGAGCCAGCCAGCGGAATGAGGTTCCCAGACGAGTTCCACCTTAGTGTATACGAATGACATTCTTCGTAACAAATTTCATTTCACCATTGCTCTTCTCAGTCACTTACCATATTATTGAAGTCTGAAATATGTGAATTCTACATGGGGATTCTAGTTTTCAGTCATCACATTAGGAACTGATGTAACATAGATAAATATCATAAATGATAGGCTACATATGACGAATCCGAAAAACAGAGACAGAGACAAGGAAGTGATTTTGATTTCACACAAAGTAAAATGTTTCATAAATGGGTGACTTTCCGTGGTAGCGAATGTTGATACGTAAGAATGTTTTAAAAACCAATACAAGAAAATAACTGAGAGAAAGCGTTGAATCGGTGATTGTAACTACAACGATTAAATACAAGTCAGTATTTGCAATAAAGAAAGATAAAAAAATTTACCCCTATTAACATACACCGAGTTTGATGAAACATGGAACTTTGGTATCCTTTTTACGATTTTCCTTTTGTTATGTTTTTGTGCGTTTTTGTTTGTTTGTTTGTTTTTTCAATTTTATGTCAACCATGTTTAGCGCCTTTCGCCAAACTGATAAAGATCTAATCAAATATTACTCTGTGTTCTTCTAAGAAAACGTAGGTCCAAAAGTATACTTAGGACCTTTGTGTTGTATGTGACAATCGCCACGACATTGTTGACAAATTACTCTATAGAAGACATTGTCATCCATTTGCAATTTGCAATTGTCTTTTGTCTGCTGAGGAGTGTACAGGTGTTGTTGCAATTCATTTGCGATTTCCTGAATGATAATTTTTCTTAAAGTTCAAACGGCGTTAAGAATGCCATTTAACTCTTATTTCCAAAAGTAGTGTGGAATATTTCGTAGGAAATCAGACGGCTTCACCGACTGTGTTAAACTTGCAATATCTGGTAAATCTATGTGATTATCAGTCCTTAAGCTTAAAAATATAATAGCTTAAACTAACCTAATGAAAACACACACACACACATACGCACACCCTTGACCGAGGGAGGAATCGAACCACCGACAGGGAGCAACCGCGCTGGTATTTATCAATTGAAAACCTGCACAATTTATTTAGTGTAAATGTCCGATGCCATAATTTCCTTTGGCAGCACGCAATATAAAATATTTCCTTAAAATTCGCTTGAGTAGCTGGACATGATGGTTGTGTGCATAAGGGCCGACTTTTGAAAATCTTGGGGTATGCTCAGTGGCGTATCCGGGGGGGGGGGGGGGGGGTGGAGGGGTGGCGGTTGCCGACCTTACTTTTCTCCAATTCCAAATGTTTTGCTTCATCTGGTGTTAATTTTAATCTCTGAAAGGAGAAAAGTAATTTCACGTTCTAGGACCACTGGGTGGGCTTTGCGACCATTTCAACCTGTTTTTTCCGTTGAAATAACAACTAAAATCATTTTCAGAATTTTCGTCTTCTGAAACATGCGTATCATATAATGATATGCCTGTATTGTGAATACTGTATTCACTATCGCAATCACCTATATCGGATCGTCTTTCTGGCTTCATTCTTCTGCAGATTTATTTTCTATACAGTATTACGAAAACAGTACATAACCACTACTGCTGTCATACCCTGTGCTCGCTGGTCATACCATGTCTGTCGATACCAATAGATTCATAACCCATTGTTACACACACACACCAATTCAGTAAACAGGATGAAAAAGTCACGACTTACAATAACACGATTCATTGAAGACAATTGACTTCTGAAAAAAACATAAAACGTTTTGAGCAAGAGCAGCGCCATTCCAGAGAAAAATCAGATAATTTTCATGCTGGGGTCAGAAATGACCCCACGATAGTAGCTAAGGGGTATGCATATCGTATAGTAAGAGACATACCAGGCAGGGACCTGAGAGTACAGCTTAAATCACTACCAGTGTAATGAGCAGGATAGTCAATAATGCACACATTGGAAGTAAAAGGTAGTTAAAAAGCGCCAGTAAACATGAACCCTCAAACCAAACACTGTGGAATTATCGCATTAATTCGAGTTGGGAACCAACTATAAACGTCCCTGGATGCCACGCCATTTACGTACTGTACTTACAGATGTACCTGATGATGTCCCACTGAACACGTGGTTGCCGGTCGCGGTGGCCGAGGGGACTGAGGCGCTCCAGTCACGGTCTGCACGGCCACTACGGTCGGGGGTTCGAATCCCCCCTCGGGCATGGATATTTGTGCCGTACTTAGTCTTAAGTCGTTCATAAGTAGTTTGTAAGCTTAGGGACTGATGACCCCGTAGTTAAGTCCTATAAGTTCTACAAACATTTGAACACGTGGTTCATGCATAGCGGTGCTCCAGCACATTTTCAATTATGAGTGCGCCGGCTTCTAACTCGGACGTGTGGTCAGCATTGGATACGTAGAGGAGGGCCTCTCACATGGCCTCAAAAGATCTCCGGAGTTCTGTGTGTGGGATGATGTCAAAAGCCTGCTCTGCTCTGGTCTACTCTCTTGAGGTCAACTCTCTTGAGGAATTACGTTTGCGAAATGAAACAAACTTCTAGCATTTACAGAATTCCCTAGGGCGGCCTGAGAGGATTCGTAACTGATTTCAGGGACGAGTTCAGTCTTGCATTCGGACGCAGGGGCGCCGACTCCGTGGGTGCTCTGGGGCTCGTGCACCCCCCAAGAATGTTTTGGGGGTGCTGAGCACCCACATAACATTGAGGTGGAAAATAAAATTGTATAAATTAAAAAAAAAAAAAAAAATCGGGGAAAATCAAAACCTACCTTATGACTCAAGAGGCCATGCGAAACCTTACCATATCGAGGGACGATATTTGATACGTGAAAGAAAATCAGTTTTATACGCGGGTCCCGCAGCGAGTAATAATAACTGTCCGTGTTTTACCCACTATGCTAGCTTTATTCATCCTGAAGCACGTCGGTCCTTTTGACTTTTCAGGTGTACGTATTTATGAACATTCAATTGTGTTCTTTTAGAAATTTAGCTTGAAGAATCTGAAGCTGATGCTTAAGTTAATCGTTTTTCATTATCTTGGTTACTTCCCTTGTTATTAAAATTATAGATTCAGTTGAAATTTGTTATGCTTTTCTCTCTGGCTTAAAAAAAAACCTTGGACTATATTAATACTGTCAGAGATGTCATGAAGTTATCTCGAAGTGATGAAAGTTTCGATGAAGTATGCTTGGAACTGACCAAAAAATTTTGATGTCGGACTTCAAAATCTCAAAATATTTCAAAGATTTCTTTAAACCTTGGTGACGGTGTTCTAGCAAACGCTTTTGTGAGAAAGAATAGCTTCGCACAATAAGTGTTAGATTAGTGTATAGTGAAAAATTATTTTATTGGTCGTGTAGAAGTTTTGGGGTGTTACTCATATCGAAATATTCACTTCGGCCAATTAGATCGCTTTATTGTAGTGTCCTAATGCTTTCCTTTTTTCCTCCTCTTTCTTCCTTCTATCTTTAAAAGGCCAGAGAACCGCCTTTTTACTTTTATCAAGTATTGCTCATTCAAAAATGCATGAACTTGATTTTCAGGAGGGTTTGTTTCGAACATTTGTGAACCGGGATATAGAGCACCCACACTGATTTTCAAAAGTCGGCGCCTCTGTTCGGACGCATGGACATTTCGAACTGGCCTCTACTTTCATGTGTAAATCTGTCACTTATGAATCAGCCTCTGTATATAATATTGATATTTTACTTGACAAATGCTGATAATACAGAATTATCCCTAGAACCAACGCTAGACTAGGTGGGCCTGCTGATTACGGCAGCGGTGACTGGCTGGCTTGGCGGTCGAGCCCACATGGCACCAGCTGCTGTCCATAAGCAGGCAGGCGCGGTGGCCACCTGTAATTACCGTGCCAGCAAAGACGGCAGCCGATGCCACCGACAGCCGCCCAGAAGTCCTACAAACGCCACTAAGCGCTTTATAAGTTCCCTCGCTTCTTACTAGCCGTTCTTCGTGCGCTGCACTATATAGTCCAATGGTCAGACAAAGATGTGAAGCTACTTTCCTGTCAAGTACTTTATCTCATGAGTTATATACAGAGTAAGTGAAGATTCAGTGAAATATTAGTCTGTGAGACGAAAAAACATGAATTGTTGAGTATATATTCAGTGGTATTATGCAATACGTCTTAGATGTCGATTAAAGTGATGAGGGATCTGAAAGATCCAACGTGGTTCTAGCCGTATTAGAAAGTTTCTGAGAAAAGAGGCACAAATATTTATATATTCTAGTTGTACGCATACAAAATAGTAAGATATTACAATAGTACGTAAAGGAAGTAAATGGATCAAAGACATCTATCCTGTCAGTCTGTATTCATTTCTATGTTACTCACCGTGACAAAAAATAAGGCAAAAAAAAAAAATCTTAATTTCATTTTATGAAGTTGTGTCACTGAGGAAGATCGCGATACGATTCCTCATTTTAATCATAGCACGAACACCAAGCTATCAGATATAGAGACTATTGATAATGTGATAGAAAATCAACTAGCGAAGGCTACTGGATCTGATGGTATATCTATACGATTGTACGAACGGGTGTATGAAAAAACTTGCTCCTTTTCTATTAGGAAATCCGTTGGCTCTACAATAAATCGTTATCTGATGAACAACAGCGACGCGTGGCTGGGTAACATCAGCGTTTGCTGTGCCGTCAACACCGTGCTCACTATCTTTAGTGTTGTTGCAACGTTGTTCCCTTCCAAAAGCAGAAAATGGTACTACACGATGAACTAAACCATTTTGTTTTCTCCTCTCGAGATGAGTTCTACGGTACTATGGTGGAAAATTTCAAAATGCACAAAGTTTGCAAAAATGTTCTTGGAAAAAAATAATAAAAATTAATGACATAACTATATAATGATAAATATAATCTGCGCGTTTATAATTAAAACTTTATGACTACCTCTAGATTATTAAGAGATGTTACTTAATTTCTCTTTCAGTTCCAATAACCTCCTGAATTTCTATAGTTTACTGTCCTTAAATTAAAAGTAGTAGAATTACTTGTGTTCCTAAGAACTTTCTTTTCGACAATTTAATTAAATAAACTTCGAGTTGCAATAAAAATAGCTGGGCGTGCGTCGTTCCCCTAACCGATTTGATTACGGCAGCACTATTCCTAAGCCTTCGTGTGGTTTGTAATCATTTGAAGACACTGACCCACCAGGGTATCTGCTAAGCGAGTTGGTGAGCAACATGCCCATATAAGCTCTTCATAAAGGGGACCCTGGAGAGATTTTCTTTGTGACTACAAGTAGCTACACTGTGTAAGCAACTGGACTCGTTGATGGGATATCTTACTTCTCATAAAGATTGAATTACGAGCTTTATTCCCAGTTTTTAGTAAGCTCAGATTTTGCAGCTTTTTGAAATAAATTTGTGCTGATATTACAACGTAGACGGGAAGTGTCATTGATCACTGACAACGATAATTGAATGCTTAGGAACTCTAGCGGTCTCATTGTAGATTTACAGAACAAATGAATGTGAGAACTATTGTTCTACGTTATAAATTATTTTACTGTCTATAATCACAGACATGTTGTGTTTAATTTTGGAATCACAAAATTCAAATGTTCAAATGTTTGTAGAGCTTATGGGACTTAACTACGGGGTCATCAGTCCCTAAGCTTACAAACTACTTATGAACTAGCTAAGACTAAGGACGGCACAAATATCCATGCCCGAGGGGGGGGGGGATTCGAACCCTCGACCGCAGTGGCCGTGCAGACCGTGACTGGAGCGCCTCAGTCCCCTCAACCACCGCGGCCGGCAATCACAAAATTGTCACAACAAATAAAACAGGAGGCGACGGAACATCACCGAGATAAGACAGTAAGAAGAGTTGCTGGCACGAGAAATGGTAACCGCGCTCCTTTAGACTGGAAGTAGTAACTATATTGATCTAATTTCAGAGAACATTAATTATGATTGAATCTGCGGGGTCACGACAGGTATTGACCGCAGCGTTTATGAAGTTATTCTTGCTTTCTCCGGTCTTGAAACAAGCGACAGCTACTGTATAAAGAGCAATTGCAGAGTTCACTGTCGCCACCCCGATTGTATAACCCTGAAAAATTACAATTTATTTAATTTTTCAAATCGAATACTGAGAACTCTAGTATTGTTTCAATGTTACTGACCAGTCGCAATGATTTATTTTCCGGATCGCAATGGATTACAGATACTGAGTCAAAGGAGATCACTTGTACGAAAAAATTTCCAAATTTAGAATATTATTTTTCAGCACTTAGCTATAGCACAGGTAGTTTGATACGGGAATAATTGTGTGCACTTCAGAGACATGGTACTTCACTGCAAAGTGACTTCACTTGAACGAAGCAGGAATGGAAATTTAAGGAATTTACAGAAATGATCCCCGCATTCGCCTGAAGTGTTACAGAGAGAGCACGGATTTTACCTCTGCTCCTTCTAATGTGAAGGTAGTGTGTTAACCATTGCAAAACATCTCGGTGCATCGACTCCATTAAACATTCTGATGACGCACTGACCTGTCACTCGTGTACTTAAATTCAGCGAGAGCAAATTAATATGGTTATTTATAAGCAATATTTGAACAATGTATGGTGAAGGAACTAGATAAATGCGACATGTTATCTCTGGAATTAAACTAGAATGCTTCGATTTATAAAGTCATGGCGGATTTCGATAAGGTTACTCAATAATAAGTGCCAGCGATGTGTAGTTTAAACTGTCATGAACAACCAAGAAATCGCACTGACTAATGTGAGTTTGGAATTTAATGTGTGATCGTAAAACGTTTGATACGTATATTACATACAGAATAGTGGACCCGTCGGGTTATCTGTGTCGAGGTCATAGCATGTCGCTCGTTGGATTATATACTACTGGTAACATGACGATTGAACTGATACGCAACGAACCTCTATGTTCCAAAATTAGTTTCGAGTGTGAAGCAATAGCCTATAGCTACAATGTTGCAAACAAGGCACAATGCTGGTTGCTGTACGTGCTGAATATTGGTCGGCCTATAACGGCCAGCTACTGACCCTTAAAGGCAGCTAAATACATAAATACACCCCGAGAAGTACCCTGGTTATAGCGTTTGCTGAGCCATGTACTGAAGATGGCTGTCAGGAACGCATGTTTGAAGATCATCTCCACGTGTCCGTGTAGTGTACCTACACTCATATTCATGCGTTGTAATAAAGGACTCGCTCATTGGGCAAGGAGTACCCGAGTGTAAGCTGAAACTGGCCTTGCTACCATGTTCACATGCTCTTAAGCCAAATAGCGTTTAGGTCAGACAGCCTACATTCACCGCCTAGAAGTAACAGAGAATTTTGGGAACTAGTTAGTATTTACATAAACCTGCTCTGTCGGTGAATTGTAGAAGCTGAGTTTGAGGAAGCCCTACACGATATTAATTTTTGATACAATGACTTCTGTCTCATTAGAGGAGTTATATCTGGAGGGAGACTTGTGGATTATTGGGTGGTTTTTATATCCTCAGCACTTGACAAACAACTACGTGTAAATTTTCTAAACATGCCGCACTAAGAAATTTTGTAGCACAACCTCTCAGGAAAGATGTTTCGGAAAATTCAGCACGATGAAAGAGAGGTTGTGGACGACAGTGATATCTTTTCCAAGGTTACATGCCCGTAGTGCATGACGCATCCGTATTCTATCTTCAGATATCAGCAAGCATTCTTAATCGGGAGGTTCACAAGTCAATTTGGTATTGTTCAAAGTCCTGTAGTTGCATGAGTATCAGGATAACGTCGTAAACGGCAGAGTAAATGTTTTGACTCTGTGTTATCAAGATACCGTATCAGACTATCAGAAAATTTTGTTAACTGTTGATGTTTTTATCGTTAAGCCTTCTGCAGGCAGGAAGTGCTTCGTTCACATCTGTGTATGTTTATTCGAGTTTAGTCAAGATTATGTGCAGTGAGAGTAGGACCATATTTTTACTCTTGTGTTGTTCATCATTCGAAGAGTTAGTTACGTTTTCGAATTCTCACAAGACTGTGTTATACCGCCAAGTTTCGTGTACACTATGAAAATTTCGATGTTTCTGTTAATGACGTACCTGATTAATGTTAGTGGTTACATATGCTATGGTGGGGGAGGGGATATTTATAAAGGTGATCGAAATTGTCTTTCTTTCTGTGTTCTTATGAATTTTAAAATTTCACATGAAAGTAATAGATAGAATGTACTTCGCACTTACTATAAACACCTTGCTCTTTATGTGTTTATATATATGTACTAGCTAAAAACCCGGCGTTGCCCGTGTATTTATTTACCTACTAGCTTATATGGCCGTGCTTCGCAACGGTTGTTGAAGGAGAACCTGTGTGTATCATGGCTTTTTACGGTTCCGGACCTCAGTCAGTAAAAACAGAATCCTTGTTGGATCGCTCTGTCAATAAACTCAGTTGTCCTACCCAAGATGTCAAATGTAAGTAAAAGTCATTGTCCGAACCGACGTATCTTCAAAAAGTATTTGATACAAAAAGTGAAACGTGCCAAAAGAAACAAAGAAATGTCGCTAAGTATTTAATACACAAAGAGAAGTCAGTAACACTATGTTCAATGTTTCTTGATTTTCGTTGACATAAGATTGCTTAATTCTGTCACAGACGTTCGCTTCCTTGATATACTACCCCATACGTATTATGCAGCAGCGGTGTTTATTAGTTCTTTCGTGCACTACAGCGCCTCTATCGCATGTTTGCTGTACTACGCAATTCATACTTCACGCATAACCTACATCTAAAACAATTTCCCTTATGAAGTTGCTCCATGCAAATCCGTGAAGTAGTTTAGGAGTTAGGTATTTGTAATAGATGAACAGACAGTTAATGAAAACACTTAAGATTGCGATGTATCTTTTTTTCCCGTGATCAGATTTTGATGAAATCATGCCGCTTGAAAATGTGTCAGTAATTTCTTTTTTTAATACGTTTGCGAAACGTGTTAAGAATAGGAATATCTTCATGAATATGATGTAGCTCACATCATACATCAGTTATATTCGCCATTTAAAACATTTATTTCATGATCATTCATATCTCCGGATAATGGGGCTGAGGCATGGAGAGCTGAAATATAATAAGTATTTCCCTAATGAAGTAGAAATATCACTGACAATAATTATTATTCTTACGGTTGGCTCTCTTTCCTTTAGATGCGCTATTGTCGCTCCAAGCTTGAAATTTAAACTTCCAAAGCAGTTGTACATATACGTTAGACTGTGATATCAGTATGTAACTAAAGTCTATGTGTTGTCCCAAGGTACGCTGCAGTTACCATACCTGTGAAAACTCCATGCGAATACGTGAATTAGTTTTGGAGAAGTGGTTTCTAATAGATGAACAGACAGACACGATGGTTTATGAAAACATTTCGTGATTCTATTTTGATGAAATCATGCCTAGATCTTGAACCAATCTTCGCTCATGTTTCCTGTGAAAATCGTCCAGTAATTTTGAAGATAGAAGCGAACAGCGACAGACCTACATTTACAGATTTATTATTAATAGTATAGATATGTAGTACAATTGTAAAATTTTGCAGGAATATTTTGATTTGTATAAGTGCTGTATGTCGGTACAATCTGTTGCGAATGTGGGAAGTAGTAAAGAAGTAATAGATTAAAACGTGATGCTTGATGGGGCGGTATTCTATGAACGTTACTCTTTACGTCCTCATATCTCATGAACTACGTGTCATACTGTGATACAATTTCGAACGTACATTCAGCTTTAAGTGTGTATTCTGTCTGCAAAATTTCCTGCGAGTACAATTGGTAGTGTAGAAATTATAAAATGTAACGTTATACCGAATGCCATAGTTTTGCTCCGTGAACATCGGAAAAGTAGTAAGCGAGAAATTTTTTTCCTTTCATTATTTTGATGTGGTTGTCTGCGAGAAAAAGTTTAATAAAGGTTTGAAATTTTGTTTAAAGTTTGTTGCAAGTCGCTAAGTATTGTTATTCCCATACAGTGTACTTATAAATTCTCGACACATTATGTAGCAGTTTTTTGCGATTTCTATTGTTCATGACGTTATATCTCCTGAACCATGTGTCGTATGTGGTTCGTACTCCTACATCAGTTGTTACCTCACGTACGAAATATGTGTACCAAATTTGGGTGAAATCGGTCCAGTGGTTTAGGAGAAAATGTGCAGCATTGACGTTTGACGCAGCATTTTCGCACATCTCATCGTTTATGACGTCATATCCCCTGAAGTATGTGTCGTGTGTGATTCTTACCCCTACAGCGATTGTTGTCTGATATTAAGGAACATGTGTACCCAGTTTGGTTGAAATCGGTCCAGTTGCTTAGGAGGAGATGTGGAACATAAATACATACAGAAATACATACACACATACTGCCTATTTCATAAGATGTAAGATTGATTTATTCCTGCCGTGAGTTAGTACTTCTCCTATCCCTTCTCTCTGTCCATCTCCTTTTTTCTAAAAACATGTTATATTTATCGGCGTATATATAAGAAATAACACTGTCTTGCATAATGTACAAAATTATATGTGCAGTATCCAAACAAAGAAAGATAGCAATTAAAATACAAATGGCATATAAAATTCGCACTATATCATATTTATTGAGTTATACGTTGTAAAACTGAAAATTTTTTCAGGTATATATTTGTTTAAGTGTTGTATGTCTGCAAAATCTGTTGCGAATATATTTAGTAGTAAAGAAGTAATATATTAAAACTTGGTGCGTGATAGGGCGGTTTTTTTATAAACGTTACTGTTTATGTGCTCATATCTCATTAACTACTAGTCGTACGTTGATACAATTTCGAAGGTACATTCAGCTATATGTGTGTGAGTATACTGTCTGTAAAATTCCCGGCGTATACAATTTGTAGTGTAGAATTATAAATTGAAAGGTCATACCGAATGCCATAGTTTTAGTTCAGGAACAGCGGAAAAGTAGTAAGCGAGAAACATTTTTCCTTTTTCCTATGGTTGTCAGCGATAAAAAGGTCAATAAAGGTTTGAAATTATGTTTAAAGTTGGTTGCAAGTCGTCACTAAGTACTCTCATTCTCATACAGTGTGTGAATAAAGTCTCGACACATTATGTGGCAGTTTCGTGCAACTATATTGTTTACGACGTCATGCCTGATGCGACAGTTTTACGGCATCTACAGTGAAACTGTTGTGAGCGGTAGACTTCGTTTCATCATTTTGTGTGTGTGTGGGGAGGGGGATCAGTTACAAAACGCTCCATAAACGTCCGAAATTACATGCAAACTTTGTAGCAGGTCCCTAACTACTCCCATTTTCCAATAATTGTCGCATAAATCTGGGTATTCTAATGCGGTGGTCTCTTATTATTTATGACGTCATATCTCCTGAGCCATGTGTTGTGCTCTTTTGTTTTTGCGTCAGGAACCTTTGTGGGCGTACGGCAAACAGTTCACCAAAGTTTCATTGCAATCGAATGAATGGTTTATGAAAACATAGACTAGAGGACATACAGACAAATATATATATATATATATATATATATATATATATATATATATATATATATATATATATTGCACAGGAAATTATTTCCTGGATGATCCACACATACTGACTCAGATACATTGCATTCGGCAGGACGACGGTTCAAACCTACCTCCGAGCATGCGTATTTAGGTTTTGATTTCCCTAAATCACTCAGGCCAAATGCCGAGATGGTTCCTTTGAAAGGGCACGGCCGATTTCCTTCCCCATCCTTAACCAAACATGCCTAGTGTGAGCTCCGCCTCTAATGACACGTTGTTGACAGTGTGTTAAACCTTAATCTTCCTTTTTTCAGATACGGTATAATAATAAATATGAAATGTAACGATAAATTCACTATAGAAGGTGAATTTTGGTTCCTCTCAGCAAGATGAAGTGCCGGGTTAATCTCAAGCGACAGTTAAGGGCCTGAGCTGACAGGGCACCAGAGGCACCCAATATGCAAAATTTTTACATAAGAGGTCCTATCATTAGTAGCAACCCATTTCCATATTACGTAGATTTAGGCTTATTTTAAAGATATTAATAGCAGCCCAATTAACAAGAAATAATTTAGGAGAGAGGAAGGAAAGAAGGCGCCAAATGATACGTCGCTTTGCGTGGGAAAATTAACGGGGGTTGTTATATAATTAGTCGCTTGTTAGAGGACATGCTATCCAACTAGCCTTATAATTAGTCGCTTGTTAGAGAACGTGGTAGCGAACCTGGCGTGTCGAGAAAGCACGAATATCGTACAAGACGTCATGTGCTGTACGCCATTTGTTCAAAGTTTCAGAATACAAAGGAATTTGTGTTTTGAATTACAGCAGTGGACAAAAATGGAACATTTTTGCCGGAGTGGGATAGAGCGCGGGTCTTCTGGTTAGTAGGCAATTGCGTTGACCACTACGCCAACAGGACACAGCGATCACCACAACTGTACGGACTGCACTACCAAGACAGCCCCAAAATTCCATATTATTCACACTTAGTGTTCCTACCGATTATCCTCCTACTCGAAGTATTTCGCATAAGTGATTTCCGTAAGAGCTCAAGCATGGCATACATGCATTATGAAGCGATCACTAATCGTCATTGCCTTAGTATGACATACGGCAGGGGCTTCAGTACGGCAGTACAATCAGTCTAATACATAATCTCTGTATATAAAAGGCACTGTCCCGACTGACTGTGTTGGTTGCATCCCAATACGTCATTTACACTCCAAGAAATTTTGAAGCGAAGTTGGCGCCCAGACTGAAGCGTGAACCTTACTCTGCCCGAAAGTGTGTGCTATATGCGCGCTACATTTATTCAAAACGTCAATTTCGTTTTGAAATGTCACGGGGTATAATAATAATATGATTCGTGTGGCTCATTGGCCTGGTGCAAGTCTTTCAATTGGACGCCACTTCGGCGACTTGCGTGTCTGTAGCCTACCCCTGTTATCCAACCGGCGAAAGGGGACCTACAGCTTAACGTGGAATCCGAACCACGTGTCGTTTCTGGCGACTCCTCACAACTTTGAGAGGTGAAGGCTGGGTTAAAGCGCAGCCTGAAAAAAATCCGAGGCCCGACCGGGTTACGAACCCGCGACCCTTCGGTTTCCAGTCGAGCGCCTTACCCCAAACCACTTGGTGGTTTTTCATGCTATTGATTGTATAAAAATCAATATGGACTGTCCATTAGAAGAAAACTTAAGTTTGTGTTGAAAATAAAAGTAGTTTATGTTTTAGTATGTCTTACAGTACTCACTTTCATAAGCCCCTGCCATACCCTCAGGCCCGCGAAAGGCGTTTTTCAATATCTATTGCTGTTCTAGAGATATTTGGGGTGAGAATTTTTACTGGGACACTGGCGTCATTGCATGAAGTATTGAGGAGCAGGTAATCAGCACATCATTCGTCCGGTCGTTGTACGTGGTTTTTTTTTTTTTTTTTTTTTTTTTTTTTTTTTTTTTTTTTTTTTACTTAGAACCGGTCAAATAGCTTCTCAGTTGCTCTCACGAGGCTGCATGTACCCAGTTCCAATCATTCCACCAGAGATCAGTCCTTGGCAGTATCAGAATTGAACCTTGATCCTCCACATGGCATTCGGCTACAGAGACGGGTTTTATATAGAAGGAGGTTATCAAAATTAAGTTACAGATTCCACATGGCGCCAAGACCATTACACAAAAATAATGTTACATTGTCAGACGAGAGTGTAGTCTCCACAGATATACATTACATACATGTTTTTCTGTAATATTAATAGCATACACAATTTTTTTGACGTTTGGATCGGTAAGATGGCGGCGTCAGGCTTCAGTGTTATAAGGAAATTGCCAAACTAGTTAACGTACGTCTGTGGCTGTGTCTCGTCTTACTGACACAGTTCTACACAGTTCTGCTGAGATACTGATAACTGATGCATAACAGTGTGGAGCAAAATGGCATGATAAGTGGAAAAGTACTACGAGGTTGAGACACGAGGAACAGCACGATTATTTTGCACAAAATGTCTAAATAGCATAAATATTCAGCATCAAATTCTGGTTGTACACAAGGTATGTTAGCAAAGTGATGAGACTGAGCTTATACATACCTTAGGGTTTTTTTTTTTTTTTTTTTAACAATAATGCTATACCCTTCAAAGTAGCGATACACCGGCGGAGTCGTTGTTCCCACTGTTGGTAGCAGCACTGAAAGTCTTCAACTGGTTTGGCTTGTAACTGATCAGTCACAGTCTTTTGAATGTTTTCCAGAGTTCCAAAGTAGCTTCCTCTTAGGACATGTTTCAATTTCGGGAAAGGAAGAAGTCACAAGGATTCAAATTATGTGAACTGGGGGGTTGATGAACAACAGTAATGCGTTTTGACGAAAAACATTCACAGATGAAAAGGGCCGTGTGACATTGTCATGATGCAGCTACTCGAATATACAGGATTCATCACCTGTGAACACACAACTGAGGAAATCTCGGTCATCAATGATCCTGTTAAGAAGATAAACGCACAAGATTTTTCGGTGGTCCTTCTGTTCATTTGCGAGGCTTTTCGTTACCACTTTGGCACAAATTTTTTACATGTTCAGCTCATCTGTCAAAATTTGATGTACGGTGAAAATGTTTAAATTTAATTCTTCAGATACCTTCTTATTGTTAAACGACGGTCGGATCTTATAAGAGCCCTCATACGTTCAACGCTTTCGTCAGTTTTTGAAGCTGTAGGTCGTCCTGAGCAAGGTTCATCTTCAACGTTTTGTCGATCTTCGAAAAATGATTTCTAACAGCGGAAAACTTCTGCTCTTGGTAAGAAAAGTTCCCCATACGCTTGTTTCAACTTTTGGATCACCAAGTTTAACACAAAACTTAATTCACAACGTGACTCTAAATTCCGATCCTCCATTACTGTAACACACAACAAAAACACAACTTCACTTATGCCGCTCTCAAAACTACCGCCTTAACTGTATGGAGTTGTCACTCGGACTAAGGAAGTGGAAGGGATGAACAAAACGGCCTAGAACAGGCTGTTGGACACATCGTTGTCAGGTCACCCGCAGTGTTGCCAATCTCGTACGTTCCAAATGCAATGTCACACCCAGCTGGAGTGAAATGCAGACAATATTGGGACCAAGGCGGCACAGCAGTGAGTGATGCTGGTGTGGAAACAGGCCATCAACATCGAGCGCAACGAAAACGTACGAGCAATTGTAAAACTAATCTCTGTAATGGTGAATTTTCCAACAATGAGGATTTTCACATAGTGGTTCGCCATTGGCTCGAGTAACAACGGAGCGGATACACTGAGGTGAAAGGATAGAGATATACAAAAGTACAGACGGCAGTAGTATCGCTTAGGAAAGGTGTAGAAGGGCGGTGCAGTGGCAGGAGACGCCCGAGCCGAGTGCCTTTACAAGAAGTATGACATTGTTGCAGCACCTCTCCTGGGCTCATGGTCATATACTGTGGAGTCCCATATTTAACCATGCCCACTGAACGGTAAGCCGTGAACTCATGAACCTGCACCAATATTATAATCTGTCATGTATGTCACAGGTCGTTGCTTGATCAGATGAGTCTGGCCGAGGGAATGAGGCGCTTCAGTCACGGTCTGCACGGCCACTACGGTCGGGGGTTCGAATCCCCCCTCGGGCATGGATATTTGTGCCGTCCTAGTTCGTAAGTAGTTCATAAGTAGTTTGTAAGTTTAGGGACTGATGATCCCGTAGTTAAGTCCCATAAGCTTTACAAACATTTGAACATTTTGAACATCAGATGGGTCCCGATTTCAGTTGGTACGAGCTGTTAGTGGGGTTCTTGGTTGTTGCCGCACGATCCATGAAGCGATGCAAACCGCAAGTTGTCAGCAAGGCATTGTGCTAGGTGTTGGTGGCTACATACTGATTTGTATTGTTTTGCAACTAATGGACTGGATCGTCTACTCAAACTAAACCGATCATTGTAAACGGTTATGTTCGGGGACCATTTGCTGCCACTAGTGGAATTCGTGTTCCCAGACGAAGATTGAATTTTTGAGGATGACAATGCGTCATATAACTACGCCACAATAGTTCGCGACTGGTTTGAAGACGATTTTAGACAGTACCAGTGAATGATTTGAGCATCCACATCGTCTAACATGAACCACAACGAACATCTGAGGATACATATCACGAAATCGTTCGCCGGCAACATTCTGGCAATTATGGTTAACTGCAGAGGCAGCATGGTTCAAAATTCTTGTTGGGGACGCCCAACGACTTGTTGAGCCCAATCGAAGTTTAGCTGCTGCACTAAGGCAGGCAAAAGGAGGCCCGACACGCTATTAGCCCTTTAATGCTCTTCGTTACAGATATGTAAAACCGGGAAATTGCAGTAAATCATTTGCAAACACACTCATTTTTCTTTAAATGGCAACGTGTCATATTTGTAACAATGTATGAAACCCATGCTGTTGGTCGGTCTTGTAACTACTTGGTCCTAGCGGCGATTATGGGAGTTTAAAGTCAGATGGTTCTTTCGAGGAAAACCATACCCGGGCATTAAAGAGTTAGAAGATAAGTCTGAAAGAGCGACCACCACACATACTGTATATGTGTGGCGAAGATCCATTCTGCAGTGCAGATGCATACCATGCTCGGACTCCTACGGGAATCGGCGAAATCCGCGAGTAATTTTGACAATGGGCAGGGGTTGTTAAGTCAGTAGTATGTGGACAATTTGCAGGGAGGCGGGAGGCGTTCTGTGGTATTACATACAGGCGAGGAAGCCGGCTGCGGTGGCCAAGCGGTCTGCGGCGCGCCAGTCACGGTCTGCACGGCCACTACGGTCGGGGGTTCGAATCCCCCCTCGGGCATGGATATTTGTGCCGTTCTTAGTATTAGCTAGTCCGTAAGTAGTTTGTAAGTTTAGGGACTGATGACCCCGTAGTTAAGTCCCATAAGCTCTACAAACATTTGAACAGGTGAGGTGCCCGCTTCGACCACGTGTCTCAGTGGACAGTGCAACTGTCTAGTAAGCCGGACACCCGGGTTCGATTCCCGGCCCGGCACCATATTTAATTTATTGCAATCGATTTAATGCAATATTCACTGGCAGATATTGGCGTAAATTCTTTCGTGTTTTACGTTATTTTATTTTTACATTTCATAAGACATAACCACATGATCAATTCACAATCCCTTCTGCCAAGCACTTCAATGTGATTTGCAGAGTATTGATGTACATGTAAATTCTGAAGTCATCAGGAGTAACATATAAGGAGAGGAGGATTATTTGCAACTTGTACAAAAGACAGACCGCAGTTATTTGAGTCGAGGGGCACGAAAGGGAAACATTGGTTGGGAAGGGAGTAAAACAGGTTTTTGCCTTTTTCCAATGTTATTCAATTTGTACATCGAACATGTTTGAAAGAAAGGGAGAATTGGGAAAAGGGATAAAGTTCACGATGATGAAATAAAACCATTGCGTTTTGCTGATGACATTGTAATTCTGCCAGAGACAGCAAAGGACCTGAAAGAGCGGTGGAACGGAATGGACAGTATGTTGAAAGGTGTGTATAAGATGAAAATTAACGACAGCAAAACAAGTGTAATGGAGTGCAGTCTGAGAAAAATGTTTAAATGTTTGTAAATGTATCGGACCAAACTACGTGGTCATCAGTCCGTAGCTTACAAACTACTTAAACCTAGGTAAACTAAACTAAGGACAAACACACACGCCCATACCCCAGGGAGGACTCGAACCTCCACGACGAGCAACCGCGCGCTCAGCAGCGTGACGCTTTAGACCGCTCGGCTACTCCACCGCGGCCAGTCTCAGAAAATCAGGCGATGATTTAGGAATTAGATTAGGTAACAAAATAATAATGGTGGTAGATGAGTTTTGTTACTTGGGCAGTAAAATAACACACGACGGTCTCAGTAAATAGGATATAAAATGCAGAATGGCAATGGGAAGAAAAGCGTTTTGAAAAAGCGGATTTTACTAACATCAAATATTGAATTAAGTGCAACGAAGTCTTTTCTGAAGGCATTTGTGTAGAGTACTGCCATGTACGGGAATGACACAAGGACGGTTAATAGTTCAGACAGGAAGAGGACAGAGGCTTTTGAAATGTGCTACAAATGAATGCTCAAGATTAGGTGGATAGATCGCATAACTAATGAGGAGGTACTGAACAGAATTGGGGAGAAAAGGAATTTTTGGCGTACCTTGATTAAAAGAAGGGATCAATTGGTATGACAAGTCCTTAGACATAAAGGAATCGTGGATTTAGCGTTGGAGGGACGTCTGTGGGGTAAAAATCGCAGAGGGAGACCTAGAGAAGAATACAGTAAACAGATTCAAAGGATGTGGGTTGTCATTCTTACGAGGAGATTAAGAGGCTTGCTTACCGAGTAGGGTGGATAGCTGCAGCAAACCAGTATCCGGATTGAAGACCATAACGTACACATCATTTATGTAGATGTAGAATGTCGTAACTGATTTCGATCAACCAGCAGTCGTTTTCAAGGGAAAGTCGAGGAAGCAATGTTTAATATATAACATCTGCCAAGTAACTATCGAGTTAGCGACAGAAAAGAATAAAATCATACTTAAAAAGCACTTGCCGGAGACTGTTTCGGTTGCGCTGTATTCTCGAAACGGTACCGAAATTGCTCGCACAATGAGGATTTGATATAATAATTTTTTTTAATTATTGGGCAGCTAGTTACTTGTCAGTGATCACTGATTATTCCATGAGTCCTTGTTTACTGTTTTTTTTTTTTATGAATAAACAGGCTAGTCGAAACTGGTTACGGCATTGGGAAATGATCATGTGGTTGTTAACAGCTGCTTAGGAACCCTTAGCGATGCATGGAAACTGACACACGAATCTGAAATTGAAGAAAGAAAGCTGCTGAGTCATATACCAGCTAAAGATACCAACATTGCTACAAATTTTCTTCCATCATTGCCAAAATCTCTGGTAACATATGGAAGTTCCCAGACTTTGTGACGTCTCCATCACATAACAATTCTGCCAACTGCATAAAGTACATTACCACAATGCCTGAATTAGGAAATAAAGTTGTGAGGCGGCATTGTGAGTCGTGTCGGGATAGCTCAGTTGGTAGAGCGCTTGCCCGCGAAAGGCAAAGGTCCCAGGTTCGAGTCCCGGTTCCGGCACACAATTTTAATCTGCCAGGAAGTTTCATATCAGCGCACACTCCGCTGCAGAGTGAAAGATTCATTCTGGCTACCTACAATCTACATTTTAAATGGTCTTCAAGCTCTCCTTTATGATGTGAACACCTTGAAATAATCAAGAAGTGGCGTGAATAAAAAATTACGACGTCACTGCTTCTCAAGTTAATATATAAACACGACTTTATTTTTACCTTTCTTTATACGTTAGCTTGCGGTTGAAGTTTTTTTCAAAAGGCTGCCATTTTTTTTCACTTTTACTGACGTCCAGACTCCCATTATCTTAAACTTAACGCTCCAACAACAATATAATATACAGGGTGTCCGATTTATCTCGCTTACCCCCAAATATTTCTGGAATGTTAATAGATATTGCAAAACGACTTTTACGGGTATGGACGTTCGGTAGTGGCTTGAAAGTTCGTATTGAAGACATTCTGAACTGTATTGTTCAAATGTTCAAATGTTTGTAACGCTTATGGGACTTAACTACGGGGTCATCAGTCCCTAAACTTACAAACTACTTATCAACTACTTACGAACTAGGACGGCACAAATATCCATGCCCGAGGGGGGATTCGAACCCCCGACCGTAGTGGCCGTGCAGACCGTGACTGAAGCGCCTCAGTCTCCTCGGGCACCGCGGCCGGCGAACTGTATTGATATAGTA
The DNA here is from genome assembly GCA_026315105.1 of Locusta migratoria. Classification (NCBI taxonomy): domain Eukaryota; kingdom Metazoa; phylum Arthropoda; class Insecta; order Orthoptera; family Acrididae; genus Locusta; species Locusta migratoria. The sequence goes on from CM048744.1 coordinate 569,324,772, forward strand.
TTTTACAACAAACATATATTTTTAACGGATACTCCCACATTATTAAGCGTGCAAGGCCCAGCATCAAAAATACAAAACAATGTCGTTGGATACGTTGTAATACGCCAATTACAACCGGAGAAAATGCGAAGTTGAAGCTTGAAATAAATTTAATAAAATAATAATAAAAAAGAAAGAAAAACGGAAATGAGAGCTAACGCAGTGCAGAAACCTAAAGGGGAACTTTTCGCTGCCCGTAATCGGCGCTGTCCTCACGCTTCATGTTTCTCAAACTTCCATTTCGCTTCTCAGATTCTTGGGATGTAATTGACATTTTGTGATCCATACAGGACCATTGTTTTTGCTACTTTTCATGCTATTGATTTCATTAGAAATAATATTGGGTGTCCATTAAAAACATATGTTTGTGATAAAAATATTATTTCAATACGATATAGAATGTATTATAGTACTAATTTTATAGACCACTTCCAAAACGTCCATATCCGTGAAAGTCGTATCGCAATATCCAGTATCGTTCGAGCCCTAGCATTCTCACACTTAAACTGATACAAACGTAACTCCAAAAGCGACTTTCGCATCATATCGAGCAGAGGAGTTCTTGCAGTTATAGTTGCTGACCGAAAACTGACTGGTTATATTTCCCGTTTACATCTTATTCTTCGTGAATTAACGTTAGGAAGAAGAGACTCCACGTGGGCACGTTACGTTTGTCGTACGATGTGAGAAGAGCTACGCAGGCGCAGTCGAGTCTGCGTGCGTACCGGTGAGTATACGCGCCAAATATAGTACGCCGCTACAAATCCAGGTCGCCCGGTCAATCGTTATTGCTTGATGGAAAACGGAGTTTAGACATTTTCGAACATTTATGTCGAAGAACACTGAAATAATATGCATTTTAGAACTTACACATATATTCGAATAGCTCTCAACAACAATACAAATACAGTGTGTCCGTTAAGTTCAAAGGTTATGGTATGTAACTACGGATCCAAACTTCTCAGGTCATTGGTCCTTAGACTAAGGCGGCCAACCGTTCCGGGTTCTGCGGGACCGTCCCGGATTCTGACGTACCGTCCCGCATTGGAAAACTTAATAAAAGCGTCCCGCAAGATGTCTAATTTGTCCCGCAAGTTCAGCATCCCGGTAATTTTTCACAATCCACCGACTGCAGATTATTCCCACGTATCGTAAGCATTACGAATCAGGATATCAAGATTTATGACAGTGATTACGTGCAGTAATTTTGTCTACAAAAGAAATATTTCGTACGACTAGGTGAAAAACCTTTAGCTGTTAGCATGGGGTGACCACTCTGAATTCTCTGAGATTGATAATAAACAATAGGTTCCTAACGAAACGTTCCGGAAGATGCCGAAGTACAACGGACTGTTTTTTAGGTTGCAAGTCAGTCCGCGCGGAGACTCGACATTGTTGATTTGTGTTTTCGTGCTTCGCAGGGTTCCGTGAACAAATTTGTTTGTTTTACTTAGTAATGCTGCCGACTATTACAAAAATGAAAACAAAATTGTCAACTGACCAAGGACTTGCAAAAGGGATAACCTTTTGTTTACAGAAGTGTACACCACCTTCAGAAGTGCGGTGCAAAACCTATTATGAGGTGTCCTCAATTGCTCACGGCAGTAAACAAAAATAAAAGGGCTCAGACCGCCACAGGTATATCATTACTCTTAACTTATTTCTGTCAGGAAAACTTAGCCGACTAAGAAGAACTTGTAAGAACCGAAGGTATGTGGGATTTCCACAATGTAAGTCACTATCAGACTTTTATCTCGATGGAATTGATTCAAAAAGAAATTCAAAAGATGTTTCGTTGCGTGAAAACTAAGTGCGAAGCAGTAATAAAGAACGTGAAAGCTTCTTTTTCTTTAGATAACCTTCAGACAGAACTTTAGAACAAAAGACTTTCCTTTTATCAGTATCTGTACAGACATTTCAAATCACAAAGACCACAAAATATATCCAATGTTAGTGCGGTACTTTCATCCAAAGACTGGAATTAATCCAAAAATATTAGATATCCTGAATTTCCCTGGTGAAACTGCAGTTATAATACATCATTCTTCAACGGACATACTGGAGAATCAATGGGGGAAACAGAAAGTCATGGTGATTCGTGCAGATAGTGCCAATAGAAATTTTGACGGGGTTAACGTGAATGACAATGCAAAGCTTTCTTCCAACTTCATGAGAGAGAAAGAGAAAAATTTTCAAATGTCTATAAATCTATCGGGCCAAACTGCGTGGTCATCAGTCCGTAGCTTACAAACTACTTAAACCTAGGTAAACTAACGCCGGCCGCGGTGGCCGAGGAGACTAAGGCGCTCCAGTCACGGTCTGCACGGCCACTACGGTCGGGGGTTCGAAGCCCCCTCGGGCATGGATATTTGTGCCGTCCTAGTTTGTAAGTAGTTTGTAAGTTTAGGGACTGATGACCCCGTAGTTTAGTCCCATAGACTATACAAACATTTGAAGGTAAACTAACCTAAGGACAACACACACACCCATGCCCCAGGAAGGACTCGAATCTCCACGGCGAGCAACCGCGCGCTCCACAGCGAGGTGCTTTAGACCGCTCGGCTACTCCACCGCGGCGGAGAAAGAGAGCTGGCGTGGGGTGGGCAGCGCATATTGCATACAGCTCTACACAAACATCGGCAGATTTGTTACCAGTGGAAGTCGAATATATTGTTACAAAGGTTTATTCATACTTTCACACAGTGCGTGTAAAAATTCTCAAAATTTTTGCGAACACAGAATGCAGTACAAAAGAATCCTGGGATATAGTAAAAACACGATGGCTTGCACTTGTGCCTGCACTAGAAAGAGTCTTGACACTGAGTCGTGTGTTCATAGTACCCATACACATCCTCGAAACGCCCCGCATTGGGATTTGAAAAATGTTGGCCGCCTTACCTTAGACTCGCACACTACTTAAACTAACCTATGCTACGGACAACAGCCACACATCCATGACCGACAGAGGACTGGAACCTTCGAGGGAAGCGGCCTCGCAATCTGTGACATGGCGCCTCAGACCGCAACATCTCTGCGTGGCTGCCCTATAAGTCATGGTGCAGATTTAACCATTCGCAGTCAGTAGACGAAACAAGACAGCAGTGTGAAACCTTCACCAAAAGAAAGAAAAACCCTTCAAGCTCGGTTATGTTATTTTCGTTGTTGTGCGCACGCAAGTTATGACACAACAATGAATTGGAGCGAATTACGTAGCTGCAGTAGGTCTCAGACCATTTCAGTCAATATATGAAAGGTGCGGAGTAAAGTTCAGTGTGTTCTGCGACTTATTAGATACTAGCTTATATGCCCGTGCTTCGCAACGGTTGTTAAAGAGGGACCTGGGTATATCATGGTTTTTTAAGGTTCTGGACCTATGTCAGCAAAATCAGAAACCCTGTTGGATCACTCTGTCAATAAACTCAGTTCTCCTAACCAAGATGTCAAATTTACGTAAAAGTCATTGTCGAAAACGATGAATGTTCATAAAGTTTTTGATACAAAAAGTGAAACTGAAGTCCGTACTCCGAAACGATGTAAATTCAATTTTAGGCTGTGTTCATAAAGTTAAGAAAGCGGTGTGTAATTATATGTTTGGCGTAAACTTCTGAAATCACTTCTATCGTTGAGATGAGAAATAGTAATAGCAGTACCATTAATTGGTTCTGTTTATCTCTCACAGTAAGTTTATGCTGAAGTATCAGAATTTTGCAGTGTTGCACTGGGGACAATATAGTTATTCTGTACGCAGTGCTCCCTATTATCGAAAAGTCGACGAATACTGAAAATCTGGTAATTCAATCAACAGAGCAGTTCATGTCTGTTTAAATAAGACGTCATGGTGGTGTCAATGTGCGATAAAGTAAGTCTGGGTAATCGTTGAAGAAATGGCGTCAGCTGATCGTCTGCATAGAACTTTCCATAAAATATAGTAGTGTTTCCAGTGAATTGTCTTGACTGTGTTAGCAGCATCGGCCACTCTTTCAGCTAATACATGTCCTCACGTCCTGCAGTGATTGCTTCGTAAAGCACAAAGTTGAAATCGATCTTGTGTAATAGAACTATATAGTCAGAAGTCGGATTATAACAATTGTCTCTGCAAAAGAAGACGTCTTTCTCTATCTTAATGTAGTCCACACTAAAAGTAAGTAATTACATATTTTAATCACAATATTGTATCGAACAGTTATGAAAGCAGAGAGGTTTCTGATCAGTTTGTCGCTCGCGTGTGTATATTATCTCTAGTGCCAGGCACAGAGCAGAAATATCTCTGGAGTGAGAATTCAGATGTTTTCAACATGAAGGTGGAAATATTACCTGATATTGGGAAAAATCTACTAATCGATGACCTCATCTTGGTCCTTTTTTGTTCGTTTAAGACGGATGACTATCTTTAAATGGCACTTTTAGCGACGCTTCCTCAACTTTCTTGTTGCTTCTGTGATACATTTATATAGTTAGTATTTCATGTTACGTGGTTGCTCTGCGAAAAGGAGGTGGGGCTTCTTTGCAGCCAATGCGATACAAACCAATTCTAAGAGCATATAAAAGTGTGGAAAGAGTGGATTTGTCTCAGTATCACTTGGTAATTCCAGCTTAATGTTGAAAAGCTGCATAGAAGCCAATGCTCACTCCATAGATATTTCAACTCTATGTATAATTTATTGTTATACCTGTTGAAAGATGCACTTCTCCTCTTTCCATGACATTGCAAAGCATATGGAATTCAGCTAGGAAGAAAAAAAATTGTGTCGTACCTGGACTAAACTTTACTTGCAGAGTACAGTTTAGTTTGCTATCGTTGGCAACGAACTATTCGCTTTAGGAGGATTATTAATTTACTGGCCAGAACAGCATAAAATATTTATTTCATCGTGAAAATAAAGAATTATTCCCCTTATTCTATGTGACTGATTTTTGAAAAAGCATTCAGGGCCGTTGCCAACATCAGCGCACAAAATTGTACCCCTTCTTGTAGTGTATCACACCATACTTATGAGAGTGGAAAAAAAAAAAAAAAAAAAAAAAAAAACGCAGTAACGCCATAATTAGAATTGGTGTACTATGTAACTAACGTCACATCACTTTGTCCTTTCCAGCAATTTCGAGGCATTCCTAAACATATCGCTCACAAAATGTAATGAGGATACACTGAAATCAGAAAAGGAACCACATAAATTCCATTTTCCGTGCAAAGATTTCTTATGTAAATTAGAGCATCGATAGAGGCGAAGAAATGTCGTTATGTTTTAAATTCAAATGATAGCCGCGGAAAGAAGCAATTTTTTTCTTTCCATGGTATTGCAAGGCATGCGGGATACAGCTAGTAAAAAAAAAAAAAAAAAAAAAAAAAATGTGCCGTACCTGGGTTAAAATTTACTTGCAGTGGCAACAGTTTAGTATGTTAACATTGGAAACGAAGTATTCATTTTAGGGGGATCTTAATTTACTGATCGGAATAACATTTATTATTTATTTCATTATCAACAAAATAATTATCCCCCTCATTGCACGTGACTGATTTTACAAAAAGGATTCAACGGCCGTTACCAACATCAATACACTACACCGCTGCCGTAACGAAAATCATAGCCCTAGTTTCAGTGTATTACACTTTAGTCATGAGAGTAAACAATGCAGCATCACCATCTATTAGTTATTTGGTGTACTATGTCAGTAATGACTAAAAGAAGGGATCGCTTGGTAGGACACATTCTTAGACATCGAGGAATTGGAGGGAAGTGTGTGGGGTAAAAATCGCAGAGGGAGGCCAAGAGACGCGTATAGTAAGCAGATTCAAGTGGATGTGGGTTGCCGTTCTTATGAGGAGATGAAAAGGCTTGCTCAGGATAGAATAGGGTGGAGAGCTGCATCAAACCAGTCTCCGGACTGAAGACCATAACAACAACAACAATGTCAGTAATAGCGCCTCTATCGGGTCTTTGCTATACTACGCTGCATTTCATACATAGCATACACCAGAAACTACAAATTGCGGGCCGAGGGGACTGAGGCGCTTCAGTCACGGTCTGCACGGCCACTGCGGTCGGGGGTTCGAATCCCCCCTCGGGCATGGATATTTGTGCCGTCCTAGTTCGTAAGTAGTTCATAAGTAGTTTGTAAGTTTGGGGACTGATGACCCCGTAGTTAAGTCCCAAAAGCTTGACAAACATTTGAACATTTTACAAATTGCGATATCTTTTCTTCTCCTGATCCGATTTTGATGAAATAAAGCTTATATGTTGCCCCAAGGTACTCTCAGTTGGCCTATGAAACCTCGTGAAAGTTCGTTTAGTACTCTTGGAGATTTGCTGTTTCACACCATACTTATAAGCATAGCATACAAATAAAATTTCAAATTACGATATATTTTTTTCCTTTGAAGCGATTTTGATGAAACTAAGCCTATGTTACTCTTCAAACTATTCTCAATTTACCTGTGGAAACCCATGAAAATTCGTGTAGTACTTTTGGAGATTACCTTAAACAAATAGACACACACGATGACTTTTAAGCAAATGATTAAATTATGATATCTTTATTTTCTCTGATCCGATTTTAATTATTGAAGCCTTTATGTAACCATACGATATGCTCAAGTTACGCGTGAAAACCCCATGAAAAGTCGTCAAGTAGTTTAGGAGATAGACGTGTTCAAAGAGACAGACAGACATGACGGTAGTTGATAAAATATTTCAAATTACGATATTCTTTTTTTCCGTGATCCGATTTTTATAAAACGAAGTCTGCGTGGTGCCCAGAGTTACGCTCCAGTTACCTGTGAAAACCCCATGCAAATTCGTGAAGCAGTTTTGGAGATAAGAGGTTTTTAATGGTTGATGAAACAGACACGACGGTTACTGAAAACACTTAAAATTACGATATATATTTTTTTCTTTTTTTTTTCGCGATCCGTTTGTGATCTAATTATTCCTATATGTTGACCCAAACTTTTCTCATGTTTCCTGTGAAAACCGCATGAAGATTCATCCAGTAGTTTTGAAGATTGAAGGGAACAGCGACAGGCCTACATTTACAGATTTATTATTGGTATAGATAAGTACCGGACACAAGTTCTGTGTGTGTACAATGAAGTGCCGCCCCATAGAAATAACATTGGACGGTGGGATTAGCAGTTAGAAGGAAATTGACAGTTTGTTGGACCAAAAACGTTCAGGCAGACCTTTGGTCAGTGTCGAAACTGTAGACGCTATGTGAGATACCTACCTAGGGAGCCCCAAGAAATCGGTGCATACATGTGATAGAGAGCCACGCTTAAAGAAGACTGCAATCCATAGAGTTTTAAAGAAACGTCCCCCCTTTACGGTTACAGACTGCAGTTGTTATACACTATCCACCTATGTGATAGGCCCAAACGAATTAAATTTGCTTCACAGATGCTTCATGAGATTTATAACGATGACCAATTCATAAAGATGATAGTGTTTAGTGATGAGGCCACATTCTATGTGTGTGGTCATGATCATTGCTATAACGTTAGAATACGAGTTGCTGAAAATCCTCTTGCTTACACTGAGTTCAAATGTTCAAATGTTTGTTTAGTCTATGGGACTTGACTACGGGGTCATCAGTCCCTAAACTTACAAACTACTTATGAACTACTTACGACGGCACAAATATCCATGCCCGAGGGGGGATTCGAACCCCCGACCGTAGTGGCCGTGCAGACCATGACTGACGCGCCTCAGTCCCCGCGGCCGGCTTACACTGAGTACCAAGGTATTTCCCCTAAAGTGAACATCTCGAGTGGAGTGCCCTCATGTCTGATAAAATTATAGGTCCGTTTCTTTTTTTTTTTTTTTTTTTTTTTTTTTTTTTTTTTTTTTTTTTTTTTTTTTTTCGGAGCAAATCGCAGATTAAGGTGTCATCTTTCAATAAGACGTCGCTGCTCCATATTACATCAGCTTTTTTTTGTTAAGTTTCTTGATACATTTCCCCTGGGATGGGTAGGAAGGAGTGGATTTTAAGCATGGCCACCATGTTCACCGAACGTGACGCCCCTAGACTTCCAGACTTGTGGGCTTATGCCTATCAACGTATACACTGTTCATAGCAACGACATTGACCATTTAAAGGAGAGAATAAGACACGCTAAGCTCTCCGTCACTCATGCTGTCATTCAACGAGTGTGGAATGAACGAGAATAATGTTTAGATTTGTGTTGATCTAAGCCACATCGAACTGCACTGTGCAGGTATGCAGACTAGGGAGAGTTTTTCAAGTCAAAGCCAAACAGCTGAGGAAACTGCTGAGGTTGCCCTTAGACTTACAACTAATTAAATTAACTTTTGCTAAGAACAAAACACACACCCATGCTCCGGAGAGGTTCCAACTTCCGACGGGAGGGGACGCCAAATCCATAACATGACGCCTCAGACCGGGCGGCCAATCTCCAGCCGTGGGGTATTTTTCTTACATTTCCCGGACTGACACGAACTTCCATATGCCACACATTGCCTACTGCAGAAGCCTTGCTGTGGCTCATTTAAATACCGTGCGCAGTGTCCTTGTTTATTGATGGAACCAATGCAAATGCCTGAAGGAACGGACGCTGCGGCGACTACATTCTACAGGGACAAAGCCACGGAAGGAGGGGGGCTATGGGGCTGCAGCCCTCCGCCCCCCCCCTTCCCCACTCTGAAGCTGATATATATATATATATATATATATATATATATATATATATATATATATATATATAATTGCACAAGATCCTTAGTCCCCATGGACCCAGATCCTGGCTTCGCTACTACATACTGCTACTACTGTTAGTTCATATTACGAGTTCACCTCTGTCCCTCCGGTCCAACTATTTCCATACAACACAATATTTGTGGCATCATATCTCCTACATTAATAAAATTGTGTAAGGAGTGCATGAGGGGAGGCTTTACATTCTATTCATTGTTTACGATGTCGTATTTCCTGAAATGTGTGTCGAAATACATTTTCCAATGTATACTCAGTAACTTATGCGCATACTCAGAGGAGGGAGAGGCACATCGTCGAAAATGTCTGCTATTGGCTGGAGCCCCCTGACCTCACGGTGAGGACACAAGCGCATCGCACTCGTACTGTACAGTAAATGCGCCGCAGCGCAGACTCGGTAACGTGTTACTCGTTCTTTTTACTGTCGGTTTCGTTCGCTACACATATGTTCAAGTCAAAGCAAGTAGCATGACAGAATCTGTCCACATTAAGACTGAATAAATGATAATTCAGATGAAAAATAACTCGCTCGTTTGATGAAGATGCAAATGTTCTGTTTCTACAGCCGTTTACCAGATGACAAGGCAGTCCACAGATGCTTCAAAATGTTCAAATGTTTGTATAGCTTATGGGACTTAACTACGGGGTTATTAGTCCCTAAACTTACAAACTACTTATGAACTAGTTAATCCTAAGGACGGCACAAATATCCATGCCCGAGGGGGAGATTCGAACCCCGACCGTAGTGGCCGTGCAGACCGTGACTGGAGCGCCTCAGTCCCCTCGGCCACCACGACCGGCACAGATGCTTCCTCTTTGCGGCAAATTTCTTCGTGGCTTCCAACTTTGCTTCTTGATTTAGATAGCTGATGTTTTCTGGGCGTTGTAACGAGTTATAATGTCTGGGTATATCCAGAAGAAAGCCAGTGTTACTTTGACCGAAATAGTGGTTATTAAAGTAATAGACATCTTACATTATGATGCGGTACAACTCCAGAATACGTTTATGTCTAGGTGTATTCATGTTTAACACCTCAGATTTATCAACGTATTTTTCTTACAAACTAATCATACGCAAACTATGAAAATTCTATTACGTCCAATAAAGCGCTTGTCACAGGGAAAAGGAAAGAATGAGTGCGTAATTATGTCGATAACTACAAATTTTGCTCTAATTATTGTTCCCCATTTCCGATATTTTACACATGTTGAGCGACCTGATGAATTCTACTTTATCCTTCTCTTTTCTTTTAACAGGCATTTTATTTGCGCCGGTATAAAACACTTTGACAATACACTATTTACACTTTGTGCAATTTGCCTTTTTCTTTCGCGTCAGATGACTTTTCTGCCTCTTAAACGAATGAAAACGGCGTAGAGTTTTCGTTTTTTAGTAACGCAACATCACATTTCTTTAATGACGCTTCAGTATTGGCAAACATGTTTGTAAATGTATCTGACTCAAGTGCGTGGTTATTAGTCCATAGCTTACAAACTACTTAAACTAAGGTAAACTAACCTAACAACAACACAAATATTTCTGCCCGAGGGAAGACTCGAACCCCCGACGGCGAACGGCCGCGCGCACCGCAGCACGGCGCCCCAGTACGCACGGCTAATCCGCCGCGGCTTCAGTATTGGCCCTCAGTTCCTTAATTTGGAAATACTTACTTCTTCAGTGTGTTCATGAACGGAATCTGTATGTGTAGTTCGGTCGATTTTTTTCTTCTGTGACAGTTACTAAAGTCATCAAAGCACGTTTTTGCAAAATTCTTGCTCCGCAGAGTTGTGCACGACTTCCGGACCCATACGGAATGAATTTAATTTTCAATTAGTTATTGTTAAAGTTATTTACTAAGTCCGAAAGAACAGACACCACACCAATTCAATAAGTATTTAAACGCGACGTCGGCGTTAGCTTCAGTTATTTCACCGCAGATGCGGTCATACGTCAGACCTCGCACGGGAATCCGTAATGGCGAGTGCAAGAGGACATGGACAATAGGGGCGCTACAAACATAGCGCGCGATTTGTGAGAATTTGGGGCGGACGGGAGGCGAGCACGGGTGGCCAAGTGGTTAAGGTGACCGCTGGCCCGAAACGGAAAACCCAGGTTCGATTCCCGGTCCGGCTCACATTTTCACTTGTCGCCACTGCATAATATCAACACCCAAATGCGGCCACTGTCTTCAGTCCAGAGACTAGTTTGATGCAGCACTCCTCCCTACCCTATCCTGAGCAAGCCTCTTCATCTCCTCATAAGAACGCATCCTACATCCATTAGAATCTGCTTACTATATTCATTTCTTTGTCTTCCTCTGCAATTTTTATCCCACACACTTCCCTCCAACGATAAATTCACAATACCCTGATGTCTAAAAATGTGTCCTACCAATCGATCCCTTCTTTTAGTCAAGGTATGCCAAAAACTCCTTTTCTCCCCAATCCTGTTCAGTGCCTTCTCATTAGTTACGCGATCCACCCGCTTAATCTTCAGCATTCTTCTGTAACACCAAAAACCTCTATCCTCTTCCTATCCGCACTGTTTATCGTCCATGTTTCACTCCCATACAAGGCAACACTCCTCACAAATGCCTTCAGAAAGGACTTCCTTACGCCTAAATTAATATTCTATGTTAACAAATTTCTCTTTTTCAAAAACGCTTTTCTTCCCGTTGCCATTCTGCATTTTATATCCTCTGTACTGCGACCATCATATGTTATTTTACTGCCCAAGTAACAGAACTCATTTACCACCTTTATTGATTCGTTACCTAATTTAATTCCTTCAGCATCTCCTGATTTTCTAAGACTGCATTCCATTATCTTTATTTTGCTCTTGTTAATGTTCATCTTAATGCTCCTTTCAACACACTGTCCATTCCGTTCAATTGCTCCTCGGGTCCTTTGATGTCTCTGACAGAATTACAATGTCAACAGCAAAGCGCAATTTTTTGTTTCTTCACCCTGAACTTTAATTCCTTCTCAAAGTTTCTCCTTGCTTTCCTTTATAGCTCGCTCAATGTACAAATTGAATAACCTGCGGGAAAGGCTACAACCCTGTCTTACACCCTTCCCAACCTCTGCATCCCTTTCATGCCCTTCAACTCTGATAACTGCTGTCTGGTTTTTGTAGAAGTTGTAAATATCCTTCCGTTCCCTATATTTTACTCCTGCTGAATTCAGAATTTGACAGAGTGTTTTCCAATCAACATTGTCAAAAGCTTTCCCAAATCTACAAAAGCTAGAAATGTAGGTTTGTCTTTTCTTAATCTGTCTTCTACGATAAGCCATAAAGTGAGGATTGCCTCTCGCGTTCCTACATTTCTCTTCAATCCAATCTGGTCTTTCCCAAGGTCGGCTTCTACCAGCTTTGTGTAAAAATTTTGCAACCATGACTTATTGAATTGATGGTTCTGTAATTTTACAGCTGCCAGCACCTGCTTTCTTTGGCATGGGGATTATTACATTTAACATAAAGTCTGAGGGTATTTCCCCTATCTCATACATCTTACGCACCAGCTGAAATAGGTTTGTCATGACTGGCTCTCCCAGAGACTTCAGTAGTTCTGAGGGAATGTCGTTTACTCCAGGGGCCTTGTTTCGACTTAGGTCTTTCAGGGCTCTGTCAAATTCTTCTGTCAGTACAGTATCTCCTATTTCATCTTCATCTACATCCTCTTCCCTTCCTACAATATTGTCACTAAGTTCATTTCCTTTGAAGAGCAACTCTATATACTCTTCCCTCCTTTCAGCCTTCCCTTCTTTGCTGAGAACTGGTACTCAGTTTGAGTTCTTTATATTCATACTGCTGCTTTTCTTGTCTCCAAATGTTTCTTTCATTTTCCTGTAGGCTGTATCTATTTTTCCGCTATTTATACATTCTTCTACAGACTTGCATTTGCCTTCTAGCCACTCCTGCTTAGCTTTTTTACACTTACTGTCAATCTCATTTCTTAGTCGTCTGTACTCCACTTTGCCTGTTTCATTTATAGGATTTTTATATTTTCTCCTTTCATCAATTAAATTTTGTAGGTCTTGCCTTCCTACCTATTTTGTCCTTTGCTGCCTTCACTATTCCATTTATCAATGCTACCCATTCTTCTTCTACTGTTTTATTTCGCCCCGTTTCTGTCAATTGTTGCCTAACGCTCCCTCTCAAATTCCCAAGAACCTCAGGCTCCTTCAATTTATCCGGATCCCATCTCCTTGTTTTTCTACCTTTTTGCAGTTTTTTTTTCAGTTTTAGCCTACAGTTCATGACCAACAAGTTATGGTAAGAGTCTATATCTGCCAATGGGTATGTCTTACAGTTTAAAACCTGGTTCCGAAATCTATGTCTTACCATTATAAAATCTATCTGGTACCTTCGAGTGTCTTACGTTCTGTGCAAAATTCTACCAGGCGATCTCCTCTTTCATTCCTTTTGCTCAGTCCATATTCACCTACTATTTTACCTCCCCTTCCATTTCTTACTATCGAATTCCAGTCTCCCATCACAATTAAGTTTTCCCCTCCCTTAATTGTCTGAATAATTTCCTTTACCTCCTCATACATTTCTTCTATCTCCTCATCATCGACAGAGCTAGTGGGCACATAAACTTGTACTACTGTAGTCGGTGTTGGCTTTGTGTCTATCTTGACTATGATAATGCGATCATTGGGCTACTCATAGTGGTTTACCCGCATTCCTATTTTCTTATTCATTATCAGACCTACTCCTGTAATACACCCAACTGTTTTTGTATTTATAATCCTGTACTCTCCTGACCAGAAATCCTGTTCTTCTTTCCATCGAACTCCACTAATCCCCACTATATCTAACTTCAGTCTATCCATTTCCCTTTTTAAATTTTCTAACTCCCCTACTCGATTAAGGGATCTAACATTCAACGCTGCGATTCGTAGAATGCCAGTGTTGTTTTTCCTGATGATCACATCCTCCTGAGTAGTCCCCACCCGGAGATCCGAATGGGGGACTATTTTACCTCCGGAATATATTACTTGGGAGGATTTCATCATCGTATATTCATACAGTAGAGCTGCATTTCCTCGGGAAAAGTAACGGCTGTAGTTTCTCCTTGCTTTCAGCTGTTCGCAGTAGCTGTGTGACAAAGCTACATTAGCTGACGTTACAAGGCCAGCCCAGTGAATCATCGAGACTGTTGCCCCTGTAACTACTGAAGAAGCTGCTGCCCCTCTTCAGAAACCACACGTTTGTCTGACCTCTCCACAGATACCCCTCTGATCTGGTTGTACCCACGGTACGGCTATTTGTATCCTTGAGGCACACAAGCCACCCCACCTCGGTAATGCCTGTGGTTCATGGGGGTATTATTCATATAAGGTCTTCTGTTGGTTTTTACAGTTGATGCGTCTTTAACTGATAGTTATATTTTATCAAATATGACGTGTTTTTGATAAATCTTCAATGCGACAAAAACAAATATGAAGGGCAGATGTTACCTTCATGGAGGATTTGGCCATGCTCAACGCGATGTGCGCATTAGCTCCATTGTCTTTGCTTCGGGATCATTTGTGCGTAACCGCCAGAACTCGGGTAGCCAGGAGCTGGCAAGTACCAACTCAAACGCCAATGTTAAAAGCGGCGTTTCCCCTGGCCCCTCTCTACCGAGGGAGCACCCATATGCTTCCTTCAGAGGGTTCAGAAGAGCTTTTGAACCTCAGCCGCGCATGCACATTACAACGCTGCGGCCACTACCGCCTTATATTAAGCGGCCGCGTTACGACTCGTATACGTGCTGTCTCCGCGACGTAAAACGTTTGTCATGCGATAATGATAGTTTGAATGTGCATCAAAATTGATCTTATACATGAACGAAGCGAAGAGTGATGGTTTAAAACACTTATTTATTTATTTACTTTTCTTCACGACGAGCTTTTTTCCGGGGGTTCACTGAACCAGTGAACACATAGGTTGCGCCGTCACTGATAATTCGAGAGTCTGCTTTGCGCAAGGCATGCAAAGTTCCGTATTTGTAAGCATACGCAGGGACAATTGCGTAGTTTCCGGCTGTGAAGGTTTAATACTCTGATTGCCAAATATTTTTGATATAGTGTGCCTGATCCTGTGTTCGTCGCGATCTTAGTGTGATTTAAGATGCGGTTATTGATATTGACAAGAATTACATTAAAATTCAACAGTATTACGACGTTAAGGTAACCAAAAATAATAGTACAGTTTGGCAGTTCCGTTTGTTTTGTTGAACTTGCTGTAACCCAGATACTTTGCATACGTGTTGCTATGTTTTGAGATTTTAAGTGAGTTGTTTGAAAGCAAGTATTTCGGTTTTTGCGTTTCACCCCTTTCCTCTTCGTCCGCCTACCCCTACACCCCTTGTCATGCGGCCTCGCGCTTGGCTTCGTTACAGGCCTCGCATGCCCTTGCGACGGGCCTGGCTGAAAGGCGTACACATAAACATCAAAAGGAACAATAAAAACAGGGAGAGCAAACACAGTACAAAATATCTAATCACAACAGCCTTTGGACAAAGCTGAAAGTCTGTTCGAGTCACTGGAAAATCGGCCGTGGCCACATCTTATATGTTATCATCTGGGATGTCAATAAGTAATTTCCGAAAGAATATGAAAACGAGTAGAAATTAAAATTGTATTTTTTGTAGTTTGGAACAGAAAGTTACTGTATTCAGCTAGAGGCTCTTAAATTCCGCTGCATTTTTAACAACTTCTAAATTCCTCCGGTACTACTGGTAACACTGGCAATAACATTTGACGCAATAATTCGCAGTTGCATCATCACGTAATTATAAAAAACTATTGTTAAGTAGCATGAAACGAAGCTTTCATTACAATGAAAGTAAATTGGACCAACTTCAAAGAGTAAATTCGTATTTTTTCTGAATCGTTAATTTAAATTGAAAATTGCACGGGCCACGAATAATATGCAAAATGAAAATTAAATCTTTTTTTCGTGTGCTCATACAATTTTTATTGGCAGGAAAACACTTTATTGAGGGAATAGATCTTCTGATGCGCACAACAGAAAATAACGTAAATCGAGGGAAAACGCAAAATCTCGGAAATTATGAGCGTAACTATTCATCAAAGTTTCTGAATCATATATAGACCTATGTACAGTGTGTAAACTGTTAGATGGCAGAGTTGTGCGGGGGAAGCGGGGAGCAGAGGAAGCAAGCCCCGCCTCACACACCGGCAGCCGCGGGGAGAGAGGCGAGCGGGGGAGAACCAGGACGTCCTGCAGTGCTGACACCACAAACTACGCGGCATGCTTCCGCGAAAGTACAGGTGGCGCACGTCGCTTTAAATGTTGATCATAAATGAAACAAAGCAGCATACTCACGAGAGTGGTTGATAACGATACCAGCTACAGGAAACACTCACTTAACAGGGCCGGATCTAGGACATTTGCCAAGGGGGGCAAGCTTAAATTTGCCACCCCTTCTTTCACTCCCCCCCACCCCTCTAAGAATCGACTTTTTGATGCTAATTGGGTTACATATTTGTAAATAAATATCACAATCTCACAACATGAACTTATTTTATTGACTGAATTAAGATCAAAGGAAAACACAACAATTTTAATACATACAGAAATGTTACAAGATTACTCATCGTACAAAAATCAATTCAAAATTTCGCTTTTCGAGCTTTTTTTGCTGCAAAACTGTTTTTGATATCATGTTAGTTTAGAGAAGCAGCTCGTTTGTGCTCTATGGATATTATACGCAGATTTGTTAAGCAGTCGTGCTCCTCAAGTGTATTTAATTAGTTTCAGCTTGCTGAAACTTCTTTCTCCAGACGAAACTAGAGTGGTAAGATATATTTTAACGCTGTAGTAAGGTTGGGATACCCCTCTACCAATTTACTTTTATAAATTAAACTTAATGTTGACGATGCAGTGGAATCTTGCAAGGCTCTGTCTACTGCCAGCGCATGTTGTCTGAAACTTTCAACTTCCAAGTTCTTCTTCGCTAAGATCTTCTGCCAGTTCCGCTGCTTTGGCCCTCAAGTCCTCCACTTCCATTTCTCGAATTTGCAAACCACACAGAAAACTAATTTTTGCACCAATTTTCTCAAGTGCGGTAAACCTGGTACTAAGCTCTGTCAATTATTCCTTATTTTTCCTGTGAATGTTGGATACTTCATCTTCACAAAGCTCATCGGCCATTTTCTTCTTTCTTCGAGTCCTTTTTTCGGAGAATACCGTTGATACCTCATTATCTTCTGCTAGCACTTTGACCTCAGAAATAGGTTCAGAGGTACAAGAATCCCGGGAAGTTTTGAGAAAGCCCAAAAGTCCTTGAATGTTTAGAACAGCTTTATCAATTGTAAACTATTAACTTCGCAGAAACTGATTAACATGAACGATTTATTTTAATATTGCATACCAGAAACAAGTTAAAGTAATCAATTTCAGTTTTCTCATATTTTTTAAAATAGATCTTGTCTCTGATTTTGTTTCTGGTGTTGACAATTTATAAGTTTTAGTTTCTTCGAGAGCCTTCAAAACTTTATAAAATGCTTGTAAACAGCTTCAACCGCATCTACTCTTGCAGATCACCTAGTCTTTCTGAATGTCTGCTGAATTTGCTCTTACTAAATTTAAAGAGTGAGCAGCACATGGTACGAAATAGGTCAGTTCATTCTTCTGAAGTATTCTTGACTGGACCCGTTTGTACTTTCCAGCCATGTTTGCCCCATTGTCATGAGACTGCCCCCTGTAGTACTTAATGTTCAACCCAACTTGTTCCAATTTTTGCAGTATCTCTTGACTAAGGCCTTCTCCTGTTTTGTCTGTAACTGTAAAAAGGTCAGTAAAATTTCCACAACCTCTTAGTTATTCTACTTGACATATCGAATTACTTATGTCATCTGCGCATTGTGGCTGATATCTGGAGTGCAGTCAAATATTAGTAAAAGTATTTAGCAGCTAACATATCTTTAATTATATCTTGTTTTATTTTGTCAGCAATCAAGTCACGGAACTCATCTTGTATACTTTTGTAAAAATAGCTGATCTGCCCTTTCTTGTGGCGTTCAATACGTAAACGAAGGGGGACACTGTAGTATGATATGAGATCAAATGTATTTCGAAATTTGCCGCTATGTGAATCACCAAAATCACCATCTTCTTTTGTTCCTCTAAAAGGACTTACTTGCTTAGCTAGAAAAAGGACAGCATCAATAATAGAGTAAGATTCCTCTTGTTTTATCTGGTCATGCTGCCCAGTGTGCGATACTTATCAGGTGGCTTTGTCGGAGGACATCGGAAGAGTCAAAAGAAGGGCAGCTTGTTTTGTATTGTCGTGATACAGGGGAGACACGGAAATGATACAGGATCTGGGATGAGAATCATTAGAACAAAGCGTTTATCGCTGCGACGTGGGCTACTTACGAAACTACGATCGTCAACATTCTCCTCCGAATGCGAAAATATATTTTCAGTCAGTAACGTTGGCTGCAGCCTCGAAACAAAGACTGCCTGCCGAAGCCGCCCGACGTCTACCGACTAGTACCGATTCAGGGCGAGGGAGAGCTCTGCCATCAAACAGTTAACACACTGTAGTTTTTACCCTACTGGGGCGCCCCTTATTATTCACCTCTCTAGCAACACCTTCATGCAGACGATCGGCGGTTCTCTTTAAATTGTTCGAAATGGTGGTTGGATCGGATAGCAAGCCCCTGTGGAATGGCCGAGCGCTCTAAGACGCCTTCCTGCGAAGCGCGCGGTAGTTCCCCGTCGGAGGGTCGAGTCCTGCCTCGGGCGTGTGTGTGTTTGTTGTGTCCTTAGATGAATTTAAGTAGTTTATTTGCCTAGGGACTGATAATCACAGTAGTTAAGTTCCACAGATTTACAAACATTTGAATTTTGAAATAGCAATTCCTTGTTACTCACTGCATCGTACTTGATCCCTACACCAATAAGGAACTGAGCCATCGAGAAATCCATTTCCACACGCAATTTCACTTTTGTGTACTAGTAAGAATCCAATTGTTTTAAAGACATAAAGCAAGCCATTATACAAATGATTTTCTCTTTTACAGCAAACACATAAGCAAACTCGACGATTTCAATTTGATCTCTGGCAATATTGTGCAAAAATCTTTTTTCATCTTACACGAAATTATATCCATAGCGCACATTTTACAACAGCACTATCACTGATGCTCTGTTACGTGGTCAGCCAGTCACTGTAAACCGTTGACAGAAGGTAGCAGAAACTTGTAAACTCCACTTCTCAAGCTATCGCCAAGAACGTGCTCCACGGAATATACGAAAGATAAGGTCGTGGCTACACATGGTCATTACATCCTCGGGTGTAGTAAAAGCTGTAGGTAATCACGTAAACAGATTTCTGGTTCAACGGAGCCCTCAGCTAACACTGTAACAGACGTGCGGTGCCGACTCGTGCATTCTCGCTCACTGGCCGCAGGTAACACTATTTGAAGAACGGTGTGCAATAAGGTAGGTCGTATCATTTTTATTCTAAAGCTGTTATTATTGCTGATATCTGCAGATAATCCGCGGACATCCCCAACAGCGTTCTCTTATATCTGCGAAGTAACAATTATTTCTTCAAATGTTTGTTAAGCTTAAGGGACTTAACAGGGGGGTCATCAGTCCCTAAACTTACAAACTACTAACTACCTTATACTAAAGACGGCACAAACATCCATGCCCGAAAGGGGATTCGAACTCCCGAGGGGGAACGGCCTCGTGCATCGGAGCATAGCGCCTCAATGCGCTCGGCCGCTCCGCCGCGGCGATATTAGCATCCGAACTGATCTTTAACTGTAAGGAAAGGTATTTATGAAATACTGCATCACAGATATTGAAAGGCTCTACCCGCTCGGTTAGCCGTGTGTTCTAATGCGCCACTTTCCGAGACGGGGAGGCGTACCGGCCCCGGTTTGAATACGCCCGCCGGATTAACGAAAGCGGTTGGAGTACCGGCCAACCTGGATGTGGTTTTTAGGCGGTTTTCCACATCCCCCTAGGTGAATACTGGGCTGGTCCCCAAGTCCCGCCTCAGTTACACGATTCGCAAACATCTCGTAATACTGTACACTTTCATACACATGGGGTGGCTGCAGGAAGGGCATCCGGCCACCCTATAAATATTAACACATGCCAAATCCGCGTTTAACACAGTGCCGACCCTGCTTGTGCGGGAAAGTGTCAAAGAGAGAGAGAGATTGAAAGACTCTGAATGAAATACATATAAATTTTTCAAAATAACTAGTATTATAATCGCAGAATAAATGTGAAAAGCTTCTCGTTGCTTTTACTTAAATTTTAAATAAATATTATGATTTAAGACTAACAAAATATACCACTTAGAGATATCGTTACTAATAAATTCCACACAATATATTTTTCGAAAGCGGAGATGCAATAGTGTAATCTATACACATCAGCAGTTTTCTATTGCTAACAGAAATTTGTTTCATAAGGGAATAAGGTTACGGACTTCTTGTTACCTCAACTGAAACTTGAATTTGTGGATACTTACGGACTTTTCGTCTTTTCGTTGTATCTCTAAATCGTGGAATTTGCGGACATTGTCGCAGGTGTTGTCGTTTGGTACCTTCGCGAAGTCTTCACGCTCATGGTAAGAGCTTTCTTAATACTTACTAAGGTAAATGTAGGAGAATGTATTTTTAAAATCAGCTACTGGTAGGAAAACTGCTTCCGCAGAAATTTACTAAATACCGTATTTACTCGGCTATAGAACCCCTCCGCCTATAGTACCCCCCTTATATTTTAGACGGATCATGCGTTTTTGGAATCTGATCACTCCTGAGATAGCAGAAAAGAGTTTCAAGAAGACTAACATTTTATGTGCCCTGGGTGGATCAAAAGATGGTCTTTGAAACAGCGCCTAGCAAATAACCCAGATCCATTTAGTACTGATGACAGGAACAACGGTGACGAGAGTGAAGATGAGTTGTCACTCCAAAAAAAAAATAGTAGGCTTACTTGTTTATAAATTCTTTGGTGAAGCATAAATATGCCGTACATCAGTATTGGAAACAACCGGTACATAATTTTTGTATTGCAGGTATTTACTTGTAACAGAACGTGGTTTCTGTTAGCCACTAACTGCCACGTAAGAAGAGCAACAGGCATTTCACATAAAGTGTGATAAAATAATTAACAAATTGAGCCCATCTTGAACCAATCGTACCATTGAATTTACTAAGTTTGCGCCTGTAGTATCCTCCCCAATTTCGTGAATAAAAACATTGGAAAAAGGCGGGTACTATAGCCGAGTAAAGAAGTTACGCCTTTCCCATGCCTGTTCGGAAAAAAAAAAACCTTCAAGCCAGTTGGCGCTTAAAATGGCTTGTCTCTCTAAACATAAAAATTTGATTTTCATAACTAGAGGTTATCAACATACACAGCAGTAATGCCACAGGGCGATAGGTGATAGCGGTAAACCAAATAAGTAGGCCTACAGTGGGCTTACATTAAGAAAAGAAAATTGACGACCTGCTTGATACATATAAGATTTTGGAATGAAATAGTGGTAAATCCAGGATATTGGTCCGGGAAGGGTTTGAGCTCATAGTAATTTTGTGGCATTGGACCTCAAACAGTCCGTTTCCGATACAAGGTTTTCAGCTGCTGCTACGTCTCCCAATCATGTGAACCATGAATAGTTTGTCGATAAAAATTGTCTGATGAATCATTGTCCCACACACTGTGATGTGTCTTTTGCAGAATTGCAGGGGTTAAAAAGAAAGTGTTTGTATGTGCACCTGTTCCCTGATTTTAATTTGTATTCTGTAAATATGCTAGTTTTGTCATGAAAATTTCGTCACACATGGTTGCAAGGACACCCATAAAGGGGAGCAAGGGCATTCGAAAGAAAGAAAAGTAGTGCAGAAAAAAAGGATACAAAAGTTGGGATTTTAGTAACAGGGGCCGGCCGCGGTGGCCGAGGAGACTAAGGCGCTCCAGTCATGGTCTTCACGGTCACTACGGTCGGGGGTTCGAATCCCCCCTCGGGCATGGATATTTGTGCCGTCCTAGTTTGTAAGTAGTTCATAAGTAGTTTGTAAGTTTAGGGACTGATGACCCCGTAGTTAAGTCCCATAGACTTTACAAACATTTGAACATTTAGTAACAGGGCCCAGTTAGCCCTTTACGGCTACATACCCATAGGTACTAAGCCCCCCCCCCCCCACCCCGCCACCTCTCTCAGAACAATGGGCGCTCTTTGAGGGTCAAAATACCGCAATAGATTTTCTTTCTACAGAACTTTATTTCTAGAACGAAGAAACTGAGCGCTCGCATCTCAAAATACAAAACTGTGAGAGTGGCCTCTCTTAGTGAACGAGACCACTTCTGTGCCTTCTCTGTTGCGTGTAGTCGCGTAGTAAAAGTTTTCTGTGTAATATGTATAATACAGTGAGTCTGTTACATCATTGTGCCGTGATAACCGGCCGCAGAAAGGTAACAATACAAGCTAGAAATGTGAAACTTTTACTAATAAAATAATATTCTCCAAGTTTTTTTCAATGTTTGTGAGTGCAAACACAACAATGAAATGAAGCGAATTAAGCTGCTATTTTTGGGTTAGGAATTACCCCGATTACGATTAGTCGGGGGCTCTAGAACTGAAGTTTGAGAACGCCGTCAGTGTGTGCATAATATTTCAGATAAATATGAAATCAAGCGATAAGAAGCAGGAACCAGATCATTTGTTGAAACAATGGCTACGTGTATGTTCTAATGGTACCGTAGGTCGTCATGCATGATAAATTTATAGGTTCACAATCCCGTGAAGAGCAAACTGTGACGTCAAACAACTACTTACACATGGTGCAGTTGTATGCAGTGGTACAAATTCAAGATGGCACTCTTCCATACCACGCTAGAATAGTTTGGGAGTTTCTGGATACATTTCCCCAGCAATGGTTAGGAAGGGGCATATTTAAGGCATGAACTACTATGACACCCACAGTTGACGCCTGTAGACATTTTCTTGGGGAGTTACATTAACAATTTTTGCGAAAATAGAGTGAAGCAACCTCAAAAAATAGTCTATGAAAGCAGAAAATAAACTTAAATTCAGTAAACACTTTAGGCCGACTACAGCACATAAAACAATATTAAGGACAACCCGTATCATTTTAACCAATACTGTGTCACATAAGCTCAAATAAAATATTGTAAGGAACACAGTGCCCTTTTTTATATACCATATACATTACTTTAAATATTTACATATGTATGATTATCAATTACATCTGAAGTGCATCTATGTCCATGAATATATTCATGATCTGTATTTGAGTCACAGTTATCCACATTATCCTTAGATTCAAACAACTGTCTCTGAAAATTTGTTTATTGGCGCAAACACTGTAGATGTAGTTTTTATTTGCAACCATATTTTAGGATATTACGATTGTTTACAGACAAAGTTGTTATTAGCAAGAATATGCAGTTAGAGTTGTCTTCTCTCAGTTTATGATGGAACTATCAAGTAGGCTACTATGAATCAAGCACATCAGTGACATACCAAGTTTTAAATGCAGTATCTCCATTTTTCATTAAGGATTGCTTTACCACTGTCTACGATTGAAGTCTTAATTTGCTATAAACACACAAATCGTATTTTCCTATCTATACATACAGATCATAGTTATTTACTTTTGTTTGTCTCCACCATTTGTAGAGCAGACATTGAATTTTTTTCATCTCAGAATATAGGAGCGACTACGGGTATACTCTGTCGCTCAAGCATTCTCCAAAATTTGAGTGGGTATGCTCGGCATACCCCACTGAAAATTTTTATAATATTTTTACTTTACATTATATTTCTTTACTGTAATTAAAAGCAGCTCTCTCATTCCATTGATTGGTGGCTGGTTTTTGTAATTCACCGCCGTAAAAAGATTATCTTAAAACAAACAGCTAATTTAATTCGTAGGCATTAAAATCCACGTTGACATGTGCGTGAAATGATCGTTTTCTAAATAGTCCGAATGTTAATGTAATGCTGCTTGTTACGTCAATATTGTAAACAGAAGGCGGCAACCTTTAATTGTATTAAATAACTAGAAATGAATTGGGTTTGCTACGATACGATGAAAGTGTTTATATTACTAATTTAACGTTTATGTATTATCTTAGAAGTCAGTTGCCTTCAAGAAATTGTGTTAATGTAAGTCGTGCCATTTTCATCCTGTTTACTGAATTGGTGTGTGTTGGACCAATGGGTTGTGAACCTATTGGTATCGACGACATGGTCCGACAGCAAAAGTGGTTATGGACTACTTTGGTAATACTGTATAGAAAATAAATCTGCAGAAGATGAATCCAGGAAGACGATCCTATGTGTTTGCAATAGTGAACACAGTATTCACAATTCAGGCACATCATTATCTGATACGCATGTCTCAGAAGACGAAAACTCTGAAAATGACTTTAGTACTTATTACAACGGGAAAACAGATTGCCGCGGCGAATTAGCCGTGCGTTCTGGGGCGCCGTGCTGCGATGCGCGCCGCCGATCGCAGTCGGGGGTTCGAGTCCCCTCTCGGGCATGGGTGTATGAGTTGTCCTTAGTTTACTTTAGTTTGAGTAGTTTGTAAGCTACGGACAAGTGACCACGTAGTTGAGTCCGATAGATTTACAAACATTTGAAAAACACTTTCAAACGGTCTCCAAACCCGCCCAGTAGTTCAAAAACGTGAAATTCGACTTAATGGCTGTTAATTTCTTTACTGTGTATTATATGATTACTTTTCTTCTTTCAAAGATTAAAATTGTCCTAAATTAATACCAGATGAAGAAAAAAGAGTGTTCCATTGTTTTTCATAAATACCTGTTGTTGAGAGGGGGGGGGGGGGGGTGCTGCAAGGCTGCAAACGTCGCTCCCCCCCCCCTCCCCCAACTTCATGGAAACGAAACTGAGCATGCTGCCAAGATTTTCAAAAGTCGGCGCCTATGTCTCAGAATGTGCTAATATTGATTCTGAATTTAACGAAACTCACCGCCCTCTTTATTTATATATTGATAGATGTGCAGTATTATTAGTCTTGTAGTCAAGCAATAAAAACATGATTATTCCTAGTAATTAATAAGCTATTTACCACATCTGATGCCTAATGCAAATACACTGTGATGCATACTATTGATATATATGAAGAGAGAAGTTCTACTTCCAGTTTTGAATTTTTCTTTGATGTGAATTGAGTGTTTTGGTTAGAAGTCAACAATAATTTTGTACAATCAGTTATCACTTTGAAATGACCAAGGCTATTGTTTTCATGGCTGTAAACTATGTATAAGAGAACTGAAGAAGGTATATAATCATTAATCTGATATTTCAACTTTTGCAGGTTCCTTGTGCCTTGTCTTCATTGACGCAGTAGGGATGACTTATTCTTACAGTTCTGTGTCTGTTGAAGAACATAAACCTATGAGCCACTCCTTCAACAGGTTCTTTAAGAAGCAGTATGTAAGTGAAAATTACGAACATTGTTTTAACCTTCCTAATACTAGTTTAAATTACTTAGGATACAAGAAAAAAGAAGGGACAAGGAGATGATTAATACCTTTTTTCACTTGTTGCTTCAGGTTTAATATTACTATTTTATTTCATACAGAGGGAGGAGGTGGGTGAGTGGACAGACAGGGCATGTGAGATATATTTCTGGTCAGTGAAGGCCTCAGTGAGACCTTTGGCATATCTAGAGAAATTCTACTCATCACTGCAGACGCGATGGCCATGGATGGCTGGAATGTATGGGAGGGACTTTTTGGTGTGGAATGGGTGGTATTGTTGATGGTTGGGGATGGAGTTGCTGATGAAGCCATCCTTGAGGTGAAGGTCAGCACTGAGGAAAGTGGCTTGTTGGGTTGAGTAGGACAAGGTAAAGTATATAGGGGAAAAGGTGTTGAGGTTTTGGAGGAATGTGGATAGTGTGTCCTCACCTTCAGTCCAGATTATGAAGATGTTGTTATTGAATCTGAACCAGGGGTTTGAGATTATGGGTACTTAGGAAGGATTCCTCTAGATTAACCATGAACAGGTTGGCATAGGAAGGTGCCATATGGGTGCTATTCTGTGCCACAGATTTGTTTGTAGGTGACGCCTTCAAAGAAGAAATAATTATGGCTGAGGATGTAATTGGTCATGGTGACGAGGAAGGAGGTTGTAGAGTTGGAGTCCATTGGGCATTGTGAAAGGTGGTCTTCAACAACGGCAAGATCATGAGCATTGGGGACGTATAAAAGAAGATGGCTTCAACCGTGACAAGCATGGTAGCAGGTGGTAAAGGAACAGTAACTTTGGAGAGTTAGTGCAGGAAATGGTTGGTGTCTTTTACAGTAGAACCCCTCATATCCGATCTCAGGATATCCGACTCCTCGGGATATCCGACCATGTGCCCGACTGTCTTCTGCCGGCGACGAGTCAAACTGACTCAACAGTGCTGTCATTGTTTCTCTGTTAAACTGCCAGTTGTGTTCTGATTGTCGACGTGAACGTTGCTATACTTTATTGTTTTTTGTTTTTGTGATTATTGTATCTTTCGTGATAAACTGTGTTTTGTACAATACTTATAATTTAGTGCAGTATACGGCTGTTTTTACCTGAAAAAAGTGTTTTATTGTTCCTCAGTATATCCGACCTTTTGGCCGTTCCGACTATGACCCGGCCCCGTGAAGGTCGGATATCGGAGGTCCCACTGTATTTAGATGGGTAGATTGGGGGTAATAGGTTGAAAGTGCTGGGCTATGAGAGCAGAGATTCTCTCAGCGGAGGTACCATAAGTGGGCAAAATGGGACATCCAAGGTGGGTTGGGTTAGTGGACTTAGCAAGCATCTAAAAGTTGGGGGTGCGGGCTTCAGGAGGGGTGAAGCAGAGATATACTTGAGGGACAGGTTCTGGGATGGGCCTAAGGATTTGAGGAGGGACTGGAGATCCTATTGGATTTTTGGAATGGGATCATTGTGGCAGGGTATGTAAGTGGAAGAATCTGACAGTTGGTAGAGAGACTCTGCCACATAGTCCTTGCAGTCTAAATCTACAGTGGTGGAGCCTTTGTCAGCAGGTAGGATCATAAGGGTGGGTTCAGATTTTGGGTGGTGGATTGCATTTGTTTCTGTGGGTTTGAAGTTGTTTTCCATACTGAGGGGTTTGGGGGATAATAGTGGGGCCAGGATATAAGTTAGGAACTTCTCAAAAGTTAAAAAGGGATGATTTGCAAGCAGTGAGGGCGGATATTGACTGCATGGAGGAGTGAACTGGCTCTAGCAGGATTCAATATTTGTATTGTATTGAGTATGAATGGTAGTGTTGGTAGAAAAAATGTGTTTCCATTAATAAGGGCTGGGAGAAGGAGAGAAGAGCCTTAACGAGTCCAGGATGGTTGAATTTGGCAGTGGGGCAAAAGGTAAGGCATTTGGAATGGACTGATACTTCTGGAAGAAAGGTTCATGACTGTGTTTCTGTGTTTAGGTTGTGGATTATGTGTGGTGGTGTGGGGGAGTTGTTGAGGGTGTGGTAAATGTTCAAATGTTTGTGTAGCTTATGGGATTTAACTGCGGGGTCATCAGTCCCTAAACTTACAAACTACTTATGAACTACCTTACACTAAAGACAGCACAAACACCCATGCCCAAGGGGGGATTTGAACCCCCAACAGGGAATGGCCCCGTGCATCACAGCATAGCGTCTCAATGAACTCGGACGCTCCTCTGTGGCATGATACATTTAAAAGGGCTGCAGGGCAGTGTTTTTTGCTTATGAGGGGCTGTGGGGTATGTTTTCTGGCTTTTGTTGAGGGGGTGGATAATGGTAACCTGAGGCATGAGTAGAGCGTGAAAAAGTTAAAGTGTTTTTGGAGGCGGCATTGTGTACGCTGCTCTAGTACTTGGAGGGCAAGGGTATCAATCTGGGAAATAGGATGCAGGTATTTGGGATTGCAGAGCAAGATAACTTTCCGGATAGAGGTGAGGTACTGCAGGGCTGTTTGGGCCTGGTTTTCATGGTTTTGCAGGATTAGGCAGGTGATGGCTATGCACTGACAGAATATGAACAGGTCATTGTCGACGTAGGGATTGAAGCTGGAGGTGGGTAATTTGATAAACAAGTCACTTGGGGGGCGGGGGGATTCCATGAGCAGGACCAGTTCGGGAACATTTTTACACACAATATATCATATCATTTGGCGCCCTTGCCCACTCTGTGTTTTTGGTAAGACTTTTGCAGTCAGCATTAGTAAAAATATGTCAGTTTTTCAGAAATAGAGCAGTCACCTAAATCTCAAAGTGCTTGACTGATATTCTCACATAGCACATGAAGTCTATTATATGTCAGGAATGCAATAGTTTTCAAAATGTTCAATAATTTTTTGATGTTGGTATGAGATTCGCATGCTCTTGATATCACAACACTGTTATAGATGACGGGCAGTATGCCCAAGAAATGAGCCTATGGAGGATTTTATATGTTTTTATTGTATAAAACTAATATAATTGTGAATGTGTGCTTAAGAGACATCACTGATTTAAGAATCAAGTGACAGTTCATATTACTGTATTTAAAAAGACATTTTTCCTTAAAACAATAGAGCCTAATATGAATAACTTTTCTAAAATTCTTCATAACGTTATTTATTTGGTTACAAACAGATTTTTGACTAGACCACTGGATGTCGCAAAACAGAAAATATATATATTTCATAAGGGACCAAATTAATAAGGTCTTCTGTCCCTAGACTTACACGCTACTTAAGCTAATTTATGCTAAGGACAACACACACACGCCTGCCTGAAAGAGAACTCTTATTGTCCGGTGGGAATGGCTGTGCAATCCGTGACATGAGGCCTAAGACCACACTGCAGTCCTCATGTGGCAAAACAGGAGTGATATACGAAGTACACAGTTATCACTTACGCACGTGAAACGATAAATCATGGCATATAGAACGCTACAAAGGGGAGCACTACATATTTGTGTCATGCATTTTATTTCAATTGGTTGTCATAGGCGCCCGAAGTGGTCGCTTGTGTCACTTGTGTCTTAAACGCCGCGGTGGAGTAGCCGAGCGGTCTAAGGCACCTCGCTGCGGAGCGCGCGGTTGCTCGCCGTCGGAGGTTCAAGTCCTCCCTGGGGCATGGGTGTGTGTGTTTGTCCTTACGTTAGTTTAACTTAGTTTAAGTAGTTTGTAAGCTACGGACTGATAACCATGCAGTTTGGTCCGATAGATTTACAAACATTTGAACATTTTGTGCCTTAAACGAGAAAGACAGGCCGCGGCGCGCACGTCATGTCACGTACGCAAGGTAGTCCTGAGCTGGCGCTATCACTAGCTGAGTGGCTGGCCACTATGAGGCAGTGGGCTGTGCCCCAGCGGCCAGCCAATCAGCCAGCGATTGCGCTGGCTCAGGACAACCTTGCATACTTGACATGACGTGCGCACCTCGGCCTGTCTTTCTTGTTGGCCTCAAAGTGACCAGACGTCCCGATTTGGCCGGGACACTTCCGGTTTTTGGAGTCCCGTCCCGGCCGCGAGCAGCTGGGACGCCTAAATGTTCCGGCTTTTACAAATCAAATCCATATCTCGTCATAAGACGTTTCAACAAGTAATTTCTCACATTTCTAGCATTGTAAAAGTGTTTTATACTTTTTTTCATATCATATAATATCCAAATGTAACATAGCACATTACAGAATGCGTTTAAACGACCTGCCTGCTGATGCGATCAAATTCGAGACCTTCAGTAATACTTGCACTGAGCTGGATTTCTTTAACGGTAGCCCTTTTGGGATTGTTTGGTTAGCATGAGTATTGCAGCACTTTCATGTTGTAACCAGCATCACAATGCCCAAACGTCACTGTGTTTTCAGTTCTGAGCTCCAAAAGAGGGAAGTAACGTATTCACAATTCAGTATCATAAACAGTGTGGTAACTATACTTTTAATTAACCCTCAACTACTATGGATTGTCTCTCAGAGCGCTGTGATGCATGGATGCCAGAACTTTTCTCCTTACTAACTGGTGGCACAAACAAAGAGGTGTTACACGTTCAAAGTGTGTTTATGTGAGTACGTCAGTGGTATCATAACTTCCAAACGCAGGGTCCAATTTTAATTGTTTCATTACTTACAAAGCAGCGTAAAAAACAGAAAATCGTCAACATTTATGTTCACCAAAACAATTGTTTTACATAAAAAATATATAAATAAAAAGGCGGTCTGATGTGCCCCTACGTAGTAATTGTGTTTCTGTAGACATCCATAGATAGCAAGCGTGTTAAATGAAATTAGAGGAGAGAGGTTCCGGGAGGGTCTGGAGAAGGGGGGGCTGCAGCCTGGCAGTACCCCTCCCCCCCTGGATAAACCACTGATCCATTCATAACAAAAAGAGGGAGAACAGGCCACGATGTCCCTCTCATGGAAGGAAGTAAGACATATAATATCATTTGAAAAAGGCCAAACACAAGTCATCCGATACCAGCGCCGGATCGTTGAGACGTTTAAGACTTCTTTCGTCACGTTGTTCCTAGTGACCACGAACTAGCTGCAGCGGAAGGCACATGGGCCTTGTTTCATTTAGTACGAGAGAACCATAGGTTTCGTTCTGTACGTCTAAACTTGTCCAAAAGTGTTTAGAGTCTAAGTACATTTTTGGCCGTACAAAATACGAAGCCACTGATGAGGTGAGTCGCAGAAAGATACACATAACAGATTACAAGATTGCTAAAGCTTTCAGCTGTTACATCTTTCATCAGAAAGAGATACGATCTCACACACATATGACTGCAGCCACTGTAACTAGACCGCAGGTCTCGCACACCCAGAGGTGATAGCAACCATTGATGGGGCTGAGGGTAGATATATATTTCCTTCAGAAGATTTAATGGGCAAACATTTACAATATTTATGACTTGTATGCTATTATTTATGTTCATCGCTGTATGATTTCATTCAGTAAGAAGTATTCAGGCTTGGGCCTCCAGAGGAAGGGGTGAAATACTGTAGCATTACCCAAAATGACAGGTCTTAGAGGGGAGCAAAATTTTAAAATGGCTTCAGAAGCATTATTGAAAATTCGTCCTGCAGAAATGAAGATATGTCAAAATAAATAGGAAATACAAAAAAATATATAAAATTAGTGTAAATGATCTATGATATTGTGAAACAAATTACAAATGAAGTGCTGAAGTTTGTCACCTTAGGTGTGGCTTTTGAAATAGTGAAGTTTGCTATTGGCTGTTTAGCCATCTCAGTTTCCACCATAAGTCAACACAACACATTTGGTGCAAAAAATTGTAATAAAGCAGTAGAGATCATTGAGAAAAACTAAGTAAATGTATGAAGACTCCATTGGGAGTTGCATGCACCATGATCATCACACCACTACTAATGATCAGTATTGGTCGTTGGGACAGAGATCCTTATTAACAAATAATGCAAATAAATTTTGATCATCTTCAGTCCTTTAATCAAATCCTGAGGACTCACTTATTTTGCATAACTCATTACAATTACCTTCTAAAAATCAGACCAAAATTATATTTTCATTGAATGACAGTGGATGAGTGACATTAAGTCTAAAAGTGCAAGGAAGGAGTGCAGATGGGGTAGCTTAGGGGGACATGTAGCACTTGGAATTTTCACATGGGGCAATGAAATCCATGGTGTTGGCATTTTCTATAGTCGAAATGGCGTTTTGTTCTGTAAATGTTTTCCCACTGTCTGGTATTAAAATTATAATAATGTAAAGTCCAGGTTGGAATTAATAATATAGTGAGGACAGTTTACAACTCACCACAATTACATGGCAACGAGCTGCGACAGGCACATACAAAAGTCACACACATACAACACTTTCAGCTATCGGCCATGGCCTTCTTCAGAAAATAGAACACTCACACAATCACACAACACAGTCATACCACCATCACCTCTGGCTGCCGCACTTCAAATCACACTCTGTGGTGATTAAATCGGGGATGGGAGGGGGGGGGAGAGGGGAAGGAAGGTTACGCCATGGTGATGGGTTAGATGAGAATAACGAGATGCAGCTTAGGAATGGAGTGGAAGGCAGGTTAGGAATGGAGTGGAGTGGAATTTGTCACCTGCCTCCCCGCCACATTTCTAAGCTGCATCTCATTATTCCCATCTAACCCATCCTCACCACCAGGACGTAACCTTCCTAACCCCTCTCCCCTCCCGTCCTCGATTTAATTGCCGCAGAGTGTGATTCGAAGTGCAGCAGCCGGAGGTGATGGTTGTATGAGTGTGCTGTGTGATTGCGTAGGAGTTCTATTTTACGAAGAAGGCCATGGCTGATAGCTGAAAGTGTTGCATGTGTGTGTCTTTTGTATGTGCCTGTTGCAGCTCTTTGCCACATCTTTGCGGTGAGTTGTAAACTGTTCTTACTATATTATTTATATTAAAATTACAAGTTTTCTGCGCAATATAAAATTTACTTCAGTCATTGCAAAGTAGTCTGTGTACTCCTGAATTGGAGAATTTATTATGTTTGGTATCTAGCTTGTCTCTAAGTTGAAGTTTCATAATACTATTTACTTACATTGACAATTGTTTTCTTAATTTGTTTGTCTAAATGTTGATAATCTTTTCACAAAGATCACAAGTTGTTGGTACTGTACAAATTATTTATGTTTGTGTTATTTTAAATCACTTCGCAGTTAACAAAATGTTTCTTCTATTTACAGAATAGGTTAAGAAGGACAACATATCCAGTTCCTTTACAAACTTCAGTTGCAGCTGTTGGGGTTTTTGCAGGTCTCCATTATTACAACTATGGATCAGTGCCAAAGATTGTGTCACACATTGCTGTAAAAACCAGGTAAAACTGTGATTTTTAAAGACTTATGAAAATTAATAATAGCGGCTGTATAATATATACACAAGATTCACAAAAGCTACAGCCAATGCAGACACCATAGTGTCCTAACAGTTGTACCTATGAGACAGGCATATGTTCAGGACTTGACCTAATTGCAGTGACATAGAGGTCAGCATGCTCACAGTCCAGTGTGTGCCTATGAACATTTTCACCTGAAAGTGGTAAACAACTCTGCAGTCACCTTATATGACTGCAAGATACTGACTATTTAGTTAGGCATTACCACTCTTGTCCCAAGTAACTGAAATCACTGGTGTTATATATGGCACTGCCTTCCTTGACTGTTATGCTTAGAAGCAGATGACTGTCGGGCTTGGTGGTCTTGGGGTCAAGCCCCTGACTGGAAACCGAAGGGTCACGGGTTTGAAATCCTGTCAGATCTCGAAATTTTTCAGTGTTCATTTCAACCCAGCCTTGACCTCTCAACAATGTGAGGGGTCACCAGAAACGTCACGTGGTTCAGATTCCACATTAAATTGTATGTCCCCTTTCCCTGGTTGGACAACTGGGGTAGGTTAGGGACACGCAAGTCGCCAAAGTAGCATCCAATTGAAATACTTGCACCAGGCCACTGAGCCACACTAAATTATTATTATAGTTCATGGCTGCACAGAAACAGCTATACTAAGAACCTCTACCTACAGCATTTTGCAAGGGACAGATAACATCAGTACCTATGACAACCCACACAAGAATTGATTAATAACTCTATAGCATAGTGACATCAAACACAATTCTGTACATTATATCTGCAGAGCTTGTGCTGAAAAAAGGAAGGAATAAAGAAAGATTAGCTCTTAACATCACACTGACAATGCGGTGATTAGAAACAACATACTGCCTGCTGATTTGAACACTTGTGGCAGGCTGTAAGGTGCTTCATTTTGCTGTCAATACTAGTGCACAAAACATGATGGCATGCTAATTGCTTAGTCTGAGAGAACCCACCCACTGTCCCTGATGTAATAGATTGAGAACCTCTCACTGCAACTTTGATTGATAGGATAGGATGTTGTGAGTGCACATAGTCATAGACATTCTCAAACTGCTGTACCAGAGTATCATGAATGGCTGATCCCTGATATAAATGAGGTGGGGCAGCCATTCTTTAACACACTAAAACCTCCAGACTAAAAGGTTAGGCCAGAGTACAGAAAGTTCACCAAAAATTTAAAACTCGCCTAGTTATCAGCTAAAACAGAAGGCAGAGTACCACCAAGAGCCACTGCTGCCCTCGCAACACAGTATAAAATACATTCAAGTAAAATGAGGTGCACAGTGATTTGCACACCACAGGCAACACAAAACGGGGTATCCTCTCGATGGAGTAAATAGCCATGTGTCAGAAGACAATGCCCAATTTGGAGACCTGTCAAGGCCACTTCATGCTACCACAACGACTGACAGGAGGTTTGCCATGGTCGGACAGTTGGCTTAACCAACCAAAGTTTATTGTTCGTCACTGCCTGCCACACCTGCTCCCCCAAATGAAGGGACCTCTGCTGCACCACAGACAGGATGTCCTGCAGGGGAATAGTGTGTGATATCGCAGCCTCAGCCATTTCATTGCCAAGAATGCCGACATGTCCTGGTACCCAACAGAAAGTCACTTGCTTCCCCCACTGCTGGAGAGAGTACATTCTGTCATGTACTCAGCTGGATAAAAATTTCATAAAGATTGCAGCACACTGAGAGAATTGGAGCAAAGAAGAAACCGTATGCCACAAACGTGCTGTATTTGCTCCAGCACCCAAAGGATTGCGTGTAGCTCCACTGAGAAAACGTAGTATACAGTGGGGAGGAACACTATGGAGCAGACTAGGGAGTCCCCATGTTTGGACCCATCTGTATAAACCAGGTACACTCATGATGCTCATTTAAAATAGTAAAAAAACCTAGACTGAAATGTAAAATAAGAAGTATAATCCTTCTTAAAATGTGTCAAGTCTAAAAGTAATCTGGTCTTCTGGAGAACCTCAATATAAAACATTAAAATCAAAGACACCTATATCCAAAACACAATCCTGGAAACTTAACCCAGAAGGCCTCATTGCCCATAGCCTGGTACAAAAACACCATTCCATAGGAGAGCGAGCAATGACAGGGTAGGCTGGTGTATTTGGTGAGGATAATGTGGTATATGCCTGGCGTGCCACGAGGAACTATCGCTGCATGTGAAGTGACGCCTCATCAGCCTCGGCACAGAGACTTGGTATGGGACTGGTGCAGAATACCCCAGTCACGAGTCGAATTCCATTATGGTGCCCCACGTCCAGCATATTTAAATAAGAGGGTCTTGCAGACCCATACACGGTGCACCCATAGTCAAGCTGAGTGTGCACAAATGCTCTGTAAAACCGGAGCAGACAAGTTCTGTCTACTCCCTATGAAGTGTGGCTAAGACAATTTAAAATACTTAGTGCTTTGAGGCACCATCTCTTCAAGTCTTTAAGATGTGACAATCAGGTAAGTTTACAGTCAAATGTGTGACCCAGAAAATGCACAGTGTCTTTAAAATTCAGAACAGTGTCCCTCATCTGCTGTTCAGGTAAGTTAAAAATAAAATGTGAACGGTTAAAAAGAACATACACAGGCTTCTCAGTTGAAAATTTAAAACTAGTCTTCTGTGCCCATTCATCCAGCCATCTGAGAGCTGCAACTGACAAGTTGTCTTTGCAAGGCTAGAAGAAGAGCATAAGGCAGAGAAGTCATCAACAAATAGTGAACACTAGACAAGACTTTCCACAACAGAAGTGATACTATTAATTGCTATGGCAAACAAGGTCACACTTAAAACACTACCCTAGAGACACCATTTTCCTGCTCAAAGCAGTCAGAGAGCACACCACCAACTTGATATCTATAATAACATGGAGAAAGAAAAGACTAAATAAAAATGAGAAGACAACCATGAAATCCCCATTTGTGAAGCTGCCTTAGTAGAAGATCCCTCTAAGTAGTATCGTAAATCTTCTTGATATAAAAAAAATGCACCCATAAGGTGATGACAGCACTGGAAAGCCTGCTGTATAGCGGCCTCCAGAATGGCCAGATTATCGAAGATGGAGTGATATCTTCTGAATCCACACTGTAAGTGACTAAGGAGCTGCCAGGATTCCAACGTCAAGACAAGGCGGCAGTTGACAATCTACACTAAGGTCATTCCCATGCACCTAGTGAGGGCTACACTGTGATAACTGCTGGAGCATGGGATCTTTTCCGGGTTTTGAAAGGGGAATTAAAATTGCCTCTCTCCACAAGCTGGGAAAGTGACCTGATATCCAAATGGCTTTAAAGAGGTTTAGGAGGATCAGTTTGTCTTGATCTGTAAGGTGACGTAACATAGCACATTGGATTCCATTGTGACCAGGCGAAGTATCTCGCGCGACACACAAAGCAGAATCCAATTCCCACAGGGGGAAAGAGCAGTTATACTCCTCAGTAATTCTGGATCTGAAGTCTAGGAGGTCCCTTTCAGCAGCCACTCTGTGATGCCGGAATTTTGGATCCTGACTAGCAGTGCCAGTAACAGTTGCGAAGTAGCCATGGTCTGGGCAATGACTTCTGGGTGTGTTTGCAAGTGCCATTACCCATTACGGCAGCTATGGGGCGCCTTCCTCCTCTCCCAGAAATCGTCCTGATGGTCTCCCATACTTTCATGCTGATTGAAGAAGGTTAATAGAACTCAGGAACTGCTGCCATGACCTCTGCTCTCTCTCTCTCTCTCTCTCTCTCTCTCTCTCTCTCTCTCTCTCTCTCTCTCTCTCTCTCTCTCTCTCTCTCTCTCTCTAATAACCTGACAACACTTGGCCTCTGCCACCCAAAAAGGTTTCAATATGATTAGGTGTGTATAGTTTTTATGTACAGTGTATATGATGTCAAATTATTTGAATATTTGGTTGCAATAGCTACATTAAAAATCAAAGTTAATTTAAAGTATTAAATGGGCTGTCCTCGTGAAAGTTTTAGTTCATGTGGCTAAGCTAATACAGCTTTGTCACAGATGTTTTGTGTGGTTTAACTATGAATATGAAAGTGATGTGGTATTTCATATTGATCATAGAGGTTTTTATGATTGAATCACAAAGAAAAGGGGTTGGATGTGCACATATGGAAATGTTATACCTTGAACTGGCTGGCAGTAATATAGAACTAACTATTAATGAACAGAAAACAAAATATCTTCCTGCAGGGAAAGTGCCAAGGGAGGACATGCCAGTCAAAATAATGATGGGCAGTTACACTCTTGAAAGCTTTAGTCACTCTAAGTACCTGGGCTCATTCTCACCAGTCATATGATACCTCATATGAAATAAAGCAGAGGCTAATTACAGCCAACAGAACTTATTTTGCCCTAACCAAACTTCAGGATTCAGGACTAGAACTGCAAAATGAATTATCTCTAAAAAACTGACCAGATCGTTGCTTATGTATGCCACTGCAACCTGGGATCTGACAGCAAAAGATGATGCATTGCCGGAGGCATTTGAAAGAGAGCTAATCAGGAGAATCATTGGCACAATTTGGAACAGGGATGGATGGAGGAGGAGATACAACTACAAATTGTATCCCAATTACAAAGACTTAGCTATCAAAAGAATTGTGAAGTAATGTAGGCTGAAGTGAACCAGACACATGGCATGGTTGAATTATGCCAAAATTAAAGAAAAAAATTACAATGAAATCCAGGAGGATGTGGCTGATGAAAAGCTAGATGGGAAAATGAAGTTATTGAAAACCATTTGGAAGATGGGCTATGGGAACTGGAAAATGTAAGAAAGGAACTAGGATAAATAAAGGAGATAGTTGAAGAGAAGGCAAAGGCACTGAGCAGGAGCCAAGCAAAAGAAAAGTGTTTTCTTAGAGGGATCTTTGGTAAGACAAAAAGGAACAAAATAAGAAGTCGAATAATATACAGAGTGTTAAAAATAAGGACCCTAAAAGTAATTATGGAAAGTAATAAGCTGAGATGGTTTGGGCACATAAAAAGAATGGGACCAGAAAGACTTCCTAGAAGAGCCCTAGAACACTCAGAATCCATACAGAGACCAATTGGGAAGCCATGAGCAATATGGAGAGACTAGGTGAAAGTCGATGTAACCAAGAGGATTGCAATGGGAGAAAATGCTAAATGATATACTGTGGGAGTAAATATAAAATTGGTAGAAGTTACAAGAAAAAGAAGAAGAAGGAGGAGGAGGAGGAGGAGGAAAAGATACTTTCCTGAGACACACATTTTGGTGGACGGCATTCATCTCTTACTGGAGAACATAGCAGTCTGCAAGACCTCCCAAATTCAGTAGAATAGCTACAGTTATGATTTTTCATGGGAGTGACAACCTCCCATGTTGATGACTACACAAATATCATTTGCAGATATACACTTGGGACTTGACGCCACCAGGAGGCACTCAACCAAGTGAACACTGGAAATGGAAAAAGTTGTATGCAAGCTATCTAACTAGTATAGTGCTTCTTACTTACCAAGTACCACTGCTTCTTGAGAATGATCATAGATGATACATCTGTGAAGGACTGGCCATGTGGTGTAAGGTGCCATGCCAGGGATTATGCAGCTCTTCCCACTGGAGAACATTTGATAGATGATAAGTAAACGGCAAATTAGTACAGCCCTCAACCACCAAATTGACTAACATTAGCAACTGTTAAATTTTTTCAAAACATTTCAACCATAATTGCAGCAGTGCAGAGCATATGACACAGAACTACTTGCAATATATGAAACTGTTAAATAGTTCTGGCCCTGTGATAATTTACACTAACCATAGACTGATGGTCTCTGCTTTGAAGAACATTATTGATAAGGATTCCCCCAGCTGTTCAGATGTACAGATTTTATACGTGCTACACATAAGAAGCAGGAAACATTGTGGATGATTACTTTTTGTGTATCTATGGATTCAGAAATACTATGGATACAAACTACAGCATTTATTGACTGACCCTTCCACAGGACTGCATCTCCCCCGAAATATCAAAGCCAGGCAACAATTAATGTCCGGTGGGACACCTCTCAGCATATTTCACCACATGTCCATATAGGTGCTTTCAACACTGTTCACAAATTATCACAACATCTAATTACTGATAAATCATTTTGTGTGGCCACTGATTTTAAAAAATAACCCCACATGGGTATGTTTATATATTCAATGCCAGCCTTGTATACTGTTTGAGGGCTCTCTTGCAATATTAGTCCACATCCATATTGATCTCATAGGCCCAAATCCACCTGCAGACTATTACAGATACCTTTTCACACTGGTGGACAGGTATTTTTGATAGGGAGAAGCTACACGCATTATGGACATATATTATGAGATAACAGTAATAACTGTTATCATCACATGGATAGTACGAAGCGGTTGCCCCTACCAGATAACCACAGATCAGAGTTGGAAATTCAAATTTGCTTTCCTGTCTTAGCATAGTTGTATGAGAAATTACTACTACCTTGTCATCCATGGGATGATAAAAGATTGCACTGAACCATAAAAGCAGTACTCATTTGCCCCTAAGTGGCCAGAAACTCTTCCCATAGACCTTTTAGGCCTTTTCACAATGTACAGTTTGGATATCAAAACATTGTTAGCAGACATAGTGCAAGGGAGAAGCATTTTGCTTCCTGGCAGACTAAGATCTGCACCAATGCCATCCACAGTTGCTGTCACAGTTACTACGACTTCTCCAAGGCCACAGTCAGGATCTGCTACCCATATGCATTGCAGATTATTGTAACTGACAAAGCTTTGAATAGCATTATACAATGTGTCCTCGAAGTCTTTTGCAATGGCATTCTTCCATAAAAGATTATCAGTTTACTAGCCGCGTCATGTCGGACAAAATCCAGATTTCATCCGACATGACACGGTTAGTAAACTGAGAATCTTTTATGGAAGCATTATACAATTTATTGCAACCAAGATTGTGTAATATAAGACATTAAAAAAAAATTGTGCTCTGCTCAGATCTCATAAGATTGCACGTTTAACTACAGTACTCCAGTTCCTTCCTGGTATGAGACAAGGCAGAGTCAGTTTCCTTCACTGACCTTTCAAACTACAACTCTGTACTCTATTTCTAATGAGCACATTCTCAATGGGATGTTAAACTCTAATATTCTTTCTTCCTCGCTGTCACCAAATGAATATACCTGTGTTGTGCAGATCTAGATTGATAATCACTGTTAGCTTCAATGCATCTAATAATTGTGAATACAGTATCTTACTCAAATATACAGCCTGAGCAGTTTCATTACTTCTTTTAATGTACATGTTACTGAAGTCAGAGTGCATAACAAACCAACACTAATCCAAATATGTATGGAGAATAATGTTTAACTAGAATAGTCATGTACATAATCGCTTATTGTTCTGATAATTAGATTCATAAGACACTGTTATTCACTATTTGCCATACAAGTCAAATTACTTAAGTCTATAAAGTACACATAATATAAATATTTGTAATTTTCAAATATAATTTTACATCATAGACTAAGCAGATTGCATGTCCTGGTATGCTGTCTAGCACTTTCAAAGGGATTGGTGGATAGCAAGATGAGAGGATCACAAATTGATCTCAAGCCATGATATTAAGTGATCATGTTTTCTTGATGTGATATTGTCTCCTTTGCAGCCATACATTCTTACTATAAAAATAAAATATTAGGTAATCATTTGTTTAATCAGCAAATATTTTAATTGCATTGGAATTAGCATGACTTGCTCGATATATCAAATATGAGAGCTTATAGAATGTTGGAGTGTTATTTCAGCTTTCAGGAGGCATATTCCAAAAGTAATGTGTCTTTGTTCATTGTACAGGATGACCAGCCAGTCTAAAACAGGTTAGGAAAAAATTCAAAAAATTTATTTCAAAACTTCGCCTAAGTTTTACAAGTGTTCTTCCGCCACGACATACGCCTTAACAACGTGACCAAGGCTGTCCACCTTGCAGGACAAGCCGGCCAGAACCAGTATTGAATGCTGATTCTAAAATCACGCCACCCTTCTGGCGTCTGTGCTACCGTGGAGTCAATAGCAGACACCCACGTTTGATCATGTGTGCTACTGCTGCAGGACGCAGAGGTGCGAGAATCAGTTTCTTTGCTCTCTTCAGTTTGAGTTCTTCTGCAGAACATATGCACTCCAGAGGCTCAGTGTCTGTGCGGGGCGAACGGCTGCATGCCGTCCGCTCCCGCCTAGCGGCTGTTCGGTATAAGCCACCAACTGTGTGAACCATAACCATTACCGTAACATTTTCCATTTTCTAATTCGCTAACTTAGACTGGCATTCATTCATTTGCATCCGACCCCAGGGCGAGTCCCGCCATGTATCCCGTATTTCAGAATATACCAGATATTAACCTGAATTCTATCTTTTATTTGCCATTCAGCCACCCTTTCCTAGGGCGCCCACAAGCCTTCACCGCTCTGCCTTCCATCCTGACAACGCCTCCAACCCATTTTATTTATGCAGCACTGGGATGGGTTGGACAATTTTACTATCATCTGTAGGATAAAGATCAAGTGCTGTACATCATAAAATAAACATCACTCATGTGACAAGGTTTTTATTGACAGTAATATGCAAGTACATATCTAATTCACTTTTCCACATAACTGCTGTTCATACCAATAGACTTTCTGTAATGATGCACCAGCACCCATAACTCCTTGACATAGAAGTGTGCTGCCTGGAACCTGAACTCAAGTTTCCAGTGACAATCCTGTAAAGTGAGGTTTGAGCAACATTTGGGAATTCCATAGCCAGACTACTAATCATCAAATGCTGATCACATCAAAGGTTTTAGTTAACTTGATCAATGATCAAGTCTGAATATTCAGCCTACCACTCCACTGTTCATCCTGCACATTTGTGCAGCTATTTTGGAATTCTTGATACCAGTGTCAAAATTATTTGTCACTTATTATGCCCAGTCCATATACTAAAAACAAGTCATGATGGTTGGCCATAGCTGACAGTCCTTTGGTAGCAAAACTTTAATCACACCACACATTTCACAACTTACAGGAACTACAATTGTCATGGCTATTTTGATCTGCTCGTCAACAGGCAAGCACCTACTGCAGCACACCAACACTGCTGTATGTTCCCCAGGAGTTGGTAGGTAGTGTTGCAAGCAAGAAATGTCATTCAAGCCTGTCATCTGTGACATATTATTCACCAGACCTTACTTTTGGAATACACCTCTTATTAATGTAAAATACATTTTCGCAAGGAAAAATTTAAATTGGCTTTAGTCTCACATCATTTTGAAAATAGATATCCTGTTTTTAAGAACTAATTTCTTTTTTGTAATTTTTTCCTTATAGTAGAGCACAGGATGGCTGGAAAATTTTGTGCAGTGAAGCTGCTGCATGTACAATACTAGGACTGGGCTTTTGGTGTATTCTTGTCCTAGCTCTGCGTTACACACTCAAAGCCCTTTTCACATATAAAGGTTGGATGTATGAGGAAGGTGGTCACAGTCGAAGTGTGTCGTTGGCTACTAAACTGTGGCTCCTCAGTGTTAAAGTGCTCACATTTGCATCAAAGCCGTCACTGTACAGTTATCAAGGGGTTTTACCAAGGTTACCAGTGCCTTCCTTGAATGAAACTGTAGAAAAGGTAAGCTGCAATTTGAAAAATCATATTATTTTAAAAGAATTACTTTTTGTAGTACTGTAGTTAAAATGTCTCTCAGTCAGAATTAAGATGGTTATAAAATCCTACAGCACACAACAGAATTGACTATTGTAGTAAATGGGGTAAATGGTGTGAGGTAATAAGGAGTAGTTGATGAACTATTCTTGACTTGGGCATCTGTAAATTTATTCATAGAATTTATATATGCTACAAATCTATAGTTTTATAAGGTGAAAATTTATTTATTTCTGAATAAATATTTTTGTAAATAAAAGAAAATTGCTATACAGATAAAAAATCAACTTAACCTCTAGTTATTCTCTATAACAGTAATAATAAAAACTTATCATCCTTATATCTCAATGTGGAACACACAGATGGGCCGGTGCCAAAGAGATGATGAACGGGGTGGTTCATGTGTGAGTATGTGTGTGTGTGTGTGTGTGTGTGTGTGTGTGTGTGAGTGAGTGAGTGAAAAGAACAATACCAAGAGAGGGAAGGAGGGGGATGGCAAAAGTCAGTCACCAAGCAGTGTTGAGGGATCAGGGCATCACATAAATGTAATAAATCCAACGCTGAATAGTAAGATGATCTGAACTGCATACAGGTGTGTAGAAAAGACTGATGAACCCTGAAAGTTTTGTCCATAGGATTCATAATGAAAGATTACACATACGGGAGGAGAAGGATGCAGGGAAAGGGTGGGGGTAGAAATATCTGTGCTGCCTGATAGAAGATGCAGGAAC
Source organism: Locusta migratoria (assembly GCA_026315105.1). Taxonomy (NCBI): domain Eukaryota; kingdom Metazoa; phylum Arthropoda; class Insecta; order Orthoptera; family Acrididae; genus Locusta; species Locusta migratoria. The sequence goes on from CM048744.1 coordinate 569,367,864, forward strand.
TAGAAGTAGAAAGGTGAAAAAGTGAGATGCAGCTTTCGAGTGCAGTGGAGTGAGGTTCACGAGCTGGAGGAGTGAAAAGAGAGTAACAGATAAGAGGAATAATCCGATGATGGAAAGTCCATGTTGGAATTAACAATATAGTAATAGGATAGTTTACAACTCACCACAAAGACGTGATGATGAGCCGCGAAAGTCACACACAAAAGACACACACATATAACACGGCCAGCTATCGACCAAGGCCTTCTTCAGAATTAGGAACATTCACGTACTAATTCTGAAGAAGTCCATGGCCAATAGCTGACAGTGTTGTATGCGTGTGTCTTTTTTGTGTGCCTGTCATGGCTCCTCATCACATCTTTGCGGTGAGTTGTAATCTGTCCTATTACTATATATAGAAGAGGAATAGATGGAGACGGGAGAGAGACTTGAAATTGGATGGAGATATGGGATTTTAGGGGGTGGGAGTGTTAGTTACAGTAGGTTACCTTAGGTTGAGGCCAGGATAGTTACAAGATCATAGAACATAGGAATAACTCCCATCTGAACAGTTCAAAAATGCTGGAGGTAGAGGATTGCATACAGAAGGGCCAGACTGTGAAGCAGACATTGAAATTGAGCTTATTATTCTCAGCTACATGTTGTACTATGGGATGGTACACTCTCCTCTTCACCACAGTTTGGCAGTGGCCATTCATTCTGATAGACAGCTAGCTTCTGGTAGTCATATCAGTGTAAAAGGTTGTGCAATGAATTCATCAGAATTGGTAAATTATATGAGTACTTTCAGAGATATCGATAAGCATCTAATGTGGTTAGAATGGGAAGTACTGGGCTGGTGGATTGCTCAGGTCTTGCATCAGGGAAATGATATGATCTCTGTGGTAATGGACTGTAATTGAGACTGGCATAGGGATGGACTAGGATGTTGTGGAGGGGAGGCTGGGTGGGCAATGGAATACCACTTTAAGAGGTATCACTAAGATCTTAGTTAGGATGTCTCTCATTTCAGGGCATGGTGGCAGATAAGCAAAGCCCTGAGGAATTGTCATTTAGTAGCTCCAGTCCAGGGTGGTATTTGGTGACAAGGGTGACACTCCTTTGTGGTTGGTTTTTGGGGATGGAGGGAGGATTGAGGATGTATGAGAAAATGCCGCCAGATAGGTGTGTGAGATCTTCAACATGCTGGGTAAGGGAGATAGTGTCACTGGAAATACATTGTTCACAGATGGTCAGGCTTCACTGTGAGTTGCAGGATGCATGTGGAGAAACTATGTCTACTGTTTCAGGGTATGTTGTGGAGGGGAGGCTGGGTGGGCAATGGAATACCACTTTAAGAGGTATCACTAAGATCTTAGTTAGGATGTCTCTCATTTCAGGGCATGGTGGCAGATAAGCAAAGCCCTGAGGAACTGTCATTTAGTAGCTCCAGTCCAGGGTGGTATTTGGTGACAAGGGTGGCACTCCTTCGTGGTTGGTTTTTGGGGATGGAGGGAGGATTGAGGATGTATGAGAAAATGCTGCCAGATAGGTGTGTGAGATCTTCAACATGCTGGGTAAGGGAGATAGTGTCACTGGAAATACATTGTTCACAGATGGTCAGGCTTCACTGTGAGTTGCAGGATGCATGTGGAGAAACTATGTCTACTGTTTCAGGGTAGGCCAAAAAGTATATGCCTCTATGAGACTAATTTTAAGCCTTCTAACTCTCCTATGTTCTCCACAAAAAGGATGACTTTAGTGAATAGAAATCTCAAGAAGTGGCTATTTTCATCAACACCACCTTCCACTTCTTGCCCCTCTCCCTCAAGACAAGCCTACAAGTAGTAAAGTATGTGAGATATGTATCACTAGTTGGCTGTGTTCACACTGACTGCTCCGCATGATGTGCTCGAGGAAGAGAGACTCTAAAAGTATCTTACCAAGAGCGCCCACCCGTTCATCCTCTGTGGTAATTTTAATGCACACAATATGTTTTGGGGCACTGGAGCTACTTGTTATTGGGGCTGAGCAGTTGAGCTGCTTCTCTTTTGTCATTGTGAGCATATTTACTAAATACTGTATGAGGCAGCATACATTTCCACTGCAACAAGGTTGTTTGTTGATTTGCCCAAATCTGGATCTATCTTCCAGATTGCATGGAACTTCAAATAGCTCAACTGAGCGAAACAACTCATTTGCTGATTTTGAACATTGTGCGAAGTGTCCAGAAATGGGTGGATCGTCCATTGTGCAGTCTTCTCAACAAATGAAAAAGCAACCTGTCCTTTGGGGAGCAACATAATCATCTATAAGGAGCAGGCAGACAGCTCTGTTTAGGTATAAACACCAGATAACTGCAAAGAACCTTTCTGCCTTTCAGGTGAAAAGGGCAAAATGTCACCATATTATTCACGACAGCAAGAAGATATCAATAGTTCCTGATTACTATTAACTGCTCCATGAAGAGTACATTCTATGGGAACTCATCAAGAGGAATTAAGGGAGAGAAGGGAATTGCCCATTGGTTGCTGTGATGGGGAAAAGCACTCTATTTTGCTATAATTACTGTCACAAGTCAGTATCCAGATTTACAGCACTACAGAGTGGTTGGGAAGAAGGGCAATTGGACTTCAGGCCCATCACTGATGTAGTGTGGCCAGGGAAGCAGGTGCCAGGGAATATGGGGACTCAAGGAAATGAATAAACTCATTGGTATGCCAGAGAGGCCTGTAGATAACATGATGTGATTCTTCTGCTGGATGTTATGTCTGTATTGCATCAGCTGTTCATGTTGTTGAATGAGGAGGATTTATTGACACTGAAATAAGCCATGGTTGATGAAGTCAAGCATCTAGCAGTGGCCGCCCTCCTAACAATCATTCAGGCAAGATGAAGTGAGCCTTACTTACCTCCAAACTGAGCACTAACCCCTTACACAGGGCTTCTTACTCTGCTAAGAGGGTGCCCATTTTATACCTGCAACATGCACATCACTGTAAACCATATTTTTAACTGAGTGCATTTTACATGATGTTGAAAGGGCAAAAGTGAATCTTGCTGGGGATCTGCCCTTTATTTTAACTGATGAGTGGGATAAAAGTTTTAAAGTTGTCTGGACCCTGGCCTAAGACTTTTAGTCTGTAGTTTTTAATGTGTTGCAGATTGGCTGACTCATCCTTTTTATTTCTGTGGTCAGCCAGCCATGGTCAACTGCTCTGTTGTTTTACTCCTTTTGCCATGTTCTCATTTTTTAACCAAATTTCTAATCTTGATACACGAGCTTCTTCTTTATGTACCTGCACACAATGGTTGCATCATCTTTGTTACATTTTATTACTATTTCTGATTTCTAATCCTATTCCCATTTCTATTCCTATTTCTAATCTATTCCTATTTCTAATCCTATTCCCATGAACCACAGACATTGCCGAGGTGGGGTGGCTTGCGTGCCTCAACGATACAGATAGCCGTACCGTAGGTGCAACCACAGCGGAGGGGTATCTGTGGAGAGGCCAGACAAACGTGTGGTTCCTGAAGAGGGGCAGCAGCCTTTTCAGTAGTTACAGGGGCAACAGTCTGGATGATTGACTGAGCTGGCCTTGTAACATCAGCTAATGTGGCTTTGCCACACAGCTACTGCGAACGGCTGAAAGCAAGGGGAAACTACAGCCATTATTTTTCCCGAGGACATGCAGCTCTACTGTATGAACATATGATGATGGCATCCTCTCGGGTAAAATATTCCGGAGGTAAAATAGTCCCCCATTCGGATCTCCGGGCGGGGACTACTCAGGAGGATGTGATCATCAGGAAAGACAATACTGGCATTCTACGGGTCGGAGCGTGGAATGTTAGATCCCTTAATTGAGTAGGAAAATTAGAAAATTTAAAAAGGGAAATGGATAGGTTGAAGTTAGATATAGTGGGGATTAGTGAAGTTCGGTGGCAGGATGAACAGGATTTCTGGTCAGGTGAGTACAGGATTATAAATACAAAATCAGTTGGGGGTATCACAGGAGTAGGATTGATAATGAATAAGAAAATAGGAATGCGGGTAAACTACTATGACCAGCACAGCAATCGAATTATCATTGTCAAGATAGATACGAAGCCAACACCGACAACAGTAGTACAGGTTTATATGCCAACTAGCTCTGTCGATGATGAGGAGATCAAAGAAATATATGAGGAGCTAAAGGAAATTATTCAGACAATTAAGGGAGAGGAAAACTTAATTGTTATGGGAGACTGGAATTCGATAGTAGGACAAGGAAGGGAAGGGAAGATAGTGGGGGAATATGGTCTGGGCAAAAGGAATGAAAGAGGAAGCCGCCTGGTAGAATTTTGCACGGAACATAATTTAGTTATAACAAACACCTGGTTTAAGAATCACAAAAGAAGGTTGTATACGTGGAAGAGACCAGGAGACACCGGGAGATACCAGATAGATTTTATAATGGTAAGACATAGATTTCGGAACCAGGTTTTGAAGTGTAGAACATACCCAGGGGCAGACATAGACTCTGACCATAACTTGTTGGTTATGAACTGTAGGTTGAAACTAAAGAAACTACAAAAAGGCAGGAAAATGAGATGGGACCTGGATAAATTGAAGGAACCTGAGGTTCTTAAGAATTTCAGAGGGAGCTTCAGGCAACAATTGATAGAAACAGGGAAAAATAAAACAGTTGAGGAGGAATGGGTAAAATTGAGAGATGAAATAGTGAAGGCAGCAGAGGACAAAATAGGTAGGAAGGCAAGACCTACAAAGAATCCTTGGATATCACAGGAGATACTAAATTTAATCGATAAAAGGAGAAAGTATAAAAATGCAGTAAATGAAACAGGCAAAATGGAGTGCAGACGACTAAGAAATGAGATTGTCAGGAAGTGCAAAATGGCTAAGCAGGAATGGCTAGAAGGCAAATGCAAGGATGTAGAAGAATGTATAAATAGGGGAAAAATAGATACAGCCTACTGGAAAATAAAAGAAACATTTGGCGATAAGAAAAACAGCTCTATGAATATCAAGGACACTTATGGAAAACCAGTTCTCAGCAAAGAAGGGAAAGCTGAAAGGTGGAAAGAGTATATAGAGAGGCTCTACAAAGGAAATGAACTTCGAGACATTATTGTAGGAAGGGAAGATGATGTAGATGATGATGAAATAGGAGATACTATACTGAGAGATGAATTTGACAGAGCACTGAAAGATCTAAGTCGAAACAAGGCCCCTGGAGTAGATGATATCCCGTCAGAGCTACTGAAGTCTCTGGGAGAACCAGCCATGACAAAATTGTTTCACATTGTGTGTAAGATGTATGAGACAGGTGAAGTACCCTCAGACTTTAAGAAAAATGTTATAATCCCCATTCCAAAGAAAGCAGGTGCAGACAGGTGTGAAAACTACAGAACCATCAGATTAATAAGTCATTGTTGCAAAATATTAACACGGATTATATACAGAAGGATGGAAAAGCTGGTAGAAGCCGACCTTGGGGAAGATCAGTTTGGGTTCAGGAGAAATGTAGGAACACGGGAGGCAATACTCACTTTACGGCTTATCCTAGAAGATAGATTAAGAAAAGGCAAACCAACATTTCTAGCTTTTGTAGATTTGGAGAAGGCTTTTGACAATGTTGATTGGAATAAACTCTTTCAAGTTCTGAAGCAAGCAGGAGTAAAATATAGGGAGCGTAAGGTTATTTACAACTTGTACAAAAACCAGACAGCGGTTGTCAGAGTTGAAGGGCATGAAAGGGATGCAGTGGTTGGAAAGGGAGTAAGACAGGGTTGTAGCCTTGTACATTGAGCAAGCTATAAAGGAAAGCAAGGAGAAATTTGGAGAAGGAATTAAAGTTCAGGGTGAAGAATTAAAAACATTGTGTTTTGCCGACGACATAGTAATTCTGTCAGATACAGCAAAGGACCTGGAAGAGCAATTGAACGGAATGGACAGTGTGCTGAAAGGTGCATATAAGATGAATATTAACAAGAGCAAAACTAGGGTAATGGAGTGCAGTGTAAGAAAATCAGGTGATGCTGAAGGAATTAGATTAGGCAACGAAACAATAAAGGAGGTAGAGGAGTTTTGTTACTTGGGCAGTAAAATAACAAATGATGGTCGCAGTACAGAGGATATAAAATGCAGAATGGCAATGGGTAGAAAAGCGTTTTTGAAAAAGAGAAATTTGTTAACATCGAATATTGATTTAAGCCTAAGGAAGTCCTTTCTGAAGGCATTTGTATGGAGTGTTGCCTTGTATGGGAGTGAAACATGGACGATAAGCAGTGTGGACAGAAAGAGGATAGAGGCTTTTGAAATGTGGTGCTACAGAAGAATGCTGAAGATTAGGTGGGTGGATCGCGTAACTAATGAGGAGGTACTGAACCGAATTGGTGAGAAAAGGAATTTTTGGCATACCCTGACTAAAAGAAGGGATCGCTTGGTAGGACACATTCTTAGACATCAAGGAATTGTGAATTTAGCGTTGGAGGGAAGTGTGTGGGGTAAAAATCGCAGAGGGAGACCAAGAGACGCGTATAGTAAGCAGATTCAATTGGATGTGGGCTGTTGTTCTTATGAGGAGATGAAAAGGCTTGCTCAGGATAGAGTAGGGTGGAGAGCTGCATCAAACCAGTCTCTGGACTGAAGACCACAACAACAACAACAATCCTATTTAGTTTATTTAACTGATATTCTTCTCTTACTATTCCTGTCTGGGTAGTAAAGAGCTTGTGATGCACCTATAACACCTTATTATATCCTCTCCTTCCTTCTTTGAAACATACTGCACTTATGGCTGTAGTGCTGATTATCTGTGTAACTAAAATCAATATGGTTTCACTTTTGAATTATCAATACATACAGATATTTATCTCATAATAACTTCAGAATCACTGTTACTTGTTCTGTCTGCAAAATCATTTTTGCAGTACACCTTTTCATATATTTGAAATACATAACATTTTCAAGGTGCATTTGCAAACTGTTTCCCCAGATAGTTAAATATAATTGTAAGAAACCATGTAAAAATTGTGGCTAACTAAAGGAATAAAAGAATATTGTAACCAGAATAGGAAACTGTAGCTAAAAACAAGCTAGAATAATGACCCAGAAATAGTCAACATTCTAAAAACTACTATGTGATATGAAGAAAAGTTATTAAAAAGTCCAGTAGCACACATATTATGTCTGAGATTAGTACCTCTGAAAATAAAACAATTTGGAACATAATTGTATGTCATGTTATCCTTTACTAAAGTGACACATTGCACATCATTACAAAATCTCATATTCATGATCTATGGTACAAGTATTAATCTAATCTGATTTACTATATGGAACAAATTTTCTAATTTGAATTAATCTACATTCAAAATACATTTATTTCTACTTTGATGATGGTAAATCTGATTGGAATTTCAATAATGGAGGATAGATAACAACTCACCATAAAGATGTTTGCTGAGCTGCTGACAGGCACAAAAAATAGACAATCACACAAAACTACTGCTACACATATTCTAAAGCTACAGCATAAATCCTCATGTTAAATAAGCAAGTGAAATAAATATTGCTGAAGTAGCATAAATCTCAACATAGCAAAATTAAGACATTTCCATTGAGTAAAGGAAAAGAAGGCTACCAGTCTCTATGAGGTCATTGCCACCACGGTTTTCAGTTTTTGTGTTAATTCATGGACTACCATTAAATAACAATTTTTGTTTTTCAGATAGCAGTAATAAATCATTATCAATTTGTCCTAACCTAATATCTCTTTTGTCTACAGGTTTTTCCCGTTTTGTTCATAAATTGCTTAGAGCTACATCAGGTTCCCGAGAATACATTGCAACTCACCATAATAATGATTACTGAGCAGCAGATAGTCTTTTCGAAAAGACTATCACACTGACACAACTAATAGCTTTCAGGCACAACATTAATAAGAAGAGCACAAACACATTCATACTATTTCACAGGCACAACTCACACACCCATCACCACCACGTCTGACTACTACATCCTGAATGACACTCTAGACACTGTAGTCAGAGATGTCTGTCATGGGCTCACGACTTGTGTCTGTGTGATCTGTTCTTATGAAAGCTGTGGCCAAAAGTTTACTGTTGTCAGAGTATGACTGTCTTTTCCTCGTGCTTGTCTGAGGCTCAGCAGTCATCTTTATGGCAAGTTGTAACCTACTCTCATTACATTATTTACATTCTAGTCTTCACTTTCTTATTGTTAAATTTCCATTCATAGGTTGACTGTCTTCTAAAAAATTCATCATATGTCAGATGTTTAAATTCTTCCTTTAATTAGAATTAAACTTCTCACAAAATACTTTTATTTTTAGTTCTCTTATGATTATCCCACATTACATTCAAAATCTTACTCAAACCAATTTCCTTGCCCCCACTGATATTGTTAAGCTTCCTTTTATGGAATCTATTGTTATCTACATTATCAGTGCCTCCATTGTTACAAATAACTTGATCATCACTATTTAATTCCTCTTTTATTTCAACTATTCCACCTAACTTCATTATAAAATCACTTTCATTGCAAAAATTATCATATCAGTTTGAATTTAGGAGAAAAGTAAGGTAATACTCACCTCAGGTCTTGTATTAGATGACAGGTTAAGGAAAGGCAAATCTATGTTTAAAGCTTTTGTAGATTTGGAGAAAGCTTTAGAGAATGTTGACTGGAATACACTCTTTCAAATTCTGAAGGTAGCATAGGTAAAATATTGCGAATGAAAAGTTATTTACATCTTATAGCGAAACCAGATATGAATTACAAGAGTTGAAGGGCATGAAAGCGACACAATGGTAGAGAATGGAGTAAGACTTATAGTCTTTTCCGGATGTTACTCACACACTTACACAGGCATGACTGACATTTCTGGCTACTGTGGCCAGTCTGCAGTGCCCAACATGGCTGAGGTGAGGGCAACCAGTGGTGGGGGTTAGGAAATGGGAGGGAGTGGAAAGCAGGAGGGGAGGGGGGTGTATGGCAAGGGTAGGGGAATAAGCCAGTGCTGTCTGATGGACAGTGCAGAAGGAAGGGAAGGGACTGAAATGTGTGGCGGGATGGGACACAAATGTAAAGGTAGAGTGTGGTCAGGGAAAGGGAGGGACAGTTAGTAGAGGCAGGAACTAGTAAATGTTTAGGTCTGGGGGAATGTAGAGGAGTAGGATATATTGCAGGGAGAGTTCCCACCTGTTCAAGTGAGAAAAGCTGGTGTTTGCTCCTGCAGTCCCCCAGGCCTAAACCTTTGCTAGTTCCTGCCTCTATCACCCTCCCCCCCACCCCTTTTTCCTGCCCACACTCTATTCTTACATTAGTCTCCCATCCTGCCAAACATTTCAGCACCCTCGTTGCGGACTGTCTATCAGACAGCACTGGTGTATACCCCCCACCCATACCCTGCATCCCCCCTCCCCCCTTCCTTCCCCCTCCCTTCCACTTGCTCATCCCCACCATTGGTTGGTCTCATCTCAGCCATGCTGGGTACTGTAGACTGGCCACAGCAGCCGAAGATGATGGTTGGGTCTATGTGAGTGTGTGTGTATGTTTGTCTCTCTAATCAATGAAGGACTTAACGGCCAAAAGCTCTAATATTGTATTCTATTATTTGTGCCTTTATGTGGCTCGTTGTATGTCTCTGTGGTCAGTAATAACGTATCCTTCTCAAAAATAAAATAAAAAAATACAAGAATAAAACTGAAATTAAATAATGAAGGGTATATTGAAATATTAAATAAAAATAAATTAAATAAAAAGGAATGACACACAATTTGAAGAAAGTCTTGAATTGGATAGTAATACAGGATATTAAGTGGGGGAGGGAGAGACTGTTAGGCATTGTTATCATAGATTGATGCCAGAATAGTTGCCAGGATGCAATATGTCATCAAAATTTCATTAAAAAAAATAAAAAAAACTGAACCTGTCTCCAAACTGATTTAGCATTACCAAAAAATGGTTTGTGTGTGTCTATATTTAATATACTAGTAACTGGTGATGGTCTGTTGCAGTATGTGCAGAGTGTTCGACCAATTTATGATGATGAACGCTTCAAAAAAGTACAAAATCTGGCTGCAGAATTTAAGAATGGTGTTGGAAGGAAGTTACAGAGATATCTAATACTTAAATCATGGTAAGAATGTTACTTTTAAGCTGATCTTTATAAAATAAATGTTAGCAATGTAATATGATGAATTTACCTTAATGCTTGATAATTCATCCATTCATATTGTTTATTTGACGTAAGTGACTAATAAACACAACAAAAGATTCTCTCAAGTTTTAATATGCATTTGGGACACAGGTATTTAAATAGAATGTATTAACAAAATCATTTAGGTTGCAGCCAATGCTGATGTGTCATGTACAATGGGTACTCAAAGTTATGATCATCACTTTAAACAATCAAGATGCATAATTAATTTGTTATTATGTACAGGAATATAGTATGCGGTCTGAGTACCCATTGAAATCTATGTGCAACAGTACTGTTGTGGACTGCTAAAGGAACCAAAACAGAATGAGAAGCCTATTCATAAAGCAGAATATCACACGAATACTTTCTGTATTTCAAATAAAACAACCTGTGTTGTATTTAGTTGGCAGGAGTATATGACAACAGTGCACCATCATATGACACTGTGGTTATATGGGACATTTGGTTTTAGCAAGGTCACGAACGTTTCACTTATGAACAAAGTGGCAAACCAAGTCTGTGTGAAAAACAAGGAATTGCAACAGAAGTTCTGGTGATAGAAGATGAATATGTACAAACTGAGGTGACTATGGAAAACTAAAAAATCTATCATGGATCAGTTTTCAATATCTTAAACTTCATTTTGAACATGACAAAAACTAACACCCACTAAGTTGCAAGATTGCTCACTCTGATCCAGAAAGCCCAACAGACTAAGATGATAGTGAAAAATTTTGAGCCTGTGACAGGCCAACTTGTTTGCCTGCTTAATCACCATGGGTGAGTGCTGAGTATACAATTATAACCTCGAGGCAAAGAAGCAAAAGAGATAAGTAGAAACATATGGATCCATCACCACACACAGAATAAACACCCAATTCTCATAATGGTCAAATTGTTACAGGAGACTATGGTAATATCAAAATCTTCTCATGAACTCATAGGAGGTTATAAAGTTGGAGTGTCATGGGAAACTGTCCATGACACTGCACCAGTTCATTCTTCACAGAATACATTCACACCTGCTGCTTCTTTGGGATGTTACATTTTGCATCATCTCCTCCTTTCACCTGAAATTCACCGATGACTTCTTTCTCCTTCCTTAGACAAATTATTGTATAGCAGGTAGTTTTAGAATGGTGGTGAGGTGATTTTTGAGTTGGGATGTTTCCTGAATAACCAGAATACACACTTACAAAATCAAGGCCTCAACTAAATTGTACATCATTATGAAAAAAGTGTCTTAATGGAGAGTGAATATACAGAGAATGACTAATATCACAGAGCTTCATGATTTCAACATTAGTTTCTCTAGGTGGTAATTGTAATTGGTTTACTGTCTCATATCCAGAAGGAAAACATTCTTCTACTTACTTCATTACACGCCTTATGTAAAGTTTCTGTTATCTTCATAAACAAGATACTAAAGGGTAGTATACCTATTGATACCTGCTTTAAAGTCAAACTTCAGTTTGCCTGATTTTTCTTGATGTTTGGATGAAGATGTTACTATATTGTGCAACTTTTACTTACTGCTGTAAATCAGTCATTTTCTCCAGTACTATAGTCAGAGTCATTGAAGTATTTGTTTCTCGAAAACAGTATGTAAGGGAAATCAAGAACATTAAAAAATAAAAAATTCTGCACTTACAGTGATACTATTAAATTTACTGTTGGGCATGTTGATTGCTATGTGGCCTCTGGCAGCCACAGCAAATGGATCTTCTGTGCTGATAGTGGCCTTGAGGCAGTCATAGTACCAATGATATTCGTCAATGCCATTAAAGTCAATTTTGAAAGAGTGGTTGTGAATGAGCACAGTTCAAGACTGAAATAAATAATTACATTTTTTTTCTGATAATTTTCGTTCTTTTGTCTATTGTACAATAAACTAGGATTCATTTTCTGAATTTCACTGACATAGCCTACAAACAACTTTATTTTGCAAAAAATATTTTAGAAGTATGAGGGGGAGGGGGAATAAGGATAGTTGTTTTACAAAAGTAGTGTATTTGAGGGAATATTTTCAGTATTTAAATATCTTTAGAAAAATGTACTTCATCAAACATTTTTCTATTGGTGGTACCTGTTCTAAACTCCAAACTTAATCACATAAAGACTAAATAAATGGCCCACATCGGCTGTTAAGTATATAACAGAACATAACAACATAACTGTTTGGCATGCGCTAAACAACTGCCTGCGCGACTCTTTGCTACCTCCACCTTTGTTCATAGAGGGTGCACTGCTTCTCTATTCTCAAGCGCCTCTGTTGGTGGGCACTGCAAGTACATAGTTGGCGTGCTCGATTCAACTTACGCGGCACGCACTACGATACAGCACATCTCCCTCTTCTGCGGGAAAAAACTACTGTTATACATGACACATCCATTTCGTCTTCCCGACCAAACGCCGAGCTGGAACCAAGGAGTATGGGCGTGCAGACTGAGAGCACTGTGCAACACAGTGAGCCCTGCCCGTTGGTGGCCAGTGAGATATGACTGGAGAAGGTGGGTCCTAGTCCATGAACCTGTCGTCACTCTCGCCCGGAGCTGTAGGCAGCATTAACTGCAAGCAGCGATGGAGGCGGAGGCGGCAGAAGCAGTGCTCTGGTGGCAATGGATGCGGAGCTGGTACCACGGGAGGGGCTGGAGCCGGACAAGTCATAGGTTTTGCTGGACCCTGCTGCTTGGACGCCATGGAGTGGTGGCCGGGAGGAGGCTGGGTTTGGTGCTCTGCCTCGTCAGGTGACAGGCGAGCCCAAGGGTGAGTCAGGACGTCCTTCCACTATAGGACACGGTTGATCCACATGTCGAGATGTGAGGCCATCCTCTGTGCAGACCTCACAGAGATGGTGGCCAGAACAGTATGAGACAACTGCCGGGATCCACTAGGGGAGGCGGCCAAACCCGTGGGCCCACACTGCAGTGCTCGGATGGAAACGGGCCAGCACTGCCACGTGGAGGTGGCCCTGTAGGGGCCGCAGCAGGTGAAGCAGCATCCGAGGCTGTCGGCCATGTAAGAGTTCTGCTGGGTTCTTATCACCGATTGGAGTAAAACAGTAGGAAGCCAGAAATCTGTCTAATGCCATTTCGGGTGAAGATTGAATTATATACTTCTTCATTTGGGTCTTAAATGTCCTGACAAGATGTTTGAGCTCCCCATTAGATTGGAGATGAAAAGGGGGTGCCAACATGTGATGATTACCTCGCTGGGCCCAGAATTCGGCGAATTCCTGAGAAGAAAACTGCGGGCCATTATCTATAACTAAAGTGATAGGTAGGCCTTTGAGAGCAAAGATCTTAGATAATGCTGAGACCATTACTGCTGGTGACACAGAAGTGCAACATACCACGTATGGAAACTTTGAATATGCGCCAACCACGAATAGCCAGAAGGAATTCAAGAAAGGACCCACAAAGTCTACATGAACTTGTTCCCAAGCCTGTTCTGGATCTGGCCAAGGTGAAAGGGACACGCACGGAGCAGCCTGGTGAGTCGGCCAGCAGACACAAGTCTAACCATATCCCTATCCAGAACACATGGTGGTGGGCTAATGCTTTTGTACGGTGTGCAGAAAATGGAGAAACTCGCAACGTCAACAGTAAGAGTACTCCTTCTCTGACTGAAAACTGATACCAAAAGGAAAAGTAATTGTGAAGTGGGTCTGAAATATGGCCCGGTGACCTCTCCAGCCAGCCATGTTGTACAAAAAAGACCACCTGTCTTAACACGGGATCAGCTGTGACCGCGGCTGCAATATGTGGTGCTGTAAGAGGAAAACCATCCACTACCTGTTGTTCCACTGCATCCAGATGAAAACAGAGCAATTCATCACTGTCAATAACAGGGTCGGGACCCACTGGAAACACACGCCTTTGTGCAAAAGGGCATGCAATGGTTGTGCAATGGATGACACATTGGGAAGAAATTAGTGGTAATATGCAATCTTGCCGAGGAAAACCTGTAACCTGCACTGACGTAGGTCGAGGTAAGGCCAAAATGGCTGTGACATGCTGGTGTAAAGGGGTGACACTATTGCGTGAATCTTCAAAACCTAGATAGACAATAGCGGGTTGAAAAAGCTGCACTTGTCTAGATTTCATTTGAGCCTGGAGCACCGAAAAAAGGGACCGTAGGTTCCGCAAGTGGTCTTTGGCAGATGTGCCCTACACCACAGTGTCGTCTAGCTACTTTATAGAGCCCAGAATCGGCACTGTGAGCTGTTCCAGGAACTAATGGAATATGGCTGGGGTGCTGGCAACCCAAAATGCTAGGCGTAAATACTGGTATAAGCCAAATGGTGTATTAACCACCAACAGACGCTGCGACTCCTCATCCAAGGGAAGCTGAAGATAGGCCTCTGCCAAGTCCACCTTAAAAAAGAAAAAATGTCCTGTCAACTTGGTGAGCAATTCCTTCTGGCGAGGCAATGGTTTAGTGTCAATGACTGACTGTGCATTGATTATCGTCTCAAAATCGCCACAGAGCCGCAACTTGCCAGTTGGCTTTATTACGATGACCAACGGAGAAGACCATTCACTCAGGGAAATAAGACGAATGATCCCCAGGGATGTGAGGCAATCTAATTCCGGTTTGACGGAATTGTGGAGGGCCACAGGTATCTCACGCGCCCGAAAAAAATGAGGGTGCGTGGAAGGTAGATATATGAGCCTGAAAAGAAGTGGCGCAACCCAAACCTGGTGTGAACAGGGAAGAAAATTCCGAGCAGTTGTGGATATGGTACCTTGTTCGAAACTAGATTGACATCATCTGAAATAGAAAACCCAAAAACCTGAAATGCGTCCAAACTGAAAAGATTCTCTGTGGTTGCATTGTCCACTACTAGAAAGGTTAAGGGGCAAATGGCAGTGTGGTATGCCACCTGAGTGGTAAATTGGCCAAGCACTGGTATCCGTTGTTTGTTGTAACTGAGCAACTTGCAAGTGACTGGCTGCAGGGAAGGGGAGCCTAACTCGACATATGTTTGTGAGTTTAACAGAGTAACAGTGGCACCCGTATCGACCTGCATACAGAGGATCTTGTTGCAAACTCTTAGGTCCAGGAAAAGTTTAGAAGGACCAGCGAACAGTGCTGTCACACAGTTGACTTCCGTATCCACATCCATATCCTGATCCTGCACGGTGGGAATTGACTTGCACACGGACGAAATATGACCTTTTTTGCTGCACCAATGGCACATGGACCAGCGCCAAGGGTAAATGGCCCGATCGTGACTGACAAAGCAAGATGGGCAGGAGGGCAATGGGGCACACAGTTATCAGTTATTTTGAGGAAAGTGGTGTGTATTTCTTTAGCTGATTTCGATGTGTGAGAATCTCTTGGTAAATCTCTTTCATTTTGTTTAAAGATAGACTTGATTTGAAAATATATTCTAAAGAATGACTACATACCTTTCTTTAATACAGATAATATGGTCCTGTTAATTTAACTGAATGTATTTAATGTGTATGTATTTTACTTCAGAGAGGATAACTGAAGCTATTTACATGATGGTTCAATTCAATTTTTGAGTAACATTACACTTTCAAAATTTTTCGAATAGTATTCCGAATTGAATAAATGCTGTCGATTGTTTCATTACCAGTTAACTTTCATCTTAAAGAGTGCAATTCCCATAATTAATTACTTCAATAGCAATTTGTTTCGGCCCAAGACAAATTATAATGTGAGAAGGATTAAATTCCTACCCTTGCTGTTTTACCATGCTCTGTCCTATGTTAGGTGGTCCCATTCAGTCAGAGAAGAATAATTTGATAGTCAGGTCATATGCGGGGAATGTGTGTGCAGTTAGCACACAAAAGGTGAAGGGAGTTGGTGGGCTCAGTTTTAAGGCATAGTAATATTTGTGTTAATGGAGAGAGAGCAAGGAATATAGAGTGTTGCTCCTATGTTGTGTGTCATGTTGTAAGCAGGTGATACCTTTGCTGCAGAGTAGCTTGGTACTTGGTAAGCAGGTAAAAATAATGTGTGGTATATTACAATCAGTGCATCTCTGTTGTAAAATATATCTTGACATTTTCACAGTCTTCTGAATTTCATGGGAAAGAATATACACAATGTGATCAAAAGTATACAGACACCTGACTGAAAATAACTTACAAGTTCATGGTGCCCTACACCGCTAATGCTGGAATTCAATATGCTATTGCCCCCCCCCCCCCCCCCTCTTAGCTTCCACTCTCGCATGCATACGTTCAATCAGGTGCTGGAAGGTTTCTTGGGGAATGGCATGCCATTCTTCACAGAGTGCTGCACTGAGGAGAGGTATTAATATAGGTCTGTGAGATTTGGCACAAAGTCGGCATTCCAAAACACCCTGAAAGTGTTGCTAGCAGATTCAAGCCAGGACTCTGTGCAGGCCAGTCCATTGCAGGGATGTTATTGTTGTGTAACCACTCCGCCACAGGCCGTGCTTTATCAACAGTGCTTAATCACGTTGAAATACGCAATCACCATCCCCGAATTACTATTGTGGTAAGCAAGAAGGTGCTTAAAATATCAATATATGCAACCCCACTCCATGAAAAACACAACCACACCATAACACCACCACTTTCAAATTTTATTGTTAGTACTACACACACTGACAGATGACGTTACCAGGCATCCGCCATACCCACAGCCAGCCATCGGATTTCCAGATTGTGTACTATAATTTGTCACTCCACACAACTTTTTTCATTGTTCAATCATCCAATTTTTATGCTCCTTACACCAAGTGAGTCATTGTTTGGCAATGATCTGCATGCTGTGCCTTATGGCCAACTGCTTGACCATGACATTCAAGTTTGATCACCTCCCGCATAATTGTCATAGTACTTGGGGTGGATCCTGATGCAATCTGGAATTCCTGTGTTATGATCTGGATAGATGCCTGCCTATTACACTGTATAACACTATTCAATTGTTGGCAGTCTCTGTCAGTCAAAAGGCAAGGTCAGTCTGTATGCTTTCGTGCTGTACGTGTCCCTTCATGTTTGCACTTCACTATCACATCAGAAACAGTAGACCTACGGATGTTTAGGAGTGTGGAAATCTCATGTACAGACTTCTGATACTAGTGACACCTAATCACCTGACCACATTCAAAGTCCGTGAGTTCCATGGAGCACTCCATTCTGTTCCCTCAAAATGTCTAATGACTATTGTTTGTTTTTGGGGTTGTCCAGATACGTTTAATCACATATTGTATGTAATAGCAAGTGTAATATCTGTTATTGAACTAATATAATTTTTTTATGTAAACTGTGTTATATAGCACATGAACAACTTTTTCATCAATGTCTTTTGAAAGATTACAGTTGCACTATCACCTAAAGTTCACAGAAACTTTGTATCATTTTTTCCATTCAGTACATTCTCAGTTTTTAAAACTTACAAATGATGTGATGTGTCACATATTTTTCTGGTGCTATTTAATGATTTCCAAGCACTCACTCAATTTTAAATCTAAAGCTATCTTATTCTGGATATGTTGCAGCTTGTTTTTTGTCTGTTTGTTAATTACTAACAGCTTTATGTTTTGTTTAATTGTTTTACTGAGCAATATGTTTATTTTTACAGGACATCTGACAATTATGTTACTGATTGGTGGCAAGAATTTATTTATCTCCGTGGACGATCACCCCTTGTTGTGAACTCAAATTATTATTGTTTAGACACAATTTTATTCAATCACACCAATCTGCAATCAGCACGTGCAGCCACAGCCATTTACAATTTCCTTCAATTTAGAAAACACATTGATGATGAAACACTGAAACCGGTCAGTAAAATATAAAGTAACAGCTAGTATAATTGATTATGTTCAGCTATTATTGCATCAGTTCTTTATCCATCATGTAAAATTTCCAGTGAAAGCTGTAATACTGTTTAGAACAGAACCTCTATGGAAAACAAATGGGATGCTATGTTTGTGGCAACATGTGCTGTTGGATGTTAACTGTGTTCAAATGTTTGTAAACCTTTTGGACTAAGATGCTATGGTCGTCAGTCCCTAAGACATAAAAACACTTAAACTTACACTAAGGACACCACACACATCCACAAGCAAAGGAGGACCAAAACCTCCTGTGGGAATGACCGCCCAGTTGATGCCTTAGTCCACACGACGATGTTAACTGCCTTTTTAAATTTTAGCACTATACATTTCATGTATTTCTGGAACTCCAGTTCTTCAGTATCACAAAATTTACACCACTGAACTTATTGGAAGAGTTATTAAAACAATACAGTTACTATGACGATAATCTACTTTGATGGACACTCACTTAGTGAAGTGGTAGCTGACATTGAACAAGAAAGTGTTAAACAGTCCACTGCTGTTGCTAATATTTATAAATGATTTAGGAGTCAATGGTTTAACCCTCTTAAGATTGTTTCCAGATAATGCTGCCATTTACTGCCAAGTCATTAGAAGATCAATAGAAATTATAAATTGATTTACACAAATGTTTTTCTAGTGCAAAATGTTGTAACTGAGTTTAAATAATGACAGATGTGAGGTCATTACTGTCACAAATAATTTCGATTGTAACAAGCACATAGACAATGTTGTGGTGAAGGCAAATGGGAGACTTTGCAGAACATTTAGATGATGCAACAGGTCCACTAAAGAGACTGCTTCCACTACTCTTGTCCTTGCTCTGTTAGACAACTGCTGCAAAATATGTGATCCTTACCAGATAGTATTGACAGCTGACATTGAAAAAGTTCAAAGAAGGGTGGCTTGTTTTATATTATTGTTATATAGAGAAGGGAGTGGCAGTTAATTACCAGAAATATACTTAATATTATTTATTTTATTCATGGAATCCTGCATATAAACATAAAATGTCGAAAGTCAATCAGATTTTCCAGTGTTAAAATGTCAAAAGCCTACGTATATAGCATTACTCTAATGTAAGTACAAGAATGGTAACCTAAGTCATTTTTCTTATGCCTTCATGGTTGGTAAGCTTGAACATTCAGTGTACAGCTAAATTGGTCAGTGTCAGTTGTGACAGGAAATTGAGAAAACCCCAAATATCATGCTGTTAGCAAAGATTTTCATTCGATGGGTTGGCCAGGCATACATATCAAAACAGAACTGGATGAAGACATGGAATGTGCACCATTTAATTCTGGATTAATGAATTTAAATGAGGTCAGACAAGCATTGAAGAAGCATACTCAAATTGTCATATTAATGTCACAATGGAAACTACTGACAGAGTCCATAATATGGTAATGCAAATAAAAAATTTTGAAACTGCTGAAACTTTAGGCATCCAACTAAAGAGCTGCATAATATCTTATACAAACAACTGGCAATGAAGGAGCTGTCTGTGAGGTGTGTGTCAGAAATTCTCATAGCCAACCACAAGTGCATCCAGCACCAGGGTTGGCACAAGCCTGTGTTACCCTGTGTGAGTTACAAAATAGCAACCCCCTATTAAAATAAATAAATAAATTGACATTTGTGTAATGTTAAAATCTTCCATTTTTTGGCATGTGTGGAAAATTCAGTTGAGAAGTTAGTCTTGCCAATATTTTTGAGAAGAATAGGTTGCTTATTCAGTGCAGAGAGGTCAAATGAGTCACAGAAAGGCACAAATAATAAAATACAACATGGCTGTTAAGGCCTTTGTGGGTTAGAGAGACACAAACATACACACACTCACACAGACCCAACTGCCGTCTGGGCACTGTGGCCAGTCTGCAGTACCCAGCACAGCCAAGGTGAAAGCAACCAGTGGTCGGGGTGAGCAAATCACAGGGAGAGGAAAGTAGGAGGGGAGGGAGTATGCACGACACACTCTATCTTTATATTTGTCCCCCATCTGGCCTCACAATTCAGTCCCTTCCCTTCCTTCCACACTGTCCGTCAGACAGCACTGGTGTATTCCCCCACACATGCCATACATCCCCCCCATCCCTTCTGCTTCCCTCTCAATGCCACTTCCTCACCCCCACCACTAGTTGCTCTCACCTTAGCCATGCTGGGTACCGCTGACAGATCACAGTGACCGAAGACGGTGGTTGTGCCTAACTGATGAATGCCTTAATGGCCAAAGACTCTAATGTTGTATTCTATTATTTGTAATATGTGAATAGGGAACAACTCATGATAAAGACGAATGTTGAGCCACTGACAGACACAAATAAAAGGCACACAAACAATTCTAAATGTTTGGCCGTTGCCTTCCTCAGAAAGAGAACATTCATCCACACAATCACTCAGGCACACTCATCCACACACATCACCCATCTCTGGCTGTCCAACACAGTCTGGTTGAGATTGACATAGGTGACAGCAGCCTTGAAAATGCATAAATTGGACTTGAGGATTGGTTACTCATCTACCACATTCAGCAGACTTTGCCCCAAGTATCATCTTCTCTTCCCTAACATGAAACTTTGGCTTGCTGGGGAGAAATCTGCATTAAATGAGGAAGAATTTTGAGGTTTGACTCCAATGGAGTGAAGAAGCTGGAGGATTGCTGGTCCAAGTGTGTATTTCACAAAGAAGACTATGTCAACACTAACGGCATTGTTTATGAAATGAACATTTTTACATGCTTCATTATCAGACTTATCAAAACCCATTGTATTACTATGTTTAACCTGCAGCGTTTAGGAAACAAATGTACTAAGGGAGCCATGTTCAAATCGCCACCTCTGGTTATTATTTTAGGAAATATTTTACACGTTTTTTATGTCAAATGCAGTATGTTCATTAGAATATTTTGAACAAATTATCATTCATGATAACACTTGCTACCTAAGGTGACTTTGGCTAAATTGTAAGTTAACTGATGATGATTCTCATATCTATGTCTAAGTTGATTATTTTTGTATATAATTTGTGTGTGATGTGTATATTTGTAAATTTTACAGATAGTAATACAAGGCCTTATTCCTCTCTGTTCATGGCAGTACAGTAGAATATTCAATACCACTAGGATTCCTGGTAATGAAACTGATACATCTATGCATTACAAAGACTCAGATCATATTGTAGTTTATCACAAGGGACGTTACTTCAAAGTTATTGTTTGTTATCATGGCAGAATTCTAAAATCATGTGAAATAGAACAGTGAGTATTGTTTTCTCATTAATTACTTTTTCAACAATATTAAAAGCAATCCATCATTGCATATTCAGTTATATATAAGTAGTGCCTGTTGTTTTAATCAAAACAATATATCATTAGTGTGTGGCAACTGGGAATTTATGTCAGATGGGATGCATGCCTGGAAGGCCAAAACGGATCACATAAAGTTGAGAAATCAAGGTTCAAGTCCCAGTCTGGCAAAAATTTCCAGTGGTCACTATTGAAGTAAGTTATTTCAGTTTCCTGTAGCAGCTAAGATGGGAAATTTCTCTTTCTTCTATTCCATTTTGTTGCTAACCATCCTGGACTTTCCATTGTTATTTTTCCCATGACTTATCCAGCCATTAATTCTCAAAATCAGTGTATTACTTTGCATAAATTCCATGAAAATGTAATACAGAAAAAAATAATAGAAGCTTTGGAGTAAAATGAAGAAACATTTGTATTGCCTAACATTTGTGGTGTTTATCATAATTATTGTTTTAATTTTACAATGTGTGAAACAAACAGTAGAAGAGTCAAGCTGAAAGATTTAATAGAAGTATAGTTTCAAAAATGGTTATATTCTGTTATTTATTTTTGCAAAAAGTTTTGAAAGTATATGATGAGTGTGGAAACTAGAGAGAGATAATGATGAATGAATTATTTCTCAAACATGGTGAAAGTGTACATGAACTAGACAGACAATAAATATATTTCATTTACCATATGTTAAAAGATGAGATTTCAATTACTGACTGAGACTGGGTTCAACCTGTTGATGAACTTTAATTTCCTTCATTATAAACAAATTGGGAAAAATCTTGTGTGATTAGTACCAAAAATTATTTACCTCTTAAAAAGAATTTTGACCTGTTATTTAGATACTCTGTGGCTGTTATGAGGCATATACATTTTGTATAGTTGTAACTGTGATATTTTGTTTTCCTTTTCAAATTATTTTGTTAGATGTTTCATTTGACTGGTAATTTAAGTTTATTTTCAAATTTTGTGTAATAGGTACTGGGATGAATTATAAGTCCTTTATATACTGAAGTGTATGTTAGTTGAAGGTAATTTTAACTTCAAATTGTTTATCTAGGCAGCTGATGCAGATACTGAATGACAAGTCCTCACCAGCAGTTGGTGAAGAGAAACTTGCAGCACTAACTGCAGGCGACCGCACTCATTGGTCAAAAACCAGGCAGAAACATTTTTCTGAGGGTGTGAACAAATGCTCCCTAGATACAATTGAAAAAGCAGCATTTGTTGTCTCTCTTGATGAGGAGCCTCTTGAATATGATAAGGTAAACAGAGCATTAGATGACTCTACTGAATTTTACACTCCTGTTTATTTTATGAGTTCAAATGTAAACACCACCTTTGAAATATGAAGAAGTACAAAATATTGGTTGTAACAATGCCAAAATAAATAATTAATGAGAGATCAGACTCTTAAATACATTTAAGGACTACCAGATCATTGATAACGGTAAAACATTTACTTTTCTCTAATTCTTTCTATTAATCCACAATACATGTAAACAACTGTATTACAAGTCAATGACACATGTATTGTGATTCCAAAAGCAAGCTTCCATAAACTGTGCAGATGGGGAATGTCTTGTAACAAATTATACAGCATACCTCAGAAATACTCTTAGAACTTTGTAATATCAATCAAAAAACTTTCCATACAAACAGTGTCTTGAAAATCTTTCACTCTTCAGTTATTAACATTGGAATATAAGAAAATTGTATGAAATATTACAAATGTCCTTCATCCATACATTTATCAGATGTACTGTTCCCACCTTTGTAAACATCATGGACAGAGGGCATCCATGACAAGTTGAGGAAATATATCCAAATTAGAAATGCCAGCCGGCCGCAGTGGCCGAGGAGACTGAGGCGCTTCAGTCACGGTCTGCACGGCCACTACGGTCGGGGGTTCGAATCCCCCCTCGGGCATGGATATTTGTGCCGTCCTAGTTCGTAAGTAATTCATAAGTAGTTTGTAAGTTTAGGGCCTGATGACCCCGTAGTTAAGTCCCATAAGCTTAACAAACATTTGAACATTTTTTAGAAATGCCAGCTGTATACCTTAACTGTGTGGTTTCTACCAATACTACCATATAATAACACACAAGATGCTGGCAGATAATCACTTTATTAAGATTATACAACAGAGAGAGATGTTAACACACCAGAGTACAGGGAGCACTGCCATCTTGCTGCCAAGGCAGTGATCATCCACCTCAACCAAAGAGGTAACTTTTGGCTCCCGTGTACTATATCGACGACTCACAGGATGCCACAGAGCCTCCCCCCCCCCTCCCGGGAGTGCGGAGCATGGGGGAGGTGTCGGTGTCGGCCTCAATGCCGTCCTTGTGTTGATATGTGGTGCTGGCCTGTAGTCTGGCAAGAGGTGTGGAGTACGCGCCATAGTGAGGCCGCACATTGTGAATGTGGTTGCTGAGGGAGGCATAGCTGTGGCAGAGCCACATATCGGAGGCTGTCAGCATGGGCAGTGGTGCGCTTGGTGGGGTGGGCAGGTCGCGCACTTCTGGCGCATGCAATGATGCAGGTGGTATAGAGCATAGCTAGTACTGTCCCAGTGGAGAGGCGAGTGGTGGGGAAGATGATATGTAGTCCTCCAACCATTGTGGGATATGGAGGGGCCATTCAGTGAGGGAGATTGGAACAGCAGAGGGTGGGGAAGGTAGAGGAAGGAGGGGAATTGACAGATGTAGGATGCGCTTAAAGATGCCAAGATCTTTGAAGAGTCAGTGGAAGAGGGTAAGGGGAGGTGTTTGATTAAGGTGATGTTTACAGGAGAGGAGGGATTGTCAAAACAGGGTTGGAGGTGTAGGATAAACAACATTTTGTCCAGCAGCTGGACAATCATGCCGTCCTGTGGATAGGCAGAGACATCCACGGCATATGTGATGTATGCGTCTGTCTCAGAAGCATGGGATCAGTGAGGTGCATTGTTGTCGGTGTGGTGCAGGGCTGGGAGGTGTGAAAGTTCGAAGTCAGAGAAAAACCTGGGAACGTTTGCAAGTTGACCGGCATCATACGCGGTGCGACGTGCGTTGCACCGAGAGGTGGCTACATGGGGTTGGAATCTGCCTGATTACTGCCTAAAACTTGGTACTCACATGAATGTGTGGCACTCGGTAGACCATAGTCACATGCAGGAAACCCATTTGTAGGCAAAAGATCGTCACACGCTGTAAGATCACTTGTTGGGGGTTGTCATCTGCATCATCACTTCCCTACCCGTGGGGTGTCACATATAAGGGAAAGCGTTCAAGCGGGTTTTAGCTGATTGATGGAGACAGTAACCACGCTCCATTAAGTGACATGTCAAATGTGTTCTTGGACCTGCATAGGACGTGGTGCAGGCCAGAGCAAGGTGTATGTAATGGGGGGGCGTAGTGTGTCGTCACGCAGCAGTCCTCCAGTGCTTTGTGTACAAACACACACGATGTACAATGGGCACAGCTTGTGCCCGATATGTTCGCGTATGCGTTCAACAAGCTATGGCGAATTGGTTTGTGAGTGGTGATCAGAGTTGGTGACGAAATCCCCAGGAAGTACAAGTGGTTCGTCATAAAATACCTCGGCCAGGAAGGCGCGTAGATCTCACTTGTGTGCAGTGAGGATGCCGAGAAGAACCTACGGAAGGGCGTTGGTCCAATTACCGCCATGGCATGTGAGGGCTGTTTTGAGAGTGTGATGCCATCTCTCGACAAGCCCGTTGATCTTTGGATGGTAGGCAGTCATACAGAATCTACTGGTGCCACAAAGATCACACAGGTTATTGAAAAGTGCCAACTTGAACTGCTGCCCCTGATCAGTAGTAAGTTAGGACATGCGTCAATGAAAGTACAGGCGGAAATGTCTTTGAGAGGGATGGCTTCGGCCCATCAAGTAGTGCAGTCGATCATTGATAGTATATAACGAAACCCATCCAAAATGGGAAGGGGACCAACGAGATCCAAATGAATATGTTTAAAATGGCCTGTGGGGATTTCAAAACTGCCTAGTGTGGGTTGCACGTGTCTGTCGACTTTTCTGTGTTGGCATGATATGCATGCCCGGGTCCATGACTGGTAGTTGCGTTGCATATTTGGACAAATGAATCATTCAGAAATCAACTTTAAGGTCGGATTAACCTCTAGGTGAGAAAGCCCATGAAGAGAGCTGAAAATGCCTGCACACATCACCGAAGGTACCAGGGGGCATGCTATGCCAGTGGAAATGTCACAAAAGACTGGGATGCCTCAGTCAGGTCTAAAAGTTACAGCACTATAAGTTTCATGGCATGCAGTTTATGTGCAGATAACTGTCTTGTCTTGTGGTGCACCAGGGAGCCCTCAGTCATATTAAGTCTGTGTTTCTCACACTCAATAATAGTGGTTGTGCTGCAGCAAGCAAATTACTAACCTGTGTGGCGTCAGGAGCATCACCGGCAGAGGCAGGTGGTGTGGCAATACACTATGATGCTGCTGCAGGTGTGGTCACTCTCACATGGTGGCTCGCCACTGCAAAGGAGATGACATTGAGTTGGTGGCGCGTGATGTCATTGTCGCATAGTAAAACATCACACTCGGTGCGGATGTGAGCGATATCTATAATAATAGTAGCCAGTTTTGTGGAGAGGCAAGCACACCTGAAGCAGTTGATAAAAGACCATCTGGTACACTATATTGTGACTTTGCAGGTGCAAACTGTCCCCCGAACATTGTTGAGAAGGGGGGGATGATGAATGGACGCTTTTTGAAGGTTCAACGAAAATACGTAATGCTTCAGGAAGTCAATTCCGAGACAAGTGTGTCAACCTCAGCGATGTAGAAAGTCCAAGGAAATATAGCGTCCTGTGCTGTGTGAGCTGTAGGTAGAGTTCAGTAGTACCATAAACTCATCTTGGTGAACTGTTGGCAGCCCACAATGGTGCTGGGCCAGGTTCGAAGTTGGCAGTGCAAGATCACAAGGAATAATGCTAGCCTCAGTGCCAGTATTCATGAGAAAATGGGTTTATGAGGACATGTTGGTAATGTAGAGTCCGCCAGAGGTAGTGACTGGACCGGACAAAGGCGGAGCAGTCGAGTGGCTCCTATGAGAATTTGTACCGGTGGTGGCACCTTTTAAACCCCATGCCAAGAGTTTGATGCCACTGTGCATGGTGGCCTGCAGGTGCGTGCTTTGTTGCCGTGCAATATGTGGAACCATCAGAGTGGGTAAGTGCGGTGAGGGTACCTACCCGTTACGCCAGCACTGGTAGTAGTTATACTGTGCGTGACAGATGGCGTGCCAGGTTGTGAAGGTGTGGATGTAGGGTTGGCTGAAGGTGGCGATGGTAACGGCCTGTTGCCGACAGGTTGCTGTTGAATGATGCAACGCTTGTAACATCTGATTGTTAGAAAGTGGTGTGGAAGAGGCGTGTCCAGTTGCTGAACTCTGCGTGCTGGTGAATAAGGAATCAACTGGCAATGGTGCACCACTTGTAATGCCCTATCTGCATATGCCAAACAGGTGTTGGGTGGCTGTGTCGACAGTTCTAAGAGCTGGATTTGTAGCTGAGCTGGCAGTTTGAGTAACCAGATAGCCCACAGCACTGGGTCCAGCAGGAAGGAGTGATCCACTTGAGACTGCAGGTGGCGCCAGAGCTGGCCAGGGTGGAGTCGCCGATGTTTACCTCCTTGATAATGTGAGTCAAGTGTCTCGTCCAGCAAGTACTACAAGTGCCGTAGAAGAATCTCCTTCACGTTACGGAACTTCAGTGCAGGTGGAGGCAACAGGATGATATCACTGGCCAAGTCCACCTAGTTGTGGAGATGTGTGACTAAACACAAGAATTGAGCATCGTCACTCATGACATTGTGTAACTCAAATTTAGATTCCACCAACTTGAACTGCATTATAGTAGGATTAGATTTGTACAGCAGTGGCAGCTTTGCACCCCCCCCCCCCCCCCGAGGGCTCGCAGTTCTCTTGTGAGTACACGCCTGGAGAGCACGGGGCCCTGAGCTAATGCAGTTTTTCTTCCTTCTTTCCTCCCTGGACTGCATTTCCTTTCCCTTTCCTTCCTTTCTTATCCTCACTCCTTCCCCTCCCCACCTTAGCAGTTTGGTCCTCCTATCCCAAACAAACAACCAACCAACCAGCAGCTTTGGGAAGAACGAGTGCTGAGGAGTTGTGTCCAACTGAGGTCCCATCAAGGGATGCTGAGCACAAGATAAGACATCATTAGTAGTTTGTACAGCAGCACAAACATGATGTCATGTGATGTGGCAGGTGCAGCAGGAGGCATTGTAGCAGTGACGCCAAGCGTTGAGTGTGGGTCAAACGTCGGTGTGCACGCAGCAGGCAGCATCACGGTAGTGATGCCGGGTGTCAAGTGCGGGTTGTACGGTGGCGCACATGGTGGACTGAACTGCGGAACACATGTGGGTCATGACAAAGATGCTGGGTGTCATGTGCAGCACGGAAAACGCATGCGTGAACAACTGTGAAGATACAAGGCAGGCAGCATCGGGATGCCAGGTACAACATGCTCACTGAACTGTTTGTCACCGGCACAAGCAGGCCGATGTGGCATCACATTTGTAGGAATTGTAGCAGTTGCATTAAAACAGTGTGTGACGCACTCGTGTCCTCGGGTGCACACTGGTTTCTTGTCAGAATGAGGTAACGTGGCGGCAGGAGCACACGATGCCAAAGTCCATTATACTTGTTGGAAAACACTGCGCAATGCAGTTCAAAGAGGTGACTGCTTGGAATCGTTCACAAAATTTTCTTGGAATTTAATGAGTAGTTAATCCTGTGCCAAAAGGATCGTGGGGATCCATTGCAATTTGTCCATTGTTGAAAGCCATTCTTAGGCCATAACGGTATTGTTGTCGGATGCAGTTACATGGGAAAAACAATGTGTTGAACGATGTTGGGGTCACCACTGTGGTTTCTAACAACACTACTGTATAATAATACACAAGAAGCTGGAAGATATTTATTAACATTCTACAACAGAGAGACATTAACACACCAGAGTACATAGAAGCACTTCCGTCTTTCTGCTGAGGTAGCGATTGTGCACCTGGACCAAAGAGGTTACTTTTGGCTCCCATGTGTAATATTGACTCACAGGTTACCGAAACTGCAAGAGATTAAGGTCAGAGAAATGTGAAGACCATGGAATTGGATTTCGTCAACCTTTCCTATGTCACAGCATATAGTCTATCAACCAGTTCATCTCAAACAGTGTGAATAAAATATACAGAATGCTCTTCAGGCATAAAGGCTGTAAACTAGCATTTATATTTATTGTATCAATATTAGGAAATTAACTGCCATGATGTGGCTTGTAGCCATTATGTATTATTTCTTACAGATTTGAAAATGACAAAACTAGCCATTATCTATGAAATTTCGTTATCTGGACAAATAAAATTTGCTTACGGGAATGATAACAAATGAAAATTTTTTCTTGCACCATGACAACAAAGCCATTTTCAGTTAATTTTGGAAATCTTGTTGGAGGAACCATAGCTTCAACCTTTAGTAAATACATATCAATTGTGAAACTCAAAAGTATGGAGACAGTATCTAAAAGTATTATTGACACACAACATGCTGTTCTATAATCCCTCTAGACAAGAACCTCCATACATATGATTCATGACTTCATCCTTTCAACACTTTCCCATCTCTTTTTCTTTGACATCTTGTATGTTGGTTTATCTTCACTCTCTTGATTCTTCAAACCTTGTGAATTTTAATAACAATAATTAATTAACCAAATCACTGTTATGTAATATTATTTATTTTCACATGACAGTCCCGTTTTAGCTTAAACTGCTAATATATATTAGCATAGATTTGGTTAACTATTGTTATTGTCACTTGCTGACCTTTACTATGTTGCACGCCCTATGGAATATAAAATTCTTAATTTTATTTTAGCTTCTATTTTGGTTGCAGTGTTCCCCCCCCCCCCCCCTCTCTGTGTGTGTGTGTGTGTGTGTGTGTGAGAGAGAGAGAGAGAGAGACAACAGTTTTATGATTGTATGATTATTATTTTATTACTGTTACAAGTTTCCATTACATTTCAGGATGATTCCAGCAAACTTGATAAGTTTGCTTGCAGTGTACTTCATGGCAAAGGCTATGATCGGTGGTTTGATAAATCAATTACTCTTTGTGTTGGGAGTAATGGTCATGTAAGTAGTCACATTTATACTTCAAAATTTAACATCAAGTTTGAGAAACTTAAAATTTCCTGTATTGAAAGACCATGACAGACTAACTACTGCTGGGTTTCTTGTTATTAATATGTTTAAGACAAGTGAGATGGGTTAAAAGAAGATGATATTACACTGAGTTTATTACCTACATATGTGAAATACAAATCATTTAGTGAGGTATGTTTTATTTCAATTGACAGTGACAATTTTGTTAAATTGGCATTTTATAGCTGATTTTTTTATTATTATTATTTATTTTATTTTTTACATTTCAATGCTATATGACACTTCATCGTAGAGGCCAAAGGGGGTGATAATTTGTACCTTACCGGGTTATAGCTGTTTGCTTTTTGATGTTCTCATTGATCAGCACTCTCGTTAGCAGTTGGCTGAAATTTCATGGGGCAAAACTTACCTTCTACAAATAACATAGTTGACACACAGAACTGCAGTTCTTTGACACTTTAACAATTTATTATTAGTCCCCAATCGTCCCTATTTATGGCCAACATACAAGTCTCATAAATTACAATCTCCAAAACCTGGTAAATACATTCCACATGTCAATAATACAAATTTACACAATTCATGTGTGGAATAATAAAGTTTGAGTTGTAAAGTGTGGCACAAATATGGATTAATCACTGTATATACACTTTCTACATGCCTAACATTGAAGAACTTTCACATAACTGTTCAAACTTAAAGTTCAAAGTTACATTGGTTGTACCTCAGATACATCACAACACAAGACTCAAAACAACACTTGGAGCTGGTGTGGAACAAGACTCTGAACTGGCATGGATTGTGCCTCAGACCAAAGATGAAACAATACTCGATTACATGGTGCGAACACACCCTGTTTATATCTTTCAAACAATGATACTGGACATTGTGTATTGTTAATTATGTACATTAAATTAATTATAATGGAAAGGTAAACAATTTCATACAACTGACTATAGTAAAAATATACGTAAAAAATAGATGAAGTACACTTAACAGGCGAAGGGGCACAGGCAGTGATAGCAACAAATAAACACACAGACACAGACACACACAAACGCTAGCTTTCGCAGCCTAGCTGCTTCATCAGGCAGAAGGGAAGGAGAGGGAAAAGGAAATGATGAGGGTTTTAAGGAAGGGGGTAAG
The DNA here is from genome assembly GCA_026315105.1 of Locusta migratoria. NCBI lineage: Eukaryota > Metazoa > Arthropoda > Insecta > Orthoptera > Acrididae > Locusta > Locusta migratoria. The sequence continues at coordinate 569,398,578 of CM048744.1, forward strand.
GAGCCATTCCAATCCCGGGACAGGAAAGACTTACCTTGGGGGAAAAAATGGAGGGTAAACAAATGCACACACACCCACACATTTACACAGACACAAGTACACTTAGGCAGACATACTATAGAACTGTAGAAAGCAAAGAAGCTATAGTAAAAGGTAGTGTAAATAATGCTGATTAAACTGGTATACAAATCTCAGGTAAATTAATAGTATTTCATTTACACTTTTAATGAAATAGGTTTATCAACAATACTTTCATAATTAACAGTAATTATACAGAAACTAAAGAGGGCAAAACTTTCCTAACATTACTTGTGAAACACAGTAATACCTACTTTAATATTATGAGAAAAGAATTTACTTAGTTTTACCAGAAAAACTAATTCACATACTATCTGAAATATAACAATATGCCTTTGGCATTAGCTAATTAACATTTGCTAATTCAACAAACTTCTCCAACATCAAATAATTCTAAATGACTTCAGCTAGTTACATTATAAAAAGAATAACAAAAGTTTTGCAATAGAAAATGATAATAGACTAATTACATTCATATCTATTACTATGCAACAGTGGTATCGGGGGGTTCCTTAATGCAAACAGATGGGAGTAATTCCCAACATGCTTCGTTACAAATAGTTTTCTGAATGCTGTAGCATTAGAGTTTGTTGAGAGTTTTAGAGGGTGCTTTAGGCAAGGACTGACCAAAATGGGGTGGAAGAAGGATGGGTAGCTTTGAGAGACAAATTAATAGAATCATATAGGTAGGAGCAGCACAGGGCCTAATATCCTTGGATACTGGACTTATTTGAGGTAAAGAGAAAATATAAAAATGCAGCAAGTGATGCAGGCAAAAGTGAGTACAGATGGCTAAAATATGAGATTGTCAGGAAGTGCAGACTGGTTAAGGAGGAGTGGCTAGAGGACAAACACAGGACCTGTAAAACAATGTGTAACTGGAGGATAGATAGGTACCTCCTAAAGGAAAATAAAATAGACTTTTGAGACAAGGAAAGCAGCTGCCTGAATATCAAGAGCTCAGATGGAAAACCAGTATTTAGCAAAGAAGCGAAAGGTGGAAGGAATATGTAGAGGGCCTGTGCAAAGTAAATGAATTTGAAGGCAGTTTGTAGGAATGAAAAATTATGTAAATGTGATATGAGATTTGATACTGTGAGAAGAATTTGACAGAATACTGAAAGATTTGAGTTGAAACAAGGTCCTGGAGTAGATAATATACTCTCTGAACTGTTGATATTAATAAATCATAATTGCAAAATACTAACACTAAATATTTACAAATGAAGGGAAAACCAGTAGAATCCAACCTCGGGGAAGATCAGATTGGATTTAGGAGAAATGTGGGAAAACACAACACAATACATTATGATGTATCTTAGAAGATAAGTTAAGGAATGGAAAACCCACATTTTTAGCTTTCTTACATTTGGAGAACGCCTTTGACAATGTTGACTGGAGTGCACACTTTCAAATTCTGAAGGTAGCAAGGGTAAAATATAGGGAATGAAAAGTTATATGCAACTTTTTGTGTCCCAGCCTCGTTGCCACTTTTGTGTCCCAGCCTCGTCGCCGCTTTTGTGTCTCGTTCTGTCGTAGGTGTCGGTGGCCGAGTAGGAAGACCGACACAGGAATAAAGGTAGCACGCTTGTGCAGGTACGGAGGTGAGCAGCCAGTGGGACAGCAGAAACTAGAAACACTAGAGTAAATTATAACGGGATATATATTGCACAGAATTTATACAATATTTAACTTTTACATAGCTCAGTACTGCAGAATGCTGATACATAGTTGAGCTAGAGGCCTGCCTAGTGCCTATCCGATAGCAAAGTCTTCACTGGTGCCTATTTGATTCTGGTTCCTATCTCAGTCCCAAGTGAACGATGTCGTTCAGTGATGGCCACAAGCGGATTTGTAACAGAGGGCACTCGTGGCTGACGTCGTAAGAGCGCCGCGCCGTGCGTGCATTGCGGCACGCGGCGAAAGTAGGTGGCGCGCACTTTGGACTTGTGCGACACCACACCCCAACCCCCTCCCCCCCAAACCGCCACGCCGTCGTGGCATAGGATTGCGCGGCCTGTGCAAGCGCAATTGGTTTGCGTGGCGCTGCAGCTCCGACCCTGTGGAAGAACGTACAATATACATATTGCGACCGAGCACGCGCTGAATGGTGCCCGGCGTCCATCTTGTCTTGTTGCCAGCAAACACCCTGTACAGCAACGGCGTAGAAACATGAAAACTCGTAGCACCATACGAACCGACTCGGTGCGTGGGAGGCTGCAGCAGGTGAAGGAGAGTGCGGTAACGGCGGCCGTGTAGCAGCTCGGCAGGAGACGGGCCGTCACGTGGCATGCACCGATATGTAGACAGGAAAATTTGACGAGCTTGCTGCCTGGAGTGCTGACCTTTCATATTTTCCATGTGAGACTTGAATGTTCGAACGTAACGTTCTGCTTCACCATTGGACTGAGGGTGAAAAGGGCCAGTGGTGATATGCTGAATGCCATTCACACGACAAAACTGTTGAAATTCCGCACTAACAAACTGAGGTCCATTGTCACTGACTATAGTTTCAGGCAAACCTTCGATGCAAAACACTGATTTTAAGGCACTGATTGTACTAGACGCCGTTGTTGAGTTCATGGCAATCACAAAAGGAAACTTGCTGAAAGCGTCTACAACGATTAACCAGTGCGTATTCCAGAAAGGTCCGGCAAAGTCAATGTGTAAATGTTGCCATGGTCCCTTGGGGCGTGGCCAGTCTGAGAAACATTGCGGAGGAGCCACCTGATGCTCCGCACAAACAGTACACTGTCACGTCATGTTCTCTATCTGAGCGTCCATACCAACCCAGGTACAATGACGTCTGGCCAGTTGCTTTGTCCTAACAGGGAACGAGGAACAATCACTCTTGTTAGGTCGTTGTCCGTATGTAACAACAGAACACCCTGACTTAAAGATAATGCATGACGTTGTGCAAAATAACGTCGAACCAGAGGCCGATCAATGTCTTTGGCTCTGGCATGCCACCCTGAGCGAACAAAACGTGCTAACACACTTAAGTCTGCATCCGCAGCTGTTTCCTGTGCAACCCGACGAGAGTTCAAAGGGAAATCTGCGACAGCGGGAGCATCTCTGGAGTCTATCTGACAACATGCCATTTCCGAAGAATCAAACGACACATCCTGGCCAACCGGAAGTCGGGAAAGTGTGTCCGCATTGGCGTGTTTAGTGGTAGGTCGGTACAAAATCTCATACTGATAATTAGACAATATCAAGGACCATCTCTGAAGCTTTTGTGCCGTTCATGGCGGAATTGGCTTTGTGGGTGAGAACAACGACGTGAGAGGATTGTGGTCTGTCAACAAATAGAATTTTCTGCCATAGAGATAATGATGAAACTTTGTGACGCCATAAATGATTGCTAAGGCCTCCTTTTCTATCTGACTGTAATTCTGTTGCGTCGGCGGCAGTGGCTTGGATGCAAAGGCAAGAGGACGATCGTGACATTCAATACAATGCGACAATACTGCACCCAGACCATACGATGAGGCATCAACTGCTAACACTACAGGCTTCCGTGGGTCAAAGGGAATCAAACATGCATCACTGAGTAGTGCAGACTTTAGTTTGTCAAAGGCAACCTGACAATCTTTAGACCATACAAAAGGAACATTCTTTCTATGTAAGTGATGCAGTGAAGCTGCAATCTGAGAGGCATTGGGAATAAACCTGAAATAATAGTTCAGCTTTCCCATTACTGCTTGCAATTCGTGCACATTCTTAGGAGGAGGCAAGTCTTTGATTGCTCTAAGATGTGACTGTAAGGGATGGATTCCTTGGGCATTAATCACATGGCCTAGGTACTCTATTTCAGTTTGAAAAAACGAACACTTTGCTTTATTGGAACGTAGACCTGCTGCAGTCAACACTTTGAAAAGGCACTCCAGGTTTGCTAAATGTTCTTCAACTGTACGTCCGGATACCACAATATCATCTAAATAGTTCGAACAACACGGTACAGAAACTGTCAGCTGTTCCAAAAAACACTGAAAAATAGCAGGGGTGGAAGAACTGCCAAAGGGTAGGCATTGAAATTGAAAAAGGCCCATGTGAGTATTAATGACGAAAAACTTTTTCATTCGTCATCAAGCGGAATCCGTAAGTATGCCTCTGCTAAATCAATCTTGGAAAAGAAGCGAGACTGTCCTAATTTGTCCATTAGTTTGTCAGGTCTGGGCAGGGAATAAGTGTCTACAATCGTTTGACTGTTCACTGTTGATTTGAAGTCCGAACAGAGACGTAGTTTTCCCGACGGCTTGGGTATAATTACTAAAGGCGAGGTCCACTGACTCGCAGAAACAGGAGAAATCACCCCACTATCTTGCCAACGTTTAAGTTCTTCGGCAACTGTATCGCGCATTGCGATGGGCACTGGTCTAGCTTTACGAAATTTTGGGACTGCAGATTCTTTTAAAGTTACATGTGCCACGAAGTCTTTTGCACAACCGAGCTCCGGCGAAAACAAGTCACTATATTTTTCACACAATGCATTGATTTTGTCCTGAGGCACTACTGACGAAATTTGAAGCACATCTCTTTGAATTGATAAACCAAACAAGTCAAATGCACCGAGTCCAAAAATGTTCTGTGTAGATTTGGCCTGAAGAACAACAAAAGCAACTGTTTTTGTTACAACTTGAAAAGAGGCGGGCAGGCTACACGTTCCTAGAATGGGAATATTTTGTCCTGTATACGCTGTTAGCACTTGTTGACACGGCGACAATTTTGGCGAACCCAGCAGTTCATAAGTATCTTTATTTATTAATGTGACAGCGGAACCAGTATCAAGCTGAAATTTCACAGACTTATTTTCTATGCAAAGAGTCACAAAAAGTTTTTGCTAGAGGTGCTCGACAGGTGCGCGAATGTGGGCAACGTCTGATACTGTTTCTTTACTGCACTTGCGCATGCGTGGGCTGCGTAGTGAACGAAGCGGTGTAGAATCGGCACACAGGTTAATATCACTGTCCCTAGATGGCACTACCACCGGATCGGCGTCCACGCAATGCGAGGCTACTACAGATTCACTAACTACTGCACTAAACTTTTGAGTAGCTACATCAAGTCTACTGTCACTATATACACAGTACTGGGCACTTTTACAAGGAGAAGTTGTAGAAGGCACTAGGTTCACTACAGGATTGCACTGTACATAATCATTTTGCTTGTCCCGAACCCTTTTCCGTTGCATTGTTTTACGCGCTCGTCGGCACTTGCTACGTGTCTCACTACATAGTTTTGCAGTAGGCGCAGGAGCACTTTCTTGCCTTTGAGAATCAAAAGAAACACTATTCAAATTCACAGCGTGTATGACATTTACCACATGCACCGTTCTCGCACTTTGCGAAGCACTGTCTCTAACATTACTGTTCTTTGAATTTACTCTCTGCACACACACTGACTGAACATGTCCCGATTTGCCACATTGATAACAAATGGCATTGCGACTAGGGCATTGCGCACGCTTGTTGCGAGATACACACTGGGGGCAAGATTTACGAACATTTTTCTGAAATGAGCGTTGGTGCCCGTTATTCACATTACTGTTTCTAACCCGACAGGGTGATCTTTGTGTCACACTTTTACACTAGCTACTCTTCACTGACTGTTCAGAACGGCCAGGAGAATTTAAAGAATCACTAGGGCTAAAATGAGAACTACGGCTAGGAAAGCATTTGTTACGGCGCACTGAATTTACACTGTGGCTTTGCATTTCCACATCTGCTAAGTCAAAAGTATCATGCGCTTCAATAAGCTGCAGTACACTGTCTAATGAGGGGTCAGACTGTTTCAGAATTGCTGCCATAATTCTGGGGTCCTGAATGTTCTGCGTAATCGCATCTCTTAACATCACATCACTATAAGAAAGTCCACAAGAGCAAGTAAATTTACATTTGCGGGTTAAGCCCTTCAACTCAGTGATCCATTCCTGGTGTGACTGCTCAGGTAATTTTTTAAGTCTGAAAAATCGGTACCGTGCTGCAGCTATGAGAACTTTTCTCTCATAATAAGCATTTAGTGCCTCTACTATTTGTTCGAAGTCTACATCACGAGGAGATGTGTGGGGGAAAAGTTTCTGCAGTAACAAGAAAGTCTTGGTGCCAACTACGGCGAGAAAGAAATGTTTGACTGTCAGACCAGTTAGTTGATGAGCCGCGACGAGTTCTTGAAACTGCGCGAAATAGTCGCTCCATTCTTCCTCACGTTCGTTGTACTGGCGAAACGTAGGAAGTGGTGCAGCTGCAGGTGTAGGCTGCTGATGCGACGGCTGTTGTTGAGTTGCCGTCAACTGTGCCACTGCCTGAAGTAGTTGCGTGATTTGCGCCGTCTGTAACTGAATAATTTCCATTAAGTTTGGGTTCGGGATAGTGGCCATGCTGACCGATTAGGCGCCGCACATACAAGAAACTTATAACAAAATACAAATGCAAGGTAAACGAGGACACTCTGCAACAAAAAAGTCCACAAAACACGTAACAGAATATCTTCCCCCAAAATTCTTATAATAAGGGTGGGTGGGCGGGAGCAATTTCTGCGTGCTCCGACTGCTGCTGTCTGGCTGCTGCAAGCGGGCTGGTCCAAGGTTCATCTATCGCTCCTCGTCACCACTTTTGTGTCCCAGCCTCGTCACCGCTTTTGTGTCTCGTTCCGTCGTAGGTGTCGGTGGCTGAGTAGGAAGACCGACACAGGAATAAAGGTAGCACGCTTGTGCAGGTACAGAGGTGAGCAGCCAGTGGGACAGCAGAAACTAGAAACACTAGAGTAAATTAGAACGAGATATATATTGCACAGAATTTATTCAATACTTAACATTTACATAGCTCAGTACTGCAGAATGCTGATACATAATTGAGCTAGAGGCCTGCCTAGTGCCTATCCAATAGCAAAGTCTTCACTGCTGCCTATCTGATTCCGAAGTGTTAACTGGTTCCTATCTCAGTCCCAAGTGAACGATGTCGTTCAGTGGTGGCCACGAGCGGATTTGTAACAGAGGGCGCTCGTGGCTGACGTCATAAGAACGCCGCGCCGTGCGTGCATGGCAGCGCGCGGCGAAAGTAGGTGGCGCGCACTTTGGACTTGTGCGACACCACACAACTTGTATAAAAAACAAAGAGGAATTATAAGAGTCTAAGAATGAAAGGGATGCAATGTTTTGGAAGAGTGTAAGATAGGTTTGTACTCTTTCCCCAGTGTTAAATCTGCACATTGGGCAAGCTATGAAGAACAAGGAGAAATCTGGGAAAAGAATTAAAGTTTGGGGAGAAGAAATAAAAACTTTGTTATTTGCCAATGTAATAGTAATTCTGTTAGAGACAGCAACAGACCTGGAAGAGCATTTGAACATAATGGACAGTGTCCTGAAACAAGGGTATAAGATGAGCAGCAAAACAATGGTAATGGAATGTAGTCAAAATAAAATCAGGCAATACTGAAGGGATAAAATTAGGTAACAAGATGATAAAAGCAGTAGATAAGTTTTGTTATTTGGGAAGGAAAGTAACTTCTGATGGCCAAAGTAAAGAAGATATAAAATACAGAATGACTTGGGAAGAAAAGCATTTCTGAAGAAGCGAAATTTGTTGATATCTATTATTAATTTAAATGGTAGGAAGTCCTTGCTAAAAGTTTTTCATCTGGAGCTTAGCACTGTGTGTGAGTGAAATGTGGACAATAAGGAGTTCAGACAGAAAGGTAATAGAAGCTTTTGAAATGTGCTGCTGCAAATGAAGAGGTGTGATTCTTCAATTTCTCCTGACATATTTCATGATGAAAGAATTCACATGTGAACAGTTGTCAGTGTCCATTGCGCACAATATTTTGGCAAGCAACCACATTGCCCAAATGTCATTCCCAATGGACACTGATACCTGACTGTTCAACTGTGAACTCTTTTGTAATGAGGAGTTTCTGAACAGAGTTGGGGAGAGAAGAAATTTCTGGCATATATTGACTAGGAGATGGGATCGATTGGTGGGACTCATTCTGAGACATCAAAGAATAGTCAATGCAGCACTGGAGGGAAGTGTGTGTGGTAAACACATGTCCTAACATAACTAAGAGGAACATTAGCAACACTCATAGAAGACTACAAAATACTCACTATGGTATACAGAAAGACTGAATAAAATATGAATACTGCTTCTCATAGCTAAAGGCAGATCTGTAAAACTTGATGAAACTGAAAAAAGGTTTACAAAACTGAAATTAAAGCAGCCAAGTGTGAAGCAAATGATAACTACATTTTGAAGTCCAAAAACAGATATAAATCTGCATGGAATATAATTAAAAGTGAAATAAATCTGGCGAAGAACATACTAAATGACTACTTTGTGAATTGTGCTTTCTCTAAGGACTCGAACAGATTACCTGCTGCAGCACTGTTACCACAGGTGGAAACAGTACCCACAATCACATGGTCTAAAATTACTCCACTTGATAGTAGAAAAGCAATAAAAAAGCATCTCCAAAACTGAGGACTATTATGTATTACGTAATTATCACAAATAGCATAGCAATCAAAAATGCCATAGCTATAACTGACCAACAGAAACATCAAGGGGTGTAATTTTCCTGAAGCCTGAAAATAAATACTCACTATGTATAAGAAAGGAGAGGGATGCCTCCATAGTAACTATAGCCCAATCTCAATAAACGAAAAGTAATAGAAAGCTGTATACACAAACAAATAAATGGGCCTTTTGAAAGAAACCAGATAATAAAGAAAAGCCAATTTGGATTTATCCAATCTTATCAAAACAATAGGAAATTTGCTAGATAAAGTATGTGATTGTGTTTAGGGGAAATTAACTGTATGTGCTACCTTATAGACTGAAGCAGAGCATTAAACTCAATTTCACATTCAACACAATATGCTCAGATCAATTCAAAATCCTTTAAAAAATATCTGCTCACTATGGAATGGAAGGTAAGCACTTAAATTTATTCACAACCTATCTTACAGAAAGGTAACAGTAAGTGTGAATGACCAGACATCACAACAGCTGAAAATTAAAAGAGAAGTCACACAGGAATCGGTCCTTGGACTCTTCCTTTTCATTGTCAACATAAATGATATTGCAAATCACATTCCATGTGTAAAGGTACTATATGCTGATGACATGGCACTGGTAACAACAGTCAACAGTGAACAAACTGTGCAACACTACAACAAAGAAATTATAGAAGCCACGAAAGTTTGGTGCCAGGCCAATTGACTATCCATAAATGAATCAAAAGCTGAAAAAATCTTTTTCAATCTAAGGGTCACAAAGGCAGAAAATAGGAGTGTTAAATTACTTGGAACCATGTTTGATAAAAGACTGTTGTGGGATGCACATATTAATAAACTAGCAAGCAAACTTCTACTATACACATTAAGAAAAAATGTCAGCATGAGCCTGCTGCTACAGTCCTATTAAGCATTCTTCCTATCTCAAATGCAGTATGGAATATTACTGTGGAGAAATGCATTAGCACCAGCTTGCATCTTCAAATGGCAGTGAACAACTGTAAGAAGTTTAGCAGGCCTTTCACCCAAAGAAACTTGCAGAAGTCATTTCAGAGCACTAAACATGATGGCAGTCCACAGCCTATATATTTATAATTGTTTAATCTATTCCAAAGAAATCTACAAAAACTTAAATTGTGGAATAATGTTCATTTCCATGAAACAAATATAACTTCATGATAGATTTGACACACTCAAGACTCATATACACAAAAGAGTCACAAATTACCAACACAGCTCACCTTACTCCCTTACCAAAGTTTAAGACAGCCCTAAAGATTTGTATAAAACAAAAATAATAATACTCTACTGAAGCGGCAGCGCGTCGGCCCGGACACCGCCCTAGCAGCAGGTCGGCGTGCAGACTGGCTTCCGAACGTACAAGAAAAACTGCGCGCCGCACAACGCCACCAAGTAGCGACAGAGGCAACTAACGCCCATACCATACTGTTTTATATAAGTTTTTCCTATAAAAATTTTATATATTTTTATATTTTAACATTTTAATGATATCTTAACAAACTGATGTTTAAAAAACTTTAAAGTATGACATATGTAATTTTATACATCTCTGTTTTACACATTCAATGTTTTAAATATCGTATGCATTTTTTAATTATCGTACCACATTTTTAAACTGATATAACATACAGTTTTATAATTTTTATGTCTGGATATATTCAAGAACCTCACTTTTAGAAATTATTTTTATAACAAACAAATGTACGGAATATTAGGGCTGAACCTATCCATTACAATCCTTGCCCCTCCCCCCCCCCACCTACTCTTTCCCTCTCCACCACCACCTGCAACCAAATTAAAAATGCCTACTTTGAACTGTAAAACTCAGTACCAATTAGTACTCAGCCAGACGAGTTGCGGACGCAACTATAAGATCTGAAGATGATCCAAGTGATCGAAACATGTTATGAAACAATTTTATAGCAACTGTTGACGGAAATAAACACATTTAAAATAACTCTACTGAAGAGTTTATGGAAAATGATGCACAAGATTTGAACTTTCTGTAACGACAACACTAAAGTTGTGCACTAGTAGTATACAAGAATTGTAACACCACAAATGTCCTAGTAATAAATATTATACAGTGTAAAATAAGAACTATGCTGTAAAACAATATTAAACATTAGAAGTATCTGGTCTTAAACCTAAGTAAGTGCCACAGTAGCAAGTCTTGATCAGTATGTTTGTAAGTAAGTTAACACCAGAATTAAGGTACTTATATGTTTAATTTTTGAATTTCACATTATGATCTATTAAATATTAACAAGACCAGTTGTATGAAGAAACCAGAGTATAATTTATTTTAAGATATTTGATAGTAAATTTTGAGATTTGTCCTAGAATCCTCGTCTAATTTTTAATTGCTACCATATATTGTAACAATTATAAATTTAAAGCTTTTGCATATTAATTATGAATTCATATTCATTATTATGAATACATATTCAAAAAATAATATTTGTCTTTAATTCTTTCCAGATGGGCTTTAATGCTGAACACAGTGGGTGAGTAAATATATACACGCACTACCTTCTGCCTTTAGTTTTAATAGTAGGCCTATTCAGAAATGTTTCTGCCTTGCACTATAAATTCTTTTGGAAACTCTTGAAGTCAGAAACCCTACAATGAAACAAGAAAAATAGTTCATATAAAAAATCTCTGAAGATGTTTCATTTTTATGTTATTGAGGAAGGTTTACAATTTAGGTGATTGTAGCTCATCAACACAGAAACTTCTCTTGCCTCTAAACACACGTACAAACATCAAATCATGGACTGTTGCAAGCTTTCAGATGGCTTTGGTGGTTTCCATGACAATTGATGGCATGTTTCTGCTTCCAGTCTAGTAAGACTTACTGATTCGGAGTTTTGCATTACTTTTTCACAACCCTACACCTTGCCATTCCTTTTCAGGTTAAGAGGAATGACATCATCAGTTGTAAATTTTAATGTAGTGATTGCAAATCAATTTTAGCTTCTTTGTGACTATCTTCAGTGCATTATATCAAAGTCATGACAACTCATCATGGATAAAATAGCATTGTTACTGCTTGAGATTACAGATAACAAACGTCAGATCCAGCCTTGCTCTAATAAAGTTTGTATATTTCAGTGACTTGAGTCTGACTCCCTAGTCAAATGGACAGCGTGGTAGATTGCCATGCGGGAGCCCCGGGTTTGATTTTCGGTCTGGTCAGAGATTTTCTCCACTCTTGGACTGGGTGTTGTGTTGTCCTCATCATCATTTCACCATCATCGACGTGCAAGCCACCCAAGTGGCATCACCTGAAGACTTGGACCAGGCAGGTTGAACATGATCCCATCTGGGGTCTAACAGCCGAAATGCCATACAAAATCATCATCAATGATTGGTTACTGCTGAATAGCCCTGGTTTGAAGTTTACTATAGTCTTGGGGCACAAATATTTTCCATATTGAAGGTTGTCTGATAAACTTTATCTCTAATGTCAAGTGGTATTATATTTACAATGAGTCATTTTAACTTTTACATTATACTGAAGATGTCTGTAGAATAATTAAAATCAATTTGCAACAAACAGATTAAAATTTATGACTAGGGTTCTCCTTCCTTGTATCTTGACTTTCATTAATATGGTTGTGGGGCTCACTGTTCCTGATGGGAAAAAATCGAAGAGATTTTGTGTTTTTCCTTCCATATACCATACACATTCTTCAAATTTTCCACCCAACATGTTAACTGGGCATATATAAATATGTGAGGTAAGTTCACAGTTATGCTCAATAACTTTAATGAAAAGAAAGTACAGGCAAATTTGTATTAATATATTATTCTACTTTCTTGTTCTCCTTTCTTGTTTACATTGCTGGTATAAGTTTTTCATTACTATTTAAGGAGGTGTGGCACACTTTCTGACTTTTGTTTTTATTTTATTTGTGTTGTATAAAGATATATCACATTAAAATATAAATTTATCAATCAAAGTAAGTGATTTTTCTCTCTCGTCCCATCAGGTAAAACTCTGCTGGTTTTCCATAATTCTTGTCATTTTGCAAACCTCACCAGAGCATTCATACCTCTTTTCTTCCTTTCACTCCTTCTGCCAGAAGAAGAAGCCTCTGGCTCTGAAAACTAAGAAATTTTCCCATATTTTTTTCAAATGATTTCTCTTGCCATCATATTGTGATTTTTTTTTATTTTATTTATTTATTTATTTTTTTAATTTAAATACAAACAGGTTTTTTCTGTTTTTGTTTCTTTCATTATCCAAATTAACATAACAATTAAGACTTATCTCTAGGTCTTTTATTTGTGGCTTCTCCAAGTGATGATGTTCCCTTGTGACATGTAACAGAAAAGATATTGCAGAAGAATGTCACACTCCTCTTTCCATAAATTCCCTTCCAAAGAATGTTTATGATCATTTTACTTAAAAAACTATTTGCAGTCATTTGATATATATTTACATTCATACTTTCTGTATTTATCATTAAAAAGTAATGAACCTGGGTTTCATTCTTGTTTCAGAGCAGATGGAGCTGTTATGGCCCATACTTGGGAATACGTTTTACAGGATGAGTTGATACCAGATCACCAGTGGTAAGAAGCACATGAGTATTCTCTTTGGTTACATTAAATTTTAGTGAAACTTTAAGAATTTTAGTGAAACTTTAAGAATTTTACTCATGCCTTAGACGGAACGTCCTTCTATCACCAAATTGACTTCCTTGATGGCTCATGGTGTGATCTATCAGCCTATCCCTTTCTCTAGTCTAATTATGCCAAGGAGATTTTCCTCAGTATCTCTTCATTGGTTATCGTATTTATATAGGTAATGTTCACAATACTGTTTTAGAACCACATCTCTTCTCTTGTTACCAAGCAAGATGGCACAATGGTAACACATTGGATTCGCATTTAGAAGGAAGGCGGTTCAACCCCACCTCCGGCCATCCTGATTTAGGTTGTCCTTGACTTCCCTACATCATTTCAGACATATGAAAGTATAGTTCTTTTCAAAGGGAATGGCTGATTTCCTTCCCCATCCCTGAGAAGAATTATCTGAGCATGTGCTCCATCTCTAATGACCATTTCATTTCTTCTCTTCTTCTGTGAACTGTATATCACTCACTTTTCATTTCCATAAATAGCAACATTCCAAATAAGTTCTTCTAAAGAAACTTGTTTATATTTAAACTTTTATTGAATGTTAAAATATTTCTTTTCTTCAGGAAAACAGTCTGTGCTATTGTTAGTCTATTTTTGACATCCTCTTTAGTTCTAAAATTGTAATTTTTTGAAGTAGCAAAACTAAGTTACTACCTTTAATTTTAAAATATAAATTACTACTCACCACACTTTCATCACACAGAAGGGCACACTTAATAGGCCTCTTGATAATATTCAGCTTTCAGCTTATAGAACTTTCATCAGAAACACACACACACACACACACACACACACACACACACACACACACAGTGAGTGAGTGAGTGAGAGAGAGAGAGAGAGAGAGAGAGAGAGAGAGAGAGAGAGAGAGACATAACTGCTGCCCTCAGCCCCTGCAGCAAAACAGCACCACGTGACGCCCTGCGAAAGCAACAATTGATGGGGGAAAAGAAGGCAACACAGAGAAGGGGTTAGGAGGGAAAGGTTGCAAAGTATGGATCAAGGAATACTCTAGTGGTGCAATCTGGAAGAGTGTGCTCAGACTACATACATCAGGTGAGGCTTCTAGATGCTACATTGGTCAGAAGGCAGTAGTACAGAGGGGGCAAGGAGGAAGGGAAGGGGGAAGGAGACCTGACTATGTTCACAGATTGGAAGGTGTATGTGGAGCTGAAGAAATGTAGTGCTAGAATGGAAGGGCATAGGTGGTGGAGAACAGGAAATAACAAGAGGTTGAGGCCTTGGGGGAGGGGGGATGCGGTGTGGGAACGGAAGGATCCAAATGACACAGGTTGTGTAGCACTCATTGAAGTGAACCATATTGTGTATGGCCACATGTTCAGCAACTAGGTGGTCCATCTGGATCCTAACCACAATTTTTGCATGTCCCTCCATGCAGAGAGACAGCTTTCTGCTTGTCACACCCATGCAGAAAGCTGCAGAGTGGTTACAGATTGCTTTCACAGGAAGCCCTGTCCTTTGTGTCTATATCCTTTTCAAAATATTACTGTAATTCTTTCTGCACTTTTCACTATTTAATTTTACCTAATGGCTTTTCTTCTATCTATGGCACAATGCTGTTCACTGTTGTCACTATTCTCTAGCACGTTAGTTTATTCAGTGTCTGTTCTTTGACTTCTTTTTTGTGTTTTTTCTGTCTTCCAACTTCACATGCTCTGACATCCAAACCATACTATAGCAAAAGTACTATCCACTCACAACACACAGCTATGTGACAGCTTCATTTCCTTAATTCTTCCTATTGATCTAATTGACTTTAAAACTGATGCCCTTTTGTTATGCTACCAGTCCCACTCCCTTAGATTTTGTAGATTTAATCTGGTACATACTCATTGTTAGCTTTTCCCCTACATATGTTTTACATACTTTTTTGCATTCATGTGGTTTTCATGCATTATTATGATTTTTCATGCTTTAATGCTAACTTTTGCACCTCACTGCATAGTCTTATGTATTATTTCATAATTTTTCATATTTCTGTGCATTTTTAAAGATTTATGAGTGATTTGGTGCGTGTTTTGGGATGTCTGTGAGTAATTTTGCATTACTTTACCCACTTATAGTATTCCACCATGGGTCCTTGCTTCTTATATTTACCCCAATACAGTTACGTTTCCCTATCCCTAGCCACAACCCAGTCACACATATATTCCTGCAACGTTGTCTCACTCGGAATTCCCCCCCCCCCCTTATACCCTAGTCAAATTATCCATTTCCAGCTGAAATCTCTCCTTCCAGTGTCTTCACACAGGCTACCTAGCGACCAGTCCTGACACTCGTAGACAGAGCACACACTGTCAGCACTCTTCTCCCCTCCTCCTTGTGCTGCCTCCTACCTCACTGATTGCTGCTTTACAGGGCACTGTATGTTGCAGTCTTTCCACAGGGGCTGAAGAGGGTGATCATGTGTGTGACAATGTGTCTTTTTCTGATGAAGGCTCTATTAGCCAAAAACTGAATATTATTGAGTAGTTTCATGTTTCATTCTGTGACTCATTCTTATATTTGTGTGGTGAGTAGCAATCTCTCCTTTTCAAAATATTGTTGTAATCCTTCCTGGACTTTCAATTGATGATTTATTACTGCCTATATTGTCTGATTTTCTAAATGAGTCCTAAAGAGTCATATGTTTTAATATACAGCATCCCATCATCAATGTTTCAATTTTTTCACATTTATCTCATAACCTCTTTTTAAAACAATACCCATAGAGTTCATTAGATATTTGCCATTTCTGCCTGAATCATGTCATTAGGAAGCCATTTTATTTCTTTGCCCCAAACAAAAATTGCTCTTTCAAATTTCTAGAAGCTTCTTTTATCAGTTGCTTAATGTATATGTTTAATAACATGGAGGGTAATCTGCAACCTTGCCATTATTATCCTATGGGGAAGATAGTCTGGTCTGAAATACCAATAAACCCACACCATACACTTTATAATGAGACTTTACTAACACATATACACCCTACAGGATCAGACTAAGGTATCTCTGACTTCCACAATCCTAACACTATCCTCATGACCTAGGTCGTGACTTACCTTTCCCTTCCTTTCCCATTCCTTTTTTCTTTTTTCTCCCTTCTCTCCACCTGAAGAAGGAACACAGTTCCGAAAGCTTGTTATTTTCCTCATTTTTATTTTATTATTTATTGATTTATTCATTTTTTTCTGAGTGTAACTATCGGCAGTACAGCAAAAAGATAAGTACTGGCCAGCCAATCTATTTCTTTTGAATAATAATTTACTAATGGGGATGTTATCATTTGATAGGTTTGTTATATCACTTTGTTTGATGGATGCCTTGCAGTTTGCAAGATGTATGGCTAACAGGAAAATGTACCAAAGTCAACAAAGAAACTTGCCCTGGGGGGGGGGGGGGATGTGAGTTCCTTTGCCAATTGTCTGGTATATTGTGGTGTAAATGGCAGGAAACCAAAGAAGTAATGTTGGTCAGTATATGTCATTCTAATGACGTATGTACAGTGAATAGAAGTGCAAAAGATGGATCTAAATTAGTTGTCGAATGTCCAGTGGCACTGAAAACTTATAACAACTGTATGGGTTGTGTGGATTTTGCTGATCAGATGAGTACACTGCATGATTTAGACAGAAAATCTGATAAATGGTGGAAGAAAGTGTTCTACAAACTGTTGATAACTAGTGTTGCAAATGCCTGGATTTTACAAAAGAAAATACAACACAAGACAGAGCCACTAAAACATTTTCTAGTCAACCTAGCAGAACAATCGATTGCCAAGGGACATAAGACTGCCAACGTACAGTGGAAATGCAAAATGTAGGCCTACACCTCCCTGAAGAAGGACCCTCAAGAAGAAGCTGTGTTTGTGTTCCAGCAACAAAAAGGAAATGAGATGGTGGGACAATGTATGTACCATTCAGTAAGCCTAGTGGCACACCAATGTTCCACACAATACAACTGTTGGGATGCCAGTGTCCCAGGGCCTAATTGCACCGCATGAGTTCAGAATTGCAAAAAAATACTATCATGGCTAATAAAACACTATGTGGTCAAAAGAAGAACTTCATGTATAATTTTTTTTAAACCATCTTGAAAGGGTTAATATAAACCCACACTGAAAACTTCCATTCCGCCTACCTCTTCTTCCAACCCCCTTTGTCATTCACCTTGTGTGAGTGGCAACATTCCCTGCCTGTGCGAGGTTGAGTGCACATTCCAGTCCAATTCACTTTCCTCTACTTCTTGGACATTATTCTCATTTTTCTGTGTTTCTTCTCTTTGTTTCTGCAGTCATTCTAACTAACATAAACTCTTACAACAATCTGGCTGCAACACTTGTCTTACAGCTTTGCAGCATAATGGAACCATGTAAATGTATTTGTTATTCAGTGAACAAAGTACAGTTTTCATAAGCTTAGCAATGTTTCTTGGCCTCTCATTGCTTCAACCATTTGCTCAAGATCATTTTTGAAAACATTATTGGAGAATGGTGATCTTCATGAATAATTAAAATCAATTTAAAACCAGTCTAGATTGCATTTATTTCTTTGTTTTTGGTAACTGGTTTCAACCTTTTTACAAGATTATCTTCAGACCATGCTGGACCAGGCAATGTTAGAAGTACTATGATTCAACTGGTCTGATGATCTTGTAAAAAGGTCAAAACCGGTTACCAAAAAATAAATAAATAAATACGATCAAGATGATTTTGAATTCATTTTCATTTGATGAAGGATTACCTTTACACCTTCCATTGTAATAAATAAATGCGATCTAGACTGATTTTGAATTCATTTTCATTTGTTGAAGGATTACCTTTACACCTTCTATTATTTAAATATTATACACACAGTACATACATTATGGAGACATCTGCCTTCATATGTATATTGTATCTAATTTTATATTTTCACCTGTTTATTTTACTTTGTTCTTAAGAATAGAATAAGTGACTTTTTGTCTAAAGTGATAAATAATAATTTCTCATAGTTATACTGATGATGGGCATGCCTGCGGCGCTCCAGAAGTGACACCTCCAACACCAATTAGGCTGCAATGGGATATAAAACCAGACTGTATTGAAGCTATTGACACTTCATATAAAGTAAGTATAGATTATTCATTTCAGTAACATTGTTCTGTTTCTTTGCACAAAATTTTAATACTTTTGTCATTTTAAACAGGTTGTCAGTGAAATTATCAGTGATCTGGATATGCATATCCTTGTACATGATGCATTTGGAAAAGGTTTTATAAAGGAGTGCCGTCTCAGTCCTGATGCATTTATTCAAATGGCCATCCAGTTAGCATATTTCAAGGTATGACATTTGCTGCTTTGCTATGTTAGCTACAATTCAATTAAACTATTTCTCTTTGTTTATTTAAATGCCTATAAAAGTGGCTTCATGAATAAAGGTCAGTTGTTGTCACAGAAATTGAAATTTTAAAGGAAATATCTTAATACAAACATCACATGTTTCAAAACTTTTGCATGACAAGCTATGAATTATTATAGTTTTTATTTATTCTATGTGTAATTTATTAGGTTATAAAACAGAACAGTTTGTAATACAATTCACAATAAATTTATGTGATTTACAATCGATAAGTCCACCATCATCTTCAATACAGTTTTGGAATCTCAAAAGAATAGATTTCATTTTCATGGGAAAATAATATTACCATAAACTGTCATCAGTAATAATTGTGAAAAACATCCTGAGCTATTCTTTCATATAATAGCATGCATTCACTTTATATTCATTATGCTAAATTTAGTTTTAACCCAAGCCAAAAACTTGGCAGAAACCAAGTAACTTTATTATTGATAATGACAATGTTTGTTAAGCTTAAGGAACTTAACTGCAGGGTCATCAGTCCCTAAACTTACAAACTACCTTATACTAAAGACGACACAAACATCCATGCCCCAGAGGTGATTCGAACCCCCGACCGTTGTAGCCGTGCAGACTGTGACTGGCACGCCACAGACCGCTCGGCAACTGTGGCTGGCAACTTTATTATTGTGACATCATTTTTACATTATGTTTTTACAGCCAAGTGTTGTTCACACATACCCACCATAAAAACAACAACAACATTAGAAAGCTAAATAGCTGCAATGAAAACACTCCCAACTGATGCCAGATTAATGGATACATGACAAAAACACATCTTTTTGTATGTATAAAACTCACCTTCAGCTCTCTCTCTCTCTCTTTCCCTCTCTACTGCTATTTTTATTCTCATGATTCATAAACCTGCAAAAGTGCTGTATTAGATTAGCAAAAAGGTGTTTCACTTCCTTGCTCAATTCCTATAAACTGGCTTTATAAGCCATGGAAAACCCAATCTACTGCCCACATGTTCCATGAATTTCACAAACAATTACAACACTTTTGGAATGAGACCTGGATTTTATGTGCCAAAATTCAAACAGTTCTTTTATTTTACCATTTGTTTCTGCTGTCATTAGTGTATAATGAATACTGCAATTGAAGATATTGAAGAGATTTGAAATTATTATAACTGACTTAAATTATTTTTTGTGGACAGTTCTGTTTCATTTGAGGTATGGGGTAATGTAGCATGTTGTACAGAGAATATCGGTAATACTAAAACCACAAGCTATAACTATCCTTCCATTATTATTTCTGATACATCAAACATACCTCTTTTCCCCAACTCTCCACCATTTCCAATATTTTACTTCCTGGATCCATACTCATCACTGTTGATGCCACTTCCCTATACATAACCCCCCCCCCCACCCTCCCAGGGTCCCACACCTCTTTTGTGGGTATGTTTGTGGTGCACATAGGTCCCCTAGCCATTGCAGCCTTTGTAATTTTCCGGGCTGCATTACCTCTTCCAGTTCCCCTCCTTCCCATCCTTATTCCTTCCCACTCCCTGCTCATTTCCCATCTCCAGGCATTTTCCTGTAAGACAGTCCAGCTATTCCAATGGTTCTGATTATGGTTTTAGTGATTTTGGTCTGTTTGCTGTTTCCCCCTGTTTCTTTGGCCTAGTTTGGCCCCCCTCCAGGTTTGACCTCCATGAAAAAATCGCATTTAACAGTGTCAACAGTTTGGAGAACAACTCCATACCTAGCCCCTACAGTATGGATCCCCATCCCTTCCTTTCCCCCTTCCCTCCTCACTGTAGCCCCCTACCCCAACTAGGTCCCCAGCACTTGTAGCCCGTCCGTGTGGGGGGCCTATTAAGTACCATCCTGGCTGAGCCCCCTGACAACAAAGGGATCACACTACTGGTACCTGCACTGTTACCTCCTTATGCAGGCCAATGAGTCGATGCCTATCCACGTGGGCTATCAAGACGGCCGTCGTGCCAAGTGGCCTTTGCGGTGGCTGGTTGGTGTCTATGGGGAGATCCCCTAATTGGAGTGGATGGTACCATGATGGACGTTTCACACATGAAATGTGTGGAACTGCAAAATGATCATTCTACAGCTGTCTCTTTTAATGCTGCTACATCAGAAAAGTGGACCTTCCCATCCCTAGGTACCCCTCGGGAGGAAAGCCACAGGTGCTTCGACTTGGGGTGAAACCCCTTCCACACTACCTGGTCTGCACCAGGACAGACGGTGGTATGTTCACCACCACCACCACCAAGCTGCTGTTTTTGTGGAACAGATAAAGACAATACGTTGCTTGCAGTGGCCATTTTGAGCAGCAGCTGAATTGTATTTCACTGTAAGGTTTTAGAAATAAACGCCTTTTGCTATTGCAAATGAAGGGTTTTATTTTTATATTTTTAAATCACCCTTACGCGTTTCGCCTTTCTCTCAAGGCATCATCAGTGGGTGTCCTGAAATATTTACATCTTTTTGTTTACACATATAGGTTAGGTCTCTTACATATCTACAAAACATTTCATTTCAGATTTAAAACAGTTCGTTTTTTGGTATAAAATGGTGTACTTACAGCACTTGCTACTCCACTTCAGTCTTATTCTGGCAACCAGGTCGAAATGTTACACTGTTTTTCGAAACACATTGCAGTTCTCTGGTTCTGCTGTCACCTGCTGCCATACTGAGTCTACTGCTGTTTGTTTTGTAGTGTTGCCAACCTTAGCTTATTTGAAATTCAACTGTTTCATTGAAAATGTGTTGAAGGTATCTTTGTGTGTGTGTGTGTGTGTGTGTGTGTGCACATGAGTGTGTGTAGGTGGGTGGGTTATTGTTTTTTTCTCTCTCTCTCTCTCTCTCTCTCTCTCTCTCTCTCTCTCTCCCCCCCCCCCCCCTCTGTTTGAGTGTGTGTGTGTGTGTGTGTGTGTGTGTGTGTGTGGTGAGGGGTTGGGATTATGTGTTGGGATTTGTGTCTATCATATGGTCAATCAGTGAGAACAATGATTGATTGGTCAGGTTTATTTGGTCATTTAGTAGCATCTTTTTCTCAGCTTTTGTTTTATATATGTGATAATTTTCTTGTAATGTTAGGAGATGCTTTTCATTATTTATTCTAATTACCTTCATGTCTTTTTCTATTGTGGTGGGTTTATGGTTATATGCTATTATATGTTCTGCAAAAGTGGAGTGGTTTGTTCCGTATTTCCATGCCCTGATGTGTTCCTGTTTTAAATCTGAAATGAAATGTTTTGTAGATATGTAAGAGACCTAACCTATATGTGTAAACAAAAAGATGTAAATATTTCACGACACCCACTGATGATGCCTTGAGAGAAAGGCGAAACGCGTATGGGTGATTTAAAAAAAAAAAAAAAAAAAAAACCTTCATTCGCAGTAGCAAAAGGCGTTTACTTCTAAAACCTTACAGTGAGATAAAGACAAGTTTGGCAAAGTAGAGTCAATGAGTAACATGCACTCTGGTTCCCTACTGACCGAAACCAAATCTACTGCTCCGTGTGCCGCTGGCCATTTGGTGACATTATGGTGTCCATAACCCCTCACCATTCTTTAAATATGGTTCAGGGAGTTATTTTTCATTGGGATCTCCTCCTTCAAACTGATGAGGATCTGGCCAATCTGGAACGGAGAGGTATCCATTTTGTTTTCCCCATTCAGAGAGGCCCCAAGGATAATCATACTGCTACCAGTGCCTTCATCTTGGCCTTCGAGGGGGATACACTCCCAGAGTAGGTCAAGTTAATGATTTGTAGATGTGATGTGAATACATACATTCCACCTCTCTTGCGATGTTTTGGTGTATGCGGTTTGGGCACATGTCTTTATGTTCTGCAGCAGTTCCTCTATGCAGTGAATGTGGAGGCCTACTCCATGAGGGAAGCCTCTGTGATCCACTCCCTGTGTACATCAATTACCACCAGCATCATTCCTCACACTTCCTGTATTGCCTGGTGTACAAGGAAAAGATGATACAAGGGTACACATCCCTTAAGTTCTAGCATCTGCATCCTGTGCAAATGATATCGGCCTTTGCCTCTTTTACAACCTCTATCCCTCCTCCATCTTCCTCATCCAACTCCCACCTTTCCTTTCCCTCACCCACAGCACCCTTGATCCTCCCTCTGTGTCCCACTCCTGTTTCACAGCCAGTGAAGTGATCTCCTTCTCTGGAACTTGCCAGTGAAGGTGCTTTCTCTCACCATTGCCCAGATCAGAGGTCTCCTGCCTCAAGTCAGCTGCTGGACTCACAGTCTGTGAGTACCAAGGTCACCCGATATTCATCAGTCCCAGACCCACTGACACCAGTTCTCTCTCTGGGACCTGTCCTTCCCATCCTGTGAGAGTGGAAGTGAAAAAGAAACAAAAGTCACAAGACAAGGCCTCTCTGGTCCTGCCTGAGGTGCCAACTTTGTCTTTACAACCAACTATTCCCACTGAACTTGCATCTGATCTGCTGTTTATGGATGTCGTCCCTTCCTCATCGGTGATGGATGCTGACCCAGTGGCATGACAGGCTTCAATTTATAATTTTGTTTGCATCAGGAGCCTCAGTCATATAAAATTTTTGAATAGAATTGACCAGCATTTGACTAAAAGTTTTTTTTGTTTATTGTCACAACCTGGTTTCGGCCCTAGGCAATTTTCAAGTGCTGTGATAAAAGTTTTCAGACAGGTTTCCTTATGTCGTGGTCATAATAATAAAAACATTAAAAAATATCGAGTTGAGCCCATGTTGGAAGCATAAAAAGGGTAACACATTTGTCCCGACATCTTAATTTAAAATAATAAGACAGGTATATGTTTAGCATAAGATCATCCTTTCAAAATGAGAGTTAAACATTTTTGTCATCGTAGCACAGTTCTCCCTGATCCAGGACTCTTCTTGGATACTCAGAGCCTGGCACAGCACTATATATATATATATATATATATATATATATATATATATATATATATATATATATAAAATATATATATATATATATATATATATATATATATATATATATATATATATATATATATAATATAAAAAATAGACGAAGATTACTCACCAGGCGAAGGAGCACAGGTGTGACAGCATCACAAATAAATAAATGAATACACACACACACACAATCGCAAGTTTTCGCAACCCAGTTGCGTCTTCAGGCAGTAGGGAAGGAGAGGGAAAAGGAAACGATGAGGGTTTTAAGGAAGGGGGTAAGGAGCCATTCCAATCCCGGGAGAGGAAAGACTTACCTTGGGGGAAAAATGGAGGGTAAACAAATGCACACATGCCCACACATTCACACAGACACAAGTACACCTAGGCAGACATACTGTAGAAAGCAAAAGCTTTTGCTTTCTACAGTATGTCTGCCTAGGTGTACTTGTGTCTGTGTGAATGTGTGGGCATGTGTGCATTTGTTTACCCTCCATTTTTCCCCCAAGGTAAGTCTTTCCTCTCCCGGGATTGGAATGGCTCCTTACCCCCTTCCTTAAAACCCTCATCGTTTCCTTTTCCCTCTCCTTCCCTACTGCCTGAAGACGCAACTGGGTTGCGAAAGCTTGCGATTGTGTGTGTGTGTGTATTCATTTATTTATTTGTGATGCTGTCACACCTGTGCTCCTTCGCCTGGTGAGTAATCTTCGTCTATTTTTTATATTTTATTTTTCCTGCTAGGAATTTTTCGTCTTAATAATCGTTTCATATATATATATATATATATATATATATATATATATATATATATATATATATATAGTATAAAATAAAGATTTTTGACTTACCTAAAGTACAGGCTGGTCGATAGGAACACTAAACACACACAAAAACACACAACCATTCGAGCTTTCGCCACCAGTGGTGGCTTCTTCGGGAAAAAGAGGGAGGAAGGAGAGGAGAAAGGGAAGGATACGGGTTTTAAGGAAGTGGAAAAGGAGCCATTCCAATCCCAGGAGTGGAAGGACTTACCTTAGGGGACAAAAAGGAAGGTAAACAAATACACACACACTCACACATATCCACATACAAACACACCTAGGCAGACATTTGTAGAAACCAAAGAAGTTCGACAGAGATACCACTTCAGGCAGAGGCTCTGTCCACAGAACCGAGGCAAAGATGTTAAAGATGGCGGGCGGAAATTACAATTTAGCGGAGGTTGAGACCAGGTGGGCAACGGGAAGAGAGAATGTGTTGAAGGGCAAGTTCCCATCTCCGGAGTTCTGAAAGATTGGTGTTGGTGGGAAGTATCCAGATAACCCGGACGGTGTAACACTGGTGGCGAAAGCTCGAATGTTTGTGTGTTTTTGTGTGTGTTTGGTGTTTCTGTCGACGAGCCTGTACTTTAGGTAAGTCAAAAATCTTTATTTTATACCTATTTTCCCACCTGGAAAGTCTCCTTCTGACTTACCAAAAGGACCGGCTCGTTGATAGAAACAAATAAAATAAAATAAAATTACACACAAACACACATACAAGCTTTCGCAGCCTAGCTGCTTCGTCAGGCAGAAGGGAAGGAGAGGGAAAAGGAAATAATGAGGGTTTTAAGGGAGTGGATAAGGAGTCATTCCAATCCCGGGACAGGAAAGACTTACCTTGGGGGGGAAACAGGAGGGTAAACAAATACACACACACCCACACATTTACACAGACGCAAGTACACTTAGGCAGACATACTGTAGAACTGTAGAAAGGAAAGAAGTTAGAAGTTAGACAGAGATGCCACTTGAGGCAGAGGCTCTGTCCAGAGAACCAAGGCAAAGATGTTAAGATGGTGGGTGGGAATTCAATTTTAGCGGAGGTTGAGACCAGGTGGGCAACAGGAGGAGAGAATAACCTGAAGGGCAAGTTCCCATCTCCGGAGTTCTGAAAGGTTGGTGTCGGTGGGAAGTATCCAGATAACCCGGACGGTGTAACACTGCGCCAACATGTGCTGGCCGTGCACCAAGGCATGTTTAGCCACAGGGTGATCCTCATTACCAACAAACACTGTCTGCCTATGACCGTTCATGCGAATGGACAGTTTGTTGCTGGTCATTCCCACATAGAACGCTTCACAGTGCAGGCATGTCAGTTGGTAAATCACATGGGTGCTATCGCAAGTGGCTCTGCCCTTGATCATGTACACCTTCCGGGTTACTGGATTGGAGTAAGTGGTGGTGGAAGGGTGCATAGGGCAGGTTTTACAACGGGGGAGGTTGCATGGGTAGGAGCCAGAGGGTAGGGAAGGTGGTTTGGGGATTTGATAGGGATGGACTAGGAGGTTACGAAGGTTAGGTGGGCGGCGGAAAGACACTCTTGGTGGAGTGGGAAGGATGTCATTAAGGATGGATCTCATTTCGGGGCAGGATTTAAGGAAGTCGTATCCCTGCTGGAGAGCCACATTCAGAGTCCGCTCCAGTCCCGGAAAGTATCCGGTGACAAAAGGGGCACTTCTGGGGTTCTTCGGTGAAAGGTTCTGGATTTGGGGGGATGAGGAGGTGGCTCTGGTAATTTGCTTCTGAATCAGATCAGGAGGATAGCTGCGGGATGTGAAAGCTGTTATTAGGTTATTGGTGTACTGGTTCAGGGATTCGGGACTGGAGCAGACTCTTTTGCCACGAAGACCTAAGCTGTAGGGAAGGGAACGTTTGATATGGAATGGATGGCAGCTGTCATAATTGAGGTACTGTTGTTTGTTGGTAGGTTTGATGTGGACGGATGTGTGAAGTTGGCCATTGGACAGGTGAAGGTCAACATCGAGGAACGTGGCATGGGATTTGGAATAGGACCAGGTGAATTTGATGGGACCAAAGGAGTTGAGGTTGGAGAGGAAATTCTGGAGTTCTTCTTCACTGTTGGTCCAGATCATGAAGATGTCATCAATGAATCTGTACCAAACTTTGGGTTGACAGGCTTGGGTATCCAGGAAGGCTTCCTCTAAGCGTCCCATAAATAAGTTTGCGTATGAGGGGGCCATCCTGGTTCCCATGGCTGTTCCCTTTAGTTGTTGGTATGTCTGGCCCTCAAAGGTGAAGAAGTTGTGGTTAGGATGAAGCTGGCTAGGGTATTAAGGAAAGAGGTTTTAGGTAGGGAAGTGGGTGGTCGGCGTGAAAGGAAATACTCCATCGCAGCGAGGCCCTGGGCATGTGGGATATTTGTGTATAAGGAAGTGACATCAATGGCTACAAGGATGGTTTCAGGAAGTAACAGGCTGTGTAAGGATTTCAGGCGATCGAGGAAGTGGTTGGTGTCTTTGATGAAGGATGGGAGACTGCACATGATGGGTTGAAGGTGTTGGTCTATGTAGGCAGAGATTCGTTCTGTGGGGGCTTGATAACCGGCCACAATCGGCCAGCCTGGATGATTAGGTTTGTGAATCTTAGGAAGTAGGTAGAAGGTAGGGGTGCGGGTTGTCGGTGGGGTCATGAGTTTGATGGACTCGGGTGAAAGGTTTTTTAGGGGGCCTAAGGATCTGAGAATTCCCTGAATCTCTGCCTGGACATCAGGAATGGGGTCGTCTTGACAGACTTTGTAGGTAGTGCTGTCTGAAAGCTGGCGCAGTTCCTCAGCCACATACTCCCGCCGATCAAGTACCACGGTCGTGGATCCCTTGTCGGCAGGGAGAATGATGATGGAATGGTCAGCCTTCAGATCACGGATAGCTCGGGATGCAGCTGCGGTAATGTTGGGAGTAGGATTAAGGTTTTTCAGGAAGGCCTGAGAGGCAAGGTTGGAAGTAAGGAATTCCTGGAAGGTTTGAAGGGGGTGATTTTGAGGGAGAGCGGGTGGGTCTCGCTGTGATGGAGGACGGAACTGTTCCAGGCAGGGTTCAATTTGAATTATGTCTTGGGGAACTGGATCATCAGGAGTAGGATTATTTTTCTTCGTGGCAAAGTGATATCTCCAGCCAAGGCTACAAGTATAGGATAGTAGGTCTTTGACAAGGGCTGTCTGGTTGAATTTGGGAGTGGGACTAAAGGTGAGGCCTTTGGATAGAACGGAGGTTTCAGATTGGGAGAGAGGTTTAGAGGAGAGGTTCACTACTGAATTGGGATGTTGTGGTTGAGGATTGTGTGGATTAGGATTGTAAGGTTTGGGGGGGGGGGGGAGTGGGGCTGGAAGTGGGAGATTGAGTAGATGGGAGAGACTGGGTTTCTGTGCAATATATATATATATATATAGGTATAAAATAAGGAATTTTGACTTACCTAAAGTACAGGCTCGTCGACAGAAACACCAGCCTGTCAACCCAAAGTTTGGTATGAATTCATTGACGACATCTTTATGATTTGGACTCACAGTGAAGAAGAACTCCAGAATTTCCTCTTCAACCTCAACTCCTTTGGTCCCATCAAATTCACCAGGTCCTATTCCAAATCCCATGCCACTTTCCTTGATGTCGACCTCCATCTGTCCAACGGCCAACTTCACACATCCGTCCACATCAAACCAACCGACAAACAACAGTACCTACACTATGACAGCTGCCATCCATTCGCCATCAAACGTTCCCTTCCCTATAGCTTAGGTCTTCGTGGCAAACGAGTCTGCTCCAGTCCCGAATCCCTGAACCAGTACACCAATAACCTAATAACAGCTTTCACATCCCGCGGCTATCCTCCTGATCTGGTACAGAAGCAAATTTCCAGAGCCACTTCCTCATCCCTCCAAATTCAGAACCTTCCACAGAAGAACCCCAGAAGTGCCCCTCTTGTCACCGGATACTTTCCGGGACTGGAGCGGACTCTGAATGTGGCTCTCCAGCAAGGATATGACTTCCTTAAATCCTGCCCCGAAATGAGATCCATCCTTCATGACATCCTTCCCACTCCACCGAGAGTGTCTTTCCGCCGCCCACGTAACCTCCTAGTCCATCCATATGAAATCCCCAAACCACCTTCCCTACCCTCTGGCTCCTACCCTTGTAACCGCCCCCGTTGTAAAACCTGCCCTATGCACCCTTCCACCACCACTTACTCCAGTCCCGTAACCCGGAAGGTGTACACGATCAAGGGCAGAGCCACTTGTGATAGCACCCACGTGATTTACCAACTGACATGCCTGCACTGTGAAGCGTTCTATGTGGGAATGACCAGCAACAAACTGTCCAATCGCATGAACGGTCACAGGCAGACAGTGTTTGTTGGTAATGAAGATCACCCTGTGGCTAAACAAGCCTTAGTGCACGGTCAGCACATCTTGGCACAGTGTTACACCGTCCGGGTTATCTGGATACTTCCCACCAACACCAATCTTTCAGGACTCCGGAGATGGGAACTTGCCCTTCAACACATTCTCTCTTCCCGTTGCCCACCTGGTCTCAACCTCCGCTAAATTGTAATTTCCGCCCGCCATCTTTAACATCTTTGCCTCGGTTCTGTGGACAGAGCCTCTGCCTGAAGTGGTATCTCTGTCGAACTTCTTTGGTTTCTACAAATGTCTGCCTAGGTGTGTTTGTATGTGGATATGTGTGAGTGTGTGTGTATTTGTTTACCTCCCTTTTTGTCCCCTAAGGTAAGTCCTTCCACTCCTGGGATTGGAATGGCTCCTTTTCCACTTCCTTAAAACCCGTATCCTTCCCTTTCTCCTCTCCTTCCTTCCTCTTTTTCCCGAAGAAGCCACCACTGGTGGCGAAAGCTCGAATGTTTGTGTGTTTTTGTGTGTGTTTGGTGTTTCTGTCGACGAGCCTGTACTTTAGGTAAGTCAAAAATCTTTATTTTATACCTATTTTCCCACCTGGAAAGTCTCCTTCTCTCTCTCTATCTCTCTCTCTCTCTCTCTCTCTCTCTCTATATATATATATATATATATATATATATATATATATATATATATATATATATAACTGATTTGGCTGCCCCGTATTTGCCACCTGAAGACAAGCTACAAGCTGTGTGAGGAAGCCCTCCATTTCCTTGCTCACTCTTCTTGGGGTTCAGATCATGTAACTCTCCTTTGTATCTATCAGGTTCCAGTTTTGACCCGGTTGGATTAAGGATGCCATGTTTATGGTTTGGCAGCTCCTTCTGTCTTGAAACTGTTAGTCCTTCTGTCCTGAAACTATTAGACCTGGTCCACCATTATGGTGTACACTTGGCTATGGGTGGCTTCCGGACTAGCCCCGTTGACAGTCTCCTTGTCAAATTGGGAATCTTCCCCACATCAGATTAGGTGGTATCAGCTCTTGGCATCCTATGTCATTGCCATTCGACAATTTGCTCACCCCACACATTATATTCTTTTTGGATATGATTGGTCTTGACATCCTGATAACCAGCCTTAGGTGGGCTTACCTATTGGCTTGCGGCTTGCCTCCCTTCTTTGCAGGGAATTCCATCTCCATTCCCTGGACTGTACTCCCTGCCTTATACAACATACAACACCCATGGATAGTGCCTCAGCCATGAATTCAGACAGATCTCTTTCAAGGTTCAAAAGCTTTAGTTGTCCCTCCCTTAATTTTTCAGCATTTGTTGCACCCACTACTTGATGAGTTTCAGGGTAACACCATGATCTACATTGATAGTTCAAAAACTAATGGTCATATTGGATATCCTTTTACATCTCCTGTCAGTATGGAATGCCATTCTATGCCAGAATTATGTAGTATGTTTATGGTAGATCTGATTTCCATTCGCAGAACCCTTCATTTTATTAAAAATACCAGCCTGGACTGTATTTTAATCACTACCACCTCAAGGCCATTGACTAGTACTACTCTTTCCATCCTTTGGTCACTTCTATCCATGATCTCCTCATTAATCATCATGCTGGCTGCTCCATTGCCTTTCTCTGAGTCCCCAGTCATGTGGGTATCCTAGGGAATGAACAGGCTGGTCATTTAGCTAGAGCAGCAGTTACTCTCTACTCCTTTACTTTGACAATCCTGGTTGCAGATTTGCAAGTGCAGATAACATCTCTGCTCATACAAAAAATGGAACAGCAACTGGCAGGCTACTGCTCCATCTAGTAAACACACAATCAAGGAGACCATTGCTACTTACTTACACTCTTCCTGGAGGCAAGCTACTGTCCTTTTATTTCTGATGCACAGACAGGAAGTTGGGTTTCTGCCTCTTCCTGCTGCTCACAGGGTTTGGTGCACTCCACCCTCCTTCCCCTACCCCCTTCAAAATGCCACTTTACACTTTTTACCTTGTTCAAAACTGTTTATTTTCTTCCATGATTAGGCTCCTTTTCTACAAGCATGATCTTTTGACCAGTACATGCTCGTCACTAATCAATCAAGAGTTGTAAAGATTATAGAGCTGTAAGGATGTTCATTGCAGCATTCCTACATTTTATGTTGGTTTTACTCTTGCTGGCATAATTGATTTTAACTACATTTTAGTTTCCCCCCTTTTACTAGCAGAAGATGCCACACCACATCTTTAATTGCATGCCATTATGAGCTAAAGGGACTGATGACCTAGCTATTTGGTCCCTTACTCCCACAAACCAACTAACCATCACTGTACATATATATATATCCATGGTCTTACTGGTCTCAAACATTACCTCTACAAGCCCAATACCTTATTCCTTATAATGCTTACCAATATACACTTACAAACAACTACTTTTCCATTGAAGAAAAAGTCCACAAGCAAATCCATGGCTCAGCTATAGGCACACATATGGCATCCTCCTATGATGATCTATTTATAGGCCATCCATACTCTTGGTACAGTTCATATTGATTGGCAATATCCTCCTGATCTGGGCCCACAGCCAGGACACCCAGATTTAATCATTTCTTCACAACCTCAAAACCTCCTGCCCCATCCATTTCACCTGGCCTTTGTCAACCCAACATGCCAACGTCCTGGACATTGACCTCTTGCTCTCTGATGGCTCTATCCACACATTAGTCCACACAAACCCACCAATGACCAACTATATACATTTAAACAGCTGTCACCCATTACATTGCAAAAAATTCCCCTCTCCCCCAGTACAGTCTTGTTACCATAAACAGTGTATTTGCAGTCACAAGAAGTATCTTCCCAAAAATATGGTGAACGTCTCACAATGGCCTTCAGACATATACAACATCATAAATCCTACCCCCACCACCAACTAACCACAAAGGAGTGCCCCCTTTGTTACCCAAAACCTGACATCCTAGTTAAGTTCCTTCTGACCCCTCCTAATGGGGTGTTCAGTTGCCTGACCAACCTCCTTGGTATTCTAGTCCACTCCTATGACACTCCCAAACCCAGCCCTGAGGCACAACCCTAAAGCAAGACCTGCCAAATCCACTAACCCAGCACTTCTAGTCTTATCACCCTACCCTGTCAGAGGCTGGCCTGCCTGTGAAAGTTGCCTTGTTATTTACCAACTCTGCACAAATTTTTACTTTGGTGTGGCTACCAACCCCCTGACAATCAGAATGAATGGCCACCATCAAATTGTGGCCAAGAGCAAGGTAGACCACCCTGTAGCATAACATGCAGCTGAACATGACATGCTTGATATCAGAGGCCACTTCAAAATCTGGGCCATTTGGATCCTATCCTCCACCACCAGCTCTTCTGACTGCACAGATGGGAAGTTATTCTTAGAACTCATTCTATGGTCTCTCAACTATTCTTGCCGCAACCTTACGTAATCTATGGCCCCTATACTCAACACTTAATAGTGCCCCACCTTCTCCTCCCTTCCAGTCCTACACCTCTTTCCAATTTATGTCTCTCTTCCAACTGTGTGCCACTTTTTCCTCTGCACATTCCTTTTCACCCCTCCCTTCACTGCATCCTAAGCTGTATCTTCCATTCCCACCTATCTGTAGCTGCACACTTCACCAAGCTATGTAAAATGTTCTATCTCCACCCTTGACCTGTATCGTTTCCCCTCCACTACCCTCCTCTCCTTACTCTTAATGTACTATTTGAGCTGCAGAAGCCAGAGGTGGTGGTCATGAGTACATTAGTTGTGTCTGAATGATTGGGTGAATGTATGTATGCTTCTTTTTATGAAGTCTGTGGCCAATAAACTAAGTTGTGTGAATGTGATTTTCTTTCTTACATGCCTGTATGCAGCTTAATGATTGTCTTTATGGTAAGTTGCAACCTATCATCAGTGTATAATTAACTCTAGAAATAACTATGTCAATTTAAAATATAGGAAACAGATACTAATGATAAGAAGATTATTAGACTATACCTTTCTTGCAGGATGTCGGGAAATTTACACTTACATATGAAACATCAATGACACGCCTATACCTGAAGGGTCGAACTGAGACAGTTAGATCGTGTACATCTGAGTCAGTAGAATGGGTGAAAGCAATGGTCAATCCTAACACTTCTGTAAGTTAAATCTGCATTGAAAACTATTTTCAATAAAATTAACCTTTAAAACCATGAGATGACTAAATATCTGGCCAAGTACAAAACTATCCTAGATGTATGCAGCACTCTCTCTTCCATTTTGGAGTCCTAAATGAGCTTCCTCTCCTTTATAATTTTTCCAGTCTGTCCTAATTCTAAAACTAGGATAATTATTGTGTTTTTGTGTTTCCTTTGTCTGTAGAGGAATTTTGTTTTCTGAAGTTTGCACTGGCCTGCCATTTTGTCTCTATGTATTTTTATAGTTTTCTGAAGTGAATATTTTATTTAATACAGTATTAACATCTATAGTTTTATGAAATAAATCTGTTTTATCATCAAATAGACAAAGTAAAAATATGAATTACTGTACAATCTTATAATATTTATTTTTTGTTGGGTTTGAAAACAATTCAGTGAGAGTAAATAGGAAAAATATTTCAAAATTGCTTTCCATGTAATGGACAGTATTTTCATTAAAAATTGTTAATGTGCAATACAAAATTTGATTAAATTAATGGTGACACTGAATTACTCAGAGATGACAAATGGAGAACCACGATCAGTCCCATTTTCAACTGCCAGATGCTGATCACTGTTGTCTTACAAGGGCTTCAATGCTACCCGGATCTCAATCTACGAAATGTTTGGTTAAGGGAACACAAAGTTGTCTATGTAACTCCACTGTATGATGTGTAGAACAGGGCCACATCTACAGCTCGTGTGAGCAAGTACTTCAACAACAATTGGGTATACTTCAAAGGGTGTGTCATTACTAACACCGAAAGGCAAAGGGATGCATTGCCCTGAATGGATGCCACATGAACACCTCCTATAAACACTTTTTTTTTATCTCAAAAGAAAGCATTTCAAGACCCTTGTTTATTGGAGTTGACTTTTCTTGTTTTGATGAGTATTCTCAATATATAAGGGTTGTTCAAATGAAAAGGTGCAAAACGTCTTAACAAACAAACCAGTTGAAATTTGAGTATGCTGCTTCTGGAAATTGTATTGTGACATCTAGGGTCATAAAACATGTGTCGTCACCTCCCCCTAAAAAATTCAAGGCTGTGCCCTCAGCAAGCAAGGTGCTGCTCATCATCTTTTTTTGAGCTCAGAGGGGTGATACTTATCATATTCATAGAGCACGGAAAAACCATTAACAGTAACAAGTAGTATGAGACACTCCACAGCTACACAAGTCCATCAAGAGCAAACAGCCTGGGCTGCTCATGGAGAGAGTGATTATGCTCCATGATAATGCACGTCCACGTCTCCAGGGTCACACAAAGTGTACAGGCCAAGTTGCAGAGGGAGCAGCTTGAGCATCTCCCCAACAGCCTAGACATGTTGCCCTGGGACTTCCATCTGTATGGTCCACTAAAAAAGGGCTGGCTCGTCACAGCAACATGAATTCTAGCTTGTTAAACAGTGGGATAGTTGTGCTCAGGCCTCTGAGACTTCAGTTACACCACAGTGTCGTTTAGTACCTTTTCATTTGAACACCCCTTGTATTCAATACTTTTTTTTAACATCCTGTAAACATTCTAGTGAAAAAAAGAGCATTACAAATCAGCTATCCAAATGAGATGGAAATTGGAAGTTGTGATGTACCGTACATGAACAGAAGGGGGGAAATTTCAGAATAATTGCTTGAGTCGATCAAAAGAAAGTTTCACAATCTGAACAAGTCAATGACACTGGTCCTCATGCAAGCAGTTATTTTGGCTGGCAGTGAGTGAGAGAGTTATTGTATGTTATCCCGAGATATATCGTGACAAATTCAGTCCAACTGGTGTGAAAGATCATTAAAGCCCTGAGTTATTAGGAGGACCCTGCCCATAATGCTCCAGATGTCTTCAATTAAGGAGAGGTCTGGTGACCTTGCAGGCAAAGGTAAGATTTGACAAGCAGTAGAAACTTACTGCATGCCGGCAGGGATTATCTTGCTGAAAAGTAAGAACAGCATGGGCTCACCAAAAAGGATAACTAAATGAGGCACAGAACGTAATCAATGTACTGCTGTGCTGTAAGAGTGCCAAGGATGACAAACAAAGGTGTCCTGCTATGAAATTAAATGCCATTCCAAAACATCATTCCTGGTTGTCAAGTCAGACCATGTGGTGGGCAACAATAAGGTTAGTATGCCACTGCTGTCCAGGGTGTCTCTCTGGTCGTCTGGGCTCAATTTAAAGTGGGCTCATCACTGAAGACAATTCTACTCCAGTCGGAGAAATTCCGAGCCGAATGCCCCTGACAATACTTATAAAGGACTTGATGATGTACAGAGATCAATTTGGTTGGTGTAGGAGATTAATTTTAATTGATGGAAGAGGTGCAATGAGTTCAGCCACCTTTCTGTGAGCCACCTACTAATAGTCCTTGTGATCATTGTAGCTCCAGTTACCATTCACATCAATGATAATGAAGAGTCCATGGCTCTAAGTGATTATCTGACAGTTGCTACACCCTTACATTCTGTTGTCTCTCTAAGTCAACCACTATTCACTGTAATATTTTACTCCAAACAGTAATACTGTGCAGTGTCATTATGTGTCTGGAAGAAATGCATGTGAGAAAAAGTCTACAAAAATAGAAAGTTAACTGGCATATGTGATCTGATAAGAGATGCTCACCTGTTTAGAATCCACCCCATAATATCTAGTGGTAGCCACATCACAAATACTCAGTGCTGGTCAAATTAGCAAATATTTCACCCCAATGAACCTGTTAAAATAAAGGACATAAATGACAAATCTCAACTGAATGATTACTATTTGTATTTTGCAGTGAAAAACTGTTTTTGTCATTGCCTCTGAGTCTTCAGAAACTAATTCTTATAATGATGATTTGACTTACAGGTTGAAGAGCGAGTATCAAAGCTTCAGAAAGCATGTACTGCCCATACTAAAGGATTTAAAGACTCAATGTGTGGAAAGGGAATAGACCGTCATTTATTTTGTCTCTATGTCTTATCCAAGTATTTTCAAACTGACTCGCCCTTTTTAAATGAAGCTCTTGGAGAACCATGGCGTCTTTCAACATCACAAACACCTCATACCCAGATAGCAAAAGTTGACCCAAGGAAAAATCCAAAGGCTATCACGCCAGCTGGTGGGTTTGGTCCAACTGATAAAGATGGATATGGAGTCTCATATATTATTGCTGGAGAAGATGTAATATTTTTCCACATTTCCAGCTATCACAGCTCCTTGCAAACAGTAAGTATACATATATGTACTTTTAAAAAATTGCATTTTCATTTCAATACAAAAGAAAAAAACCTGAATGAAAAAACACTAACAGCTAATAAGGGGACGATGACAGACACAAACATAAAATCTGTTAAAAATTTAGTTTTAAGAGTTTTTAGATACTTCCTTCATTACAAGCAATAAGAAGTTAGTGAAGGACAAATATTACGGTAATATCTGAAAGTGGTAGTAAATAAGAAAAGTCCTTACAAGTCATATTTAAAGAGACTTTCAATTTCAGTATTTCAGTATTAACACAATTCGGCGTATTTCACACGCGAAAACAAGGGATTTCAGTTTATCCAAGATTTTCGTTATCCGAACCGTCAGCCGTCCCGATCATTTCGGATAAACGTTACTTTACTGTTTTGTATTTTATCCTTTTCTTAACAGCGGACACTTCTTAAAAGCGGACAATTTTATTTTCCCCAATC
Organism: Locusta migratoria; assembly: GCA_026315105.1. NCBI lineage: Eukaryota > Metazoa > Arthropoda > Insecta > Orthoptera > Acrididae > Locusta > Locusta migratoria. The sequence goes on from CM048744.1 coordinate 569,435,214, forward strand.
GTGTCTGTTATTCAGAAGTTTTACTGTATAATAGAAAATGCAGTCTCACTTGAAACTGCAGTCTCTTGAAGATAAAAGGCAGCTCTGTTGGAATAAGAGATATTTGCAGGATGTAAACTGTTTCATTCTCTCCCTTTCAATGTAGGATGATAGTTGTCATCATTTTGGTTGGATATCAGTGAGAAAAATTATCATAAAGATTTGAAATTTTGTTTAAAGTTTGTTGCAAGTTGCTAGGTACTCTCATTCTCATATAGTGTTTGAAAAAACTCTTGTCACATGATGACACTTTTTTTGCACCTTATATTGTTTATGAAATTATTTCTCCTGAGTCTAACCATGGCACATGTACTGCACCCATTTCCTCCTGCACACATCTCTTGTTCCCATGTCTCTGTCCATCTCCTCCTCCTTCTCTATGTCCATTTCCTACATGACTCTTTTCCATCTCTTTCTCCTACTTTCACTGTCAACATAATCCTTCCGCCTCTATCACCTTCCATCTCCTCATCCTTTCTCTATGGCCAGCCATGCTGATCTGCACAACTCACGGATACAGTCTATACAATTTTTGTACGAATTTCCTCTTCTCCATCTCTTTATCCTCCTCATCCCCACCTCATTGTCACACCTCCTGTTCAACTCTCACTTCTTTCTCGAACCCTCCCTTCCCCCTCTCTCCTTCCTCTCTCTCTCTACATCCCCTCCTCCCCAATCTATCTGCCAGTCTTCTCCTCCCCAATGTCTGATGCCAACACCACTTCCTCTCTCTGTCCAGCTTTTCCTCACATGTTTCTTCCTACACACTCTACGTTTTCTGTTCCCTCTCATCCTCTCATTTATATCAGATTATCTCTTCCTTTACCTCTTTATCTCCTCACGCCCCTTTCTCTATGTCAATATTCTATCTAAACCCAGATCTATGTCTGTATATCACCTCTCTGTATCCATCTATTCCTCTCCTTTCTCTCATTCCATCTCGTGTTTGTTCACCTTTTCATTCCCATTCTCTGTCCATTCATTCCTCCCCCCTCTCTCAAATTCTTTTTCTCTCCTTCTCTCCATCTCTGACCATCCTCTCCTTCACCCCATCCTCTCAAACAAATTCCCTTTGGCTCTTCCTCTGTATATCTCCTCCCCTCACCAATCTCTGCCTCTTTCTTCACACCCCTCTCATATCTCCTTCTCTCTTTTCATCTCCTGCTGCCCCTCTCTGTCTGTCCAGCTCTTGCTCTCCCATCCACCTCATCCTCTTCATTCTCTCTGTCTATCTCGTTCTCGACATCTCTCGCTGTTTCTAGCCACTGATATGAAGACTGCCCTTGGAGGGCTGGTCGATAAGGCAGGCTGATACTATTTGTACATAACACACTGGTTGTGCAGGTCAGCCTATACTGCATGGGCTGGAAAACATGTTTTTGCCCATATCTTCACTCTTATGGGAGCTAGGAGGTTACAAATGCCACAGTGATGATCCTCTTGTTGCAAGCAGTACATGTAGCACATTTGGTTGAAAGAGAACCAATAGTTTAAATGGTCATATCTTTTGATTGCATTAACTAAGAAGCTTTAATTTTTCACAGGGCCAAGGGACCGTATATCTAAGTAAATGTAATAATTTTTCACCTTGATGTATCAATCAGTTAATGAGGAAAAGTTCTCTTGGATGTTAAACAGACACACTATCGGACATGAAAGTGATCCTATAATGGGCTTGTTTTTACCAATGGAGGTAAAGAACTCTAAAAAGAATCAAAGTAGTGACTAGATAGGAGGGAATAAAATTATAACACTGAAAATAACTGCACAAAAATATTTTGAAAGAAACTAAATTTTTGATAACAGACACAAAAATGCTTGTCATTCGCAGCAAAATGCGGGAATAAAGGTGAAGAAATAAAAATCAGTAGTTACTTTCAGCAACTATTTGAGTTTTACTTCTGGTTTCTTCCAGTAACAACCTCCATTAACTTTGACTTTATAATATGTGGCAAAACAATTTTAGTATAATGTTATTAGAATTTCATTTATTAATCTCTTAATTAATGTGTTCTAGCCCGTAACATAGAGAACCTTTCACTACCTTACACCTGTTGTACATCTTGTGCTTCCTTTCTCAATTACCTTCTCCCTTCCATGTGAAAGAAGGAATTTTCTGAGACCAGTATTTCATGTTTTAACAATTTGTTTGAAGACAGTCCAATTCCGTCTCAAATACTGCTACTTGATTTAATTTGCATAATATAAAATGCATAATGGTTTGGTCATATTTAATTTTCAAGCAATGTATTTTCCATTTTAGGATTCCAAACGGTTTGCTGCAGCAATTCGAACATCAATGAATGATATGAAAAACTTGTTTCTGGAGTGGAAGAAAATGCAGATAAAAGTAAAGGATTGATCTGAAGTGTGGCCAAGTTCACTTAATCCCGAACAAAATTATCAACCACTATTTCATCACAAATCTTCAATCCAGAATATTCCATTAAAACAGATGCCATCTGTTATTTCTCACTGTTCATTGGTTGTGACAGTTTTCATATACTGTGGTTTCTGTTTGTATTTATCAACAGTAGCAACTTGCAAAAGTAAATGGATGGACTTCAGCTCTTCATCATGATTATTTCTTATAAAAGACAACTGCATTTTTGAAAGATGTGATGTTAATAGTGTCATGTGAATGGATAAGTTCAGCATTATTACAGTATTTCCAGTGCTTGATATAATGTGTACATGTCTAACATTATTGTTGTTGTATGGTAATGAATGAAATGAAGAAACAATGTTAGAAAAATATGATGTGCTCATAATCCAAATGAGCACAAATATCTTTGTATGTAGTGAAGAGTGTATGCAGAGAGTGTACACAGTACCTGTAATGTGTGTGTTAGCTGTTTTCACTGTGAAAGGAATATGTGAGTTGTTGTTATTCAGTATCAAATGAATATTAATGAGATTCAATTTTATTATATATGTATATATAGGCCCTGTTGTTATATTGTTTTACTTAAAGTAATTGTTGATGTTATTTGCATTCATAAATGTTTGTAAGTGTGATTTAAAATACAGTGACCACATTTTTTAAGACTGAAGTGTGATATGTCTACACTTGCTTTAGTGTGTAAACTAAAAATACCAAAGAAGTTCTTAATGTTTTTTTATATTACTCATTGTTATACCAAACAGACTCCTAATTGTTTTAGGTGTCAGAAATAAGTTTGTTATACATAATAAACTGCTGCAATCTTATACATGTTGTTGAAATTTCTGAAAAATCAGCATAAAACATAAGCAGACATGTTTGACATCTTCATTAAAAAGATCTCAAAAGAACACATTAAATCTAGCTGCAAGAATGAAGAATGCATCCTTTTTTTTTCAGGTATGTATTTTTAATATTGCTTCGCCAAACAGTTTCTAACTAAATGAAAATAATCATTACTGTTTTTTTCTCTAAGCTTAGGATAATTCACATAGGAAACAAATAACAAGGTATGTTCTGTCACAAAAAATAAATACTTGCTAACAAAGTTATCCTTTATTGATAGCATAGTATGATACACGAAACTAGTCGCAGAAACAATAACAATGTCATAAAACACTAGTTGCAGGGCAACCACTTCACCACTGTATAGGACTGGTTGCAGGAGTCAGAACTGAAAGACTATGTAAACAAAGTGACAACTTGTCACTTTCACACTCAAATATTCCATTGCACAAGGGACCAGAAATTCAATATAGAATCCATCTTTCAGGCGACCAATGAAGTCATAGCATATTCTGTTACATAGGCAATTACTGAGATTAAGGTACCATCGCAGTACTCTTAACAAAGTAGCACATTTTTACATGTGTCTGTGTTGGTGCAGTTATGGGTACATATTGGACACCTCAGCTTCATGATTTGTTGGACCATTAAAATTGGGCAAATAGGCCTAGTATGACAATATTATAGTCGGTAAGAAATAGTTGCCACATTTGCAGTCTCTATCATTAGTGCCTGTGTTTCAACTGTTATTTCAGATGTAACTTTCTGCATATTGGCAAACTATCCTCATTAAATAGTTGAATTCCAACCTGGACTTTCCAATGTTACATGTCTAAGGTAACAAGTGATTTGTCTTTTAGCTGGCAATTCAGCTGCAGAGACATACAGTTTGACATGCACTTGTCTGAATGCTCAAATTTGACTTATTGTATTGAAGATCATTTTAGCTAACTGCAGCTATCTTGAATGAAACACTCATAGCTCATTCAGCTGATTTAGTAAAATAAATAAATCACACTTAATACTATTTATAACTAATTGAATAAAAACAAAGAAAGAACATTGCAATAACAATACTTCTGACCAGATTTCCTTCCATAAAAAAGGTTTTTTTTGCACCTACAACAAGAATATCTCATCTCCATCATCATCTAGAAGCATTGATAATGGCAAGTCACTTGCCGAAAGCTAGATCTACAAAATGAAGCGGTTTCTTACAAAAATAACACCCATTTGAATACTTTCGACATCAAAAATCAGCGAGATACTTATTTTAATATCTTCATGTAAACAGTAATGACACACAAAATAAAGTTTTTACACCTAGACAAATGCAGGGTTTTGCTAGTATACAAATAAAAATAAATAAATAAAATTCTAGCCTATTTTAACTTTTCTGTTTTCTTCTACATTTGATATTGATCAATTTTCTGAACTTTTGAGTGGAATCCTGCCACTGATATCATGATTAAAAACTAACTAATGCCTCAATTGTATGCCACATTGGTCTTCAGGTCACTGGACACTTCTCAAAGGAGTACTCTTTTACACGTTCAACATTAGCATTGTGCCCTGGAACACTAAATTTGAATTCTCACATATGTAGTATTTGCGAATACTACAGCCACACTCTTTAGGGAAACTGGCTCAATTCTATTGAAAATTTACAAAACAAATTATCACTATTATTGCTGAGTTGTGAAGCAGGTGAAGGTTGGAATGTTTTAGAAACAGGAGAACATATTGTAAAGACAACTCTAAGTTAGTGAGGCTTACTTCACTGTGCAGTTCAGAGAAGCTGGTGATGGAAGGAATAATCCAGATGACCATGTTGTGAAGCATTTTGACGGAAAGATTAAAAGCATTGGTGTTTTTTCATGTCTGGATTTTGTGAAGAGCTGCTAAGGAGTTTTGAGGGATGTTGCAAGCTAGGAAGGGTCTGCATCTTGTGTGCTGTTGATGGGGAGGAACATATTGGATAGGATGGTGCTGGACAGTGGTGCACCTAGGTGAAAGTAGGGTATCAGCAAGCTGGATAACATGTGGAGGTGATTTCTAGAATGCTCTTCATAGTACTAGAACACAAGGGATTCGTTTCAGTTATTTGATGTTTGTAGTAGGGATTGAACTGTAGCAGTATCCTTCTGATGGAGCAGAGGTGGTTTTTTGGAATGCTTGTGCCATGGTGTTGCTCTTTGCAATATCAGGTGTGTTAAGGCTAGGGAATATTAGAATCTGAGAAAGTATAAGGTATATAAAGGTCAGGGACTGGTAGTATCTGAGAAGATATATGGGGCTGTATTTTCACGATCTTTGTACAATGTGTTGTATCCCACATAAATTTGGTTTCGATAACTCTGGTCCTCTTTCGTGTTGCAGTTTTCATGGTCAGCACTGTAATATCCAAAAGATGGCAGATGGTACAAGCCAAGCAAGCAGTAAACTTTTGATACAGTTCTACACTGTTGCCTAGTACAATTATGCATCATCTGGAACAAGTGAACATATATGCAACTGAAGACTTTATTGGTAGTGGGATAACTAGGCTGGGAATCAGTTTCTTAGTAGCTCGAATTCCAGTGACGTCTACTGATTCACTAGTGGAACAGAAGCTACCAACAAAATGTGAGTGTCCTGTTCTGGGACTGAGGATACGAAGTGATCTGACCCGAAGATGAATATCTTATTTATTGTCTGCATGTGCAAATAACAAATCCAAATAGTTCATTTCGTTAATAAGATTCGTATGATTTAAAAGGCAAATAAAGGACAACACACTTCAATGTTTGGAATTCGTCCATATGTTTTGGAAATTCTTATAAACATATTATTTCTGATTATGTGCCCACGGGAAACGTGCTATTCAAGACACCAAGGTGATACTACACTTCTTGCACAATAGCGGCAAATACAGTAATCACTGCCGGCCGCGGTGGCCGAGCGCTCTGGGGCGCGCCAGTCACGGTCTGCACGGCCACTACGGTTGGGGGTTCGAATCCCCCTTCGGGCATGGATATATGTGCCGTCCTTAGTATTAACTAGTACATAAGTAGTTTGTAAGTTTAGTGACCGATGACCCCGTAGTTAAGTCCCATAAGCTCTACAAACACTTGAACAGTAATCACTCGTTGGAAATATGCAGACACATGTAACAAGTTGCTCAGTGACAAATCAATGATGTTGTGGCACAAAGGACGCAATCACAGACATACATGTCTGTGGACGCAATATTATCGGCTGCATGGAGGTAAGAATGATTGGCTGCCTCAACACCACTCTTGGTTGAATTAAAGTAGACTGTGGTTGGCTGTATTCACCTCCCGCCATTAATCGCGGCACTATAAACATCAATACGTTAAGCAACAAAGTTACGTAAATTAATTTTAAACTCGAAGTTTTCCACATCCATTAAAATAATACAGATACCTGTATTTAGTCAAACGTCGGAAGAAACTGACAGATGCAATCGATTTTACACATCTGTTATGTTTGCTAGTGCCACAGATTGGTAGAATTCAAAAGTATGTTAATGGCTTACCTTCTGTTGCTGTCGTTGTTCTGTACGCTTCCAGTATTTCACGGTTTTCTTAAGTTTTTTGCCGGATGGGGACGGTAATATTCATGTTGCACAGACTTAGTCTCCGCTAAGACTGACGCCCGGCAACGGTGCGGGCTGCTACAGGGAATCATGTATTGTTGTGAACTACGATTACGACGCGCTGCTCTAAGATGATATGCAGAAATAACCACTGCCTAATTAAAGAAACTATACAGCGATAACAGAAGGCACGTAACTAAGTTAAACGACTGCTAAAAATTTTAAAAATTATAATGACATAGAGAAGAGAAAAATGGTTAAATTTCAGTTTTTGAGTCTGCGACTGGTGCTTCAAGCGTAAACTTTGGCAACGGCGCCATGGATGACGAGAGGTCAAGGTGGCCAATGAGGAAACGCGTTCGGGCGGCCAATAAGATTGCGTGTTTGTTGTTCAGTTTTAAAAATTTTTTTGGCGTTTGGGTGCAGCGTTTTTTTCAATCTTATTGATATTTCATTTATAATGCGAACTGTGTTTTTTACCGGTTTTTACGATACGTATGGAAGGTACGATTGTGACGGACTCGCAGACTATACCGAAAACCGACCATTACATGTAGTATTTACGAGGAAAATTAATTTACTCACTTGACAAGGGTTCATCAACAACCTGTCAGCCATAGAGCAGGAACAGCATTAATTATTTATTTCATGGTGAACAGAAAGGTGCTTGCTCTTTCGAAACCCATTAACAGAGAATGAGGGGAATAATCTTTTGTGTCCATCATCACGAAATAAATAATGAATGCTGTTCCTACTCTATGGTTGATAGGTTCTTATATACCTTTGCCCGGTGAGTATATTATCATAGTACTACATAGGTTCGTCCCAGCAGCTGCCAGACTGCTTGACGCGCATACGCAATGCTGAAATTGTGTTTCAGCAGCGCCTTCTCCCGCTTCTGGCAACTTGGAGTGTGGCTGTTTAGTTTTCCAGCAGTTGCAACAAGCAGCTACACGTTACCCGGAAAAATATTTCTGGCGGTGTGAAGCTGCCAGATTCTCGCTTGGGCAGAAAGGTCTTAGAGTGGAGGTAGTCATCACGTGACACGTGTATGTTGTGGCGGATTTTCCGATTATTTCGAAGCCACTGCAGATCCCACTTGAGATCGGATATTTCATTTCACTGTAAGGTTTTAAAACCTTACAGTGAAATACAATTCAGCTGCTGCTCAAAATGGCCACTGCAAGCAACGGATATTTCATGTTTACACTTCTTCGTTATTAGGAATGTAAATATTTTAATTATTCGTTTAAACTTACATTCGCCTGCAGAAGCGAAAAAGAAATGTAATTGGTTGAAATGTGGAACTTATAATTGCTGTTTATTTCAGATGTTCAGCGAATCCGAGTCTGATGTATTGTCGAGTGACGAGTATGTGGTGGCAGGAATTTTCACCGCCTTACATGCTATGTTTACGTATTAATAACATGCATTTATTTATAATGTAATTACTGGTATCAGTTTGATTCCGGATAATCTGATAACAAAAACAGGTAGGGAGAGTGGGAATATCAATGTTGACTAGGTCACTGAGAAAACTGGTTGATGCTGGTAGGAAACATTTACTGTTAACAATATTTGCATGTAGTACTTCTCTTGTTTTGAAACGGGTACGCAGCCAAGTCAGTCAGGCAGGACGGCAAGCGTCGAGGGGAGTCGTAACGGTACCTCGAGGGTGCGGCGTGTTCACCAGGTGGTGCGAGGTTACAGGTTACTGACCCACCGAAGCCGCTTTGCGCCAAAACTCGCCGGCGACGATACGATTGGGGGATGATTTCAATTGCCAAATGGTTGAAACGTTTTAGAACTTTCTAGAAGCCTCTAGAAGCTTCTTTTTCGTGGGAAAGATGTATGGAAGGAAGTACTAGTGGGGGAGAGAGATTTCAAGCTATAGCTGTGATTGGCTCTTGAGAAAACGGGGTTGGAACACTTGCGGGGAGTGACACTTGCGGGGAACCCGGGGCCCTTGGGTGGCTTATGGCTTTTCCTGTGTACAGGCACACCAAGAAGTCTAGCACTGCTGTTGTCAAGTTTCCACACGGTCAACACAGAACGCACTGCACAGAACCGTTGAATTATGTCTTGTGAATGTACCTACAAAATCTTCCATATGAAAATTTTTTTGTGAGTCCCAAATTTGTTCTTTCTATAATAAAATTAAAAACATATTAAAAATTCAGAACTCGAAAACCAGTGAAGTTATGGACTTGAAGCGTTTTGTGTTGCTAAATCTTTACATAGTAGACACGATTCTAAAATTTGGTTGCTATCGCCAAAGTAGACGAAAAGTTAAATTTTTTGGTGTAATCTTCGCCGTGTAGACTGTATGTTGTAGAAGTCTACGCCGAACCCAATTATAATCATACCTCTGAGAAGAGAACGTTGTTTACACTTCTCCTGCGTTTCTAGTCGGCCGTGCTGTGGTACGTAACGACGTCATACCGTTCCATTTCACCGAGAGCTATATATGTATTGGTGTGATGTCTGTTCTTTCGAAATAAGACATCACACCAATATATGTATCATTTAGACGCAAAGATTCTGGGTTCTGTTTTCATCGCTAACGCGATTAACAACGTTAGACCTCGTGTGTAAACAGTTAAAGGTTATGAGTGCCACTGGAAAAATGCATAAGTAACACCTGTTGTTAGACGTGAAGATGACCTGAAATTAGCCGAAATCGATATCTCATAATAAACATAACGTGTAGCTGTCTATAGTTCATAATGCAATTTCTAACATATTTAAAAGCTGCTCAAAACCACCAACAAAAAACCTTTATAATGAGATTGTATATAATTCCACGATCAAATTGTGTTTTAGTTATTTGTAGAAATACACCTAAAGATCTGCCCTTGCTTTTAGTGCCTTGATCAGCTGTTTATTTTTAGAGGTATTTCTAGGGACAGGAAAAATTCGTATTTGCGATAAATTCGAATATAGATGCGAATTGTGGCTCAAAATGCAGTAAATCCGAAATTGTCATAAATGGTATATTGGTGTGAAACACTATTTAATCAGAAATATTGGGAGATAACTTTATTTTCTGCCCTTACATATGTACAAAGTAAACAGTAGGTACCGGAAAAATTCGCATTTTTCAATGAATGCGAAATATAGGCCCATGCTAATTTTGGGCCGGAATGCGAGAGACGTGAATCTTGTAATATACGCTATTTTTAGCGAATTGTTTCGCTCGGAGGGCCTTTCCCTGAATACGGCACATATAGCGGCTGGAGGTCGTGGAATATGGGTGGTGTATCCCTACTTCTGGAAAAGCCTGTTCACTACCTGCAGCGTCCGGGTCTCCCCGCAAGTGTCTACACATTCCCTTTCCCCGCGAATTCCAGTCCCCGCAAGTGTCACAAACTCGAGAAAACGGCCTGGAGAGACTTGTGGCTTGCTGCAAAGTGAGTCGAGGATTCTGCTAGCTGCGCTCGTGGCGCGAGGTCGCAGGTGGGCAGTTGCTGGCAAAGCGTCCAGTGACTTAGCTCTCAATTAGTCGCAAGTGCAGATTGCATTGCTAGAAGTATTCATAATTGTTTCTCTGTGAGCGGAGGAACAAAATTATTACTTCAGTGCATTGTATTTGCATTTCGAAGCACACATTTACAAGCTTGCAACTGAGCTTCTCTTCTGCTTCTGACCAGTGAGGCAAGCAGTTTGCGAGAACCTCTTGTTCGACTTTGATACTTCAGTGACTTCAACTTAGGAGTTTCACCGTCATACAACTTCAGCTTCACGTCGAACCGACCCATCGACGGAGGCCAGTTGCCGTTCGTCTTATGAGAGCTGTACTGGGAATTGGTGATAAACGCATATTCCATTTGCTAGAGCGCAGTTAAAGACAAATGTACCTTCCACTAGTTGGCTGTGTTCTTGAGCTTCTGCTTGTATTCTCTACCGACTTGGATAGCGATTTTTAATTTCTTTTAAAACAACACGTCCTCAATATCAACCATTTTTCATAATAGGTAGAGGTTGTGCCATCCTTGTTAGAGATTCATTACTTTTTATCATAATTCATTTCTGAATTTGTGCGCCGTCCTTTCTTATAATTAAATTACTGTATTGAACATTTAATCCTCCGATTTCTTATTTATTAGGATTAGGAATCCCAGCTGTCCCTAGCGATAAGAAATTGTCTAAGATTGAAACCAAGTGTTTTTGTATCAATAATTGCCTAATTGAAAGGAGTGATTTATATTTATTTTCGTAATGATACCTTAAGGCTGGTGAAACACAAGCAAATTAGCGATAGGGTCGTTCATTCAATCTCACCAGCTGCGGTACAATCATTACAAGTAAAGAAAATTTTCGTAAAGTGTAATACTTGCTTACCAAGATCTGCTCCAGTAGAATGTAATTTCTTTTCTCAGGCCCATGCTCACTGCGTCATTGTCGATGTTATCCTTCCATCTCTTCCTCTCTACCGTCTTCTCTCCATGGATTCAGAGAACGCTACTTTAGGCAGTCGTTCCTACTCAATCCTAATTAGATGTCCAGCCCACATCAGTCTTCTTCGCTTCATCCTTCGACTAATATCAGGCTTTGACATAGCTCTTTCAATTGCTGGTTTTTTAGTATCCTCCACTCCCCTGTAACTGGGCCTCTCTTAGGCCCAAAACTAGTAGTTTTTGTTCATTTGATTTTCTTAATTTAAAGCTTTCTGACCCACATAGAGCTACTGGCAAGATGACACTCTGGTATAGTTTGAAGCTTCTCAAAACAGCTCTACTGCGTAACACATCTCCCAGGTCAAAATAAGCGTTATTCGCTGCTGCTAGCCTCGCTTGAATTTTAATTTCCATTTTATTCCGTTCACTGATGATGCTTCCCAAATATTTGAAGGTGTCTGCTCTTTTAAAAGTGAGATCATCAACTATCAGTGGACTGCCATCATTAGGTGCATTGCTCACGACCATGTATTCAGTTTTCTTCTCATTGATCTCTAACCCCGCTTTCTTTGCAATCTTTTTGTAGGAGCTTGTCATGCGTCGCAGTTCTTCTTTATTGTTACTTATTAGGTCAATATCGTCCGCTTAAGAAAGACGATGTGTTTTAATAAGACACATCCTAATTCCAACCGGGTTAACTTTTTTTGTGTTCCCTATCTGTCGTTCTAAAACCAGAATCAAGTCACATTTAAAATTTACTTCTTAAAGGCACTGTAGAGCATAAGAGGCTAATCTAGTAACAACACTGTATTTCGAAGTAAAACATCTACAATTTTTTTGTTCACAGTATGTTATTATGGTAGATTACGGTTTAACGTCCCGTCACTGTGGTCATCAGAGACGGAGCACACGGTCGGATAGCTTTTGTCATGGATGGAGAAGGAAATTGCTCAAACCCCCTTCAAAGGAACCACCCTGGCATTTGCTTGGAGTGATTTAGAGAAATCAAAGAAAATGGAAATCAGGATGAGATGAGGCAGGTATAACCCTGAATTGAAGAGCTATTAAACACAGAGGATGAGTGAAGGAGCGAAAGAAGTATTTGGTACTCTGAAGTAAACGTGGGTCAATCTTCACTCAACAGTTTATTTCACAGTTTAACTGTAGGTACATAGTACTACATAACGGGTTACCATCACAACGTAACAGAACAAGGCCGGGTCTAACAGCACAAAACTAAGTTCCCCACTGACGTAGTCTCTGTTATGCCGGTCGTCGCTAGAAGGCTTGAGTCGTCCTGGACGTACGGTGTTCAGGAGCGGTAAAGTGATGCCAGGGCCTTGCTGGCATGGTCTCAAATTAAGGCAGCGCACTGGTGGCAGCCTGGTGTAGGAGTACACCGGTGTGCAGTGCGCCGCAGCTCGCTGTAAGAAGAGCTACCGCGTTAGCAAGCTGACTTTTTTTTTAAATTTTTTTTGGAGCTCGATCAGAGGTGCAAGGATTATGATATGAAGATCAGCATCTCGAAAACGAAAGTAATGTCTGTGGGAAAGAGATTTAAACAGATTGAGTGCCAAATAGGAGGAAAAAAGTTAGAACAGGTAGACAGTTTCAAGTACCTGGGATGTATTTTCTCACAGGATGGCAACATAGTGAAAGAACTGGAATCGAGATGCAGGAAAGCTAATGCAGTGAGTGCTCAGCTAAGATCAACCCTCTTCCGCAAGAAGGAAGGAAGTACCAAGACTAAGTTAGCAGTGCACTGCTCTATCTTTCGACCACCTTTGTTGTATGGGAGTGAAAGTTGGGTGGATACAGGTTACCTTATTCATAAGGTAGAGGTTACAGATATGAAAGTGGCAAGAATGATTGCAGGTACTAATAGATGGGAACAATGGCAGGAGGGTGTCCATAATGAGGAAATCAAAGAAAAACTGGGAATGAACACCGTAGATGAAGCAGTTAGAGCGAACAGACTAAGATGGTGGGGTCATGTTACACGCATGGGAGAAGCAAGGTTACCTAAGAAACTCACGAACTCGGCAGCGAAGGTTAATAGGAGTCGAGGTAGACCAAGAAGGAAGTACTTAGATTCGGTGCAGAATGATTTTGAAGTAAAAGGCATAACATCAGACGAGGCATCAATGTTAGCATTGAATAGGGGATCATGGAGGAATTTTATTAGAGGTACTATGCTACAGACAGAACGCTGAAAGGCATAATCAGTCCCTAATGATGATGATGATGATTGACTTTGCCTCCTGCTTGCCGGGCGTGTAGTTTATCCGTAACTCTTCGGTCTATGTTGAGCTGCAGCCTTTCAGGGGCTATTGGAAGGTCTTGAGTCGCAGTGCTGAGCAGCTTTTCGGCTCCACTCGAATGAATTCGGCCACTGTCGGTGGGGAATGGGTCGAAACCCCCTCAGAGGTATCGATTCGCGTACATTCCCCGGGGGTTTTACATCATCCCCTCCCCTTCCCCCGATGGCTGGCGTGGGGGGTTGCTCCCAAAGTAGGTGTTGGAGGAGTAATGGAGGAGAGACCCCAACCGCCAAGGGGCAGGTATAGCCTGGCGCCCATGAAGGCCCATAGTAAAAGGTGCAGTTATTACAGTCCCTAAAAAGGACGGAGCAGTTAAGGAAATGCAGCTAAGGACGCCAAATGCACTGAGTACGTCGTGTTTAAATCACAAGAAGAACTGTTTCCTAACAAGGTACCTAAACTGAGAAATGCTATTGCTACAATAAAAGTAAACTTTGTTTACATGATAAATCAATCAAATATGAAGGCCGTAAACTCCACAAAATATCTAGGAATTACAATTACTTCTGACTTAAATTGGAAAGAACACGTAGATAATGTCGTGGGAAAGGCGAACCAGAGACTGCATTTTGTTGGAAGAACCCTTAAAAGATGCAACAGAACTAGTAAAGAAACTGCATACACTACGCTTGTCCGTCCTTTTACCGAGTATTGCTGCCCAGTGTGGGATCCTTATCAGGTGGGTTTGACGAAGGACATCAAAAAAGTCCAAAGAAGGGCAGCTCGTTTCATATTGTCACGATACAGGGGAGACTGCGTTACGGAAATGGTACAGGATCTGAGATGGGAATCGTTACAACAACGGCGCTTATCGCTGCGGCGTGGGCTACTTACGAAACTCCAATCGCCAACATTCTCCTCCGAATACGAAAATATATTGTTGACTCCCACTTACATAGGTAGAAACGATCATCAGAATAAAATACGAGAAATCAGAGCCCCAACGGAGAGATTCAGATGTTCATTCTTCCCGCGCGCTATTCGAGAATGGAATGGGAGATAAAATAGTATAACGGTGGTTCGATGAACCCTCTGCCAGGCACTTAAATGTGATTTGCAGAGTATCCCATGTAGATGTAGATGTAGAAAAGCTACATCACCCTGTTTTAGGAAACACCCAAAACGTTAAATTGTACTGCTGTCAAAGATTTGTACATCCCTGGCATTTATCTGTAAACGCAAGTGGGTAGAGCGACATGAGGCATTGCATCTATTCACTGAACGCTTCAATTTATTATTTGAAGTGTTAGACCAAATAGTCACATGGAAAGACAGTAAATAAATAAATAAAATTTACATATGTTTCCAGCCGATATCACGTTTTATTCATTCGGATGACCGGTTTCGACGTCATCTTCTGATATACTATATCTCTCTATGTTACATCTCATGCAGGCCCTAGTTAGTTCCTTTTATTACAAATATCTCGATACAATTGCATCCATACATATGTGAAATACAACAATGATGGTAGAGTTGTATACATCATTAGATTTACTGTAGACATTTCCTCAATGGCTGCACTAGAGGCTCTAAGTATAAGGTACCGAGCTACATAATAATAATAATAATAAAATAATTGTAACGCATCCTGTTTATTCTTAGTATTAAATTATCATAAGTTAATTATATCACTGTTCATTCTGGATGAAGTGTTATCTTTACCTCTTCCTCTAATCGGTCGTTGCAAGGAAGGTCAAATGATCTGAAGCAAACTTGATGTGTTGTGTCGTCTCGCATCTCAGTTCTGACCTCCAGATGTAAAAGGCAGAAATTTCTTTTCGAGATGTTTGGAACAAAGCAGAAAAGAAGACTTCTAATATCGGAGCTGTAATCAGTGCAGCAGTAAAGCACGTTGCTGCAGTCAACAGAACCGCTGCTACTTCAGATGCAGAATATTTTAGAATAACTGTACGCATGCCTGTCCTTGACAACATGTTGTATGACATTGTTCAGAGATTTACACACGCAGTTTGGCAGGTGTACGTTCTTCCGGCCTCTGTTCCAGAGGCAATCGTTTATTGTCAGCAGAGGAGCTACGCAACAACATAAGGGCCTCACATCTGCTTTTTCTAGTATCTTGGCAATGGTGGGCAACAACAGCGTTTCACAATCCTTACTTAAGGTTGAAGACACCATGTGGTGACAAAATGGATCGAATGGATGAACAGTCACCCAGCTGCAGACGCGCTGCAGTCCTCCAGCAAAGACGCCTTCCACATTATTCACGATCCCCTCCATTTGTTAGCTATGCTACCCGTCAGCAATGCCTCAACTGAGAAGACATTTTCTTCTCTCTGTAGCTGAAGACTTACGTAGGGTGAAACATAGGCAAGATCGACTGACAGGCTTAGCTTTGCTCTAAATTCACAGAGATATTATTGTTAATGTAATTGAAATATTCGCCAAAAGTAATAAAGGAAAGCGGGCATTAATCTGCAAGAAATATACCGATCGGTTTTCTTCTAGACTTGAAGCGAGAGACATTTTTTTTTTTTTTTTTTTTTGTATTCCTCTCTTATTTATTAAAATTATGAACAATCTTTATTACTCAAACTAAAAATTTCATTACCAAAAATATACTTCTCTTCCCCCCCCCCCCCCCCCCACTGCCTCACTGTAGTCCAACCTGGATCCGCCCCTCGTATAAGACTGATGTGGTTCTCCATGCTTCTCTGTCCTGCGAAAACTCTTTGTCCCCGAATAACTTCTGCAAGCTATGTCTACTTTAACCTGCTTACTGAGTTCATCTCTTGGTCTTCCTATATAATCTCCTTCCTCCCCCCCCCCCCCTCCCTTATGCAACAAATTTCTTTTCGCCACATTTCTATCCAGTACATCCACATTAGTTACGCCATCTATCCGCCTAACCCTCAGAATTCTTCTGTAGCACCACATACCAAAGGCCTCTATTCTACATACGCCTTAACTGTTTCATTATTCATGTTGGACTTCTGTACACAACTACACTCTGGACAAAAGCCTACTGAAAAGATTTCCTAACACTTAAATTCATAGTGGATGCTACAAGTTTCTCTTCTTCAGAAACATTTCTTGTTATTGCCAGTCTACATCATTTTATAGTATAAGAAGATTAACTACACGTCTCGAGATCGAATCAAGATAATCAAATCATTTATTTATGGAGTATTAAGTTCTTTAATGCTAGAAACTGCCCACGGAACTCTGTCTTTGCAGGTCCCCGGTAAACGAAAAGTGTTTGAGGTGGTTACATCTATGAAGCTCTAGGACGCACAGAAGAACTTATACCTAGAAGCTCCATGGCGGAAAATACAAAGATGTATTGTTTAAGCTATATCTTCTGTAAGAGTATTCTGTATCATCACTTTTACATTTGTCTTCATAGTGGAAAGACAGTGAATATTCCATACTTAGCGTTGTAATAAGTTGGAATAAAACTTTGAAATGATAAAGGTGAAGAATTGAATTAAAATTTGTGATGTGACCGAGAATCGAACCCGGACCTCCTTGCTTACTAGCGAAACGTCTTACCGCTAGACCACCGCATCAATAGCGCGATTTCCTTCCACGTCACAAACTTTAATTCAGCTTCTGTGTTCCTATGAAACATTGCCACATTTGCCAAGGCTCTCCATGCAGCGGAATAGTATCTTGGCAATGGACAGATCGGAACATTGATGCTGCCTTTAACCTCAGGCTAAGGTGATATGAATATCATTATAAATAGAAATTTATACACCCTGAGACTGTTTTTCGTCTCGATTTTAATTCAACGCTGCACTGTTATCATCAATGTCTTTGACATTATCGAGACGAAAAAGAGTCTCAGGGTGTATAAATTTCAATTTATAGCTTTGAAATTAATTCAAGAGTATAGAAAGTCATTTATAATGTAAGGTGGAATTAGTAATATAAGATGACATAATAACTCAATCTTCGGAAGAGTGAAGTCCGGTATTAGGTGTTTAGAGATATCATTACGGAAACAGACTAGCTGGTTCCATCATAAATAAAACCATTCGGGCTGTTAACACACGCAATTCCGACTAAAGAATGGTTAATTTCTGAAAAAAAAGTCTTGATTTTGAATATGCAAATCACCAATTTGGCAAGTTATGGGCGGAGTTACAACTTAATAAAGTAGAACTAAATTCTAAAAGATTTAATAACCAAATGAAAACACTTTCTAATTCAAATGGGGAAAGTTTAGCATTTACACCAGGAATAAATTTGTCTAAGCGGGAACGGCCACTCAGACCGTAGCAAAACACCTTAGACTAAGCGGCCATTTCGCGCGGCAACTTTCTGTAATTTACTACTGCTATCATCAGAATATCAAGAAGTGAATTCTACTCGCTTGTGCCATATAGACGCCTATAAAGAGATCCGTGGATGTTATTAAGGTTGTGAAAATAGAACAGTAAAGAAAATAAATGTAATGAACGAAATATAGTAACCCTCTTAAACTTTTCAGATTAGATATAAACCAATGGAAAGAATTAATAAAACACTCCATGACTATGAATATATAGACATTCTAGCTATATAGTCCTATAACTTCTTAGGAAAGGCATTCGCTGTAAGAAATGAAGCTGAAAAATTAGGGTTTAATGTCCTGACGACGACGAAGTCATTTGAGACAGAGTGAAAACTCAAGTAGAGAAATCGGAAGACAGGGAATCGACCACAAACGTATTAAATGTTCTGATATTCGCTTCACTTATTGGGGCGGAAGGGGGGGAGGAAGACAGTAAAAGCCGGCCGCGGTGGCCAAGGGGACTGAGGCGCGTCAGTTACGGTCTGCACGGTCACTGAGGTCGGGGCCTCGAACCCCCCTCGGGCATGGATATTTGTGCCGTCCTTAGTGTTAGCTAGTTCATAAGTAGTTTGTAAGTTTAGGGACTGATGACCCCGTAGTTAAGTCCCATAAGCTATGCAAACATTTGAATTTGATTTGGACAGTAAAACTCGTCTGGGGGAACTGCCATCCTCCCAAATAAAAGTCTATTTTCCTGCCCCTGCAGTTTATTGTTTAGTAGAAATAACTAGCATCAAAGTAGTATACTTCAAACTACTTCACGAAACTTTCAACATCTATGAAAGATGGGCCATTATGTCTAAATTGTCGAAGTAACTAATTAAAGCGATAGAGAATCACTTCAACAACCTTTCTGAAAACTAGTAGATGGCAAAAGCCTACGACTTAACTAAAAGTAACACTTTTTAATCAAATAAATAACAATTATTATTTACAAATAAATACCTGGCTTTAAGAATTGATGTGTTTTACAGATGCATATGTAACAATACTATCTCTACACATTTCTACTACCGACGACGAGATGTTAAAAAAGAAGCAACGAAGTTTTGAATTGCCTTCCTCATGAAGTTTCTCCTGTTTCTACCCAAGCTAATGTTATAAGAATTTTATTTAAATTACAAACGTGAAGTACAGGACTTGTAAGCGCTTAGTTTGAGTTACCCTAACGAATTTAGTGGAAGTAGCGGAAGTAACGCCATTTGCTGATTTTCAGCAGTTATTGCTATATAGAAAAGCGAAGTCTGTGTAAGAGAGATCATAAGCCTTTGCGATGGCGGTCATTTGGTTCTATAACGCGGCAATAGCAGGCTCTATTCGTGTAATGTTTGTCACTACTAACTGTAAGTTGCTTAAAGCAGTCAATATAGAATTACAGAGAATTTGGCCATATTCAATTTCACTTCAATTTACACCCCTGGCCATTAAAATTGCTACACCACGAAGATGACATGCTACAGACGCGAAATTTAACCGACAGGAAGAAGATGCTGTGATATGCAAATGATTATCTTTTCAGAGCAAGCCACACAAGGTTGGCGTCGGTGGCGACACCTACAACGTGCTGACATGAGGAAAGTTTCCAATCGATTTCTCATACAAAAACAGCAGATGACCTACGTTGCCTGGCGAAACGTTGTTGTGATGCGTCATGTAAGGAGGAGAAATGCGTACCATCACGTTTCCGATTGTAGCCCATCGTGATTGTGACTTATCGTATCGCGACATTGTGATAGGTGTTGGATATGGAAAATGTTCGACTGCTGCCCTGGCCAGCACTTCCTCCAGATCTCTCACCAAATGAAAACGTCTGTTCAATGGTGGCCGAGCAACTGCCTCGTCACAATACACCAGTTACTACTCTTGATGAACTGTGGTATCGTGTTGAAGCTGCATGGGTATCTGTACCTATACACGCCATCCAAGCTCTGTTTGACTCAATGCCGAGGCATATCAAGGCCGTTATTACGGCCTGAGGTGGTTGTTCTGGATACTGAATTCTCAGGATCTATGCACCCAAATTACGTGAAAATGTAATCACATGTCAGTTCTAGTACAATATATTTCTCCAATGAATACCCGTTTATCATCTGCATTTCTTCTTGGTGTAGCAATTTTAATGGCCAGTAGTGAATGTGTGGAAGAAAATTTCCGGATACTGGATCCGTGTCAGACAAAATGTAAGGTTCGAACTTAGTGTTTGACTGAAATTAATTAGAAAAGGTTGGTGAGATATTGGAAAGAAGTCCGAGAACGTCAATGACCCAAGCGAGACGGTCTTGTTCCGACGAAAAATATGATGCAATATTAGATTTTCACCACGCAACAATTTCCAATGCAAATGACTAATGTTTTAAGGCACCCATTAGTATTTTGAAATGAAATGTTGAAATGTTTGTTAAGCTTATGGGACTTAACTACGGGGTCATCAGTCCCTAAACTTACAAACTACCTATGAACTACTTACGAACTAGGACGGCACAAATATCCATGCCCGAGGGGGGATTCGAACCCCCGACCGCAGTGGCCGTGCTGACCGTGACTGGAGCGCCTCAGTCACCTCGGCCACCGTGGCCGGCCATTAGTATTTTAATTAAATCATGGGCCTCAATAAGTATATGGGTGAACGGAAATATATAGGGTTATAATGCAGAAGTAAAAGCGTCATGGCACAAGCTACGCAAAATGTGGAGCGTTGTCAAGCAAGACGCACTACGGAAGCGCCTACAATGTTTGCTGGCCGTGGTCTTGACTTTTAGTGGCATTATTATTAAACTTTATGTAATAAATTGTCTTGGAGATTTGGCTCAAAGTGTCTGAGAAGAAGCAGATAGATGAACATTATAAATTATCAGTGTTTCAAGCGATTAGTGTTTCTCAATTAAATCATGTTGGCCAGTTGGTGGCCTGGTGAAGGTGGTGCATGACGTGCGGTGCCGACGTAGGCGCGCTACCTGTATGGTAATTCTGTGTAATGAATCGTCTGAGCAGTTTGGTTCAAAGTGCATAAAAAAGCAGGCAGATAAGCTTTTCAAATTGCTACTGTGTCTCCCCGTAGTGGGTCTTAGGAAGAGAAAAACTATGACATACTTCTGACCACAATATAAACAACTTTTGAGATTTATCATTAAGTTCAAATCTTTGTCAAGCTTAAGGGACTTAGCTACGGGGTCATCAGTCCTTAAACTTACAAACTACTTATGAACTACCTTATACTAAAGACGGCACAAACATCCATGCCCGAGGGGGGATTCGAACCCCCGACCGCATTCCATTATTTTTGTTTTGCTCTTGTTAATGTTCATTTTATACGGTCTCTTCAACACACTGACCATTCCGTTCAACTGCTCTTCCAGGTCCTTTGCTGTCTCTGACAGAATTACAATGTCATCAGCAAAATGCAATGTTTTTATTTCTTCCCCCTGAACTTTAATCCCTATTCCAAATTTTTCCTTGCTTTCCTTCACCGCCTGCTCAATGTACAAATTAAATAACATCGGAGAAAGGCTACAACCCTGTCTTACTCCCTTCCCAACTGATGCTTCCCTTTCATGCCCTTCGAGTCTAATAACTACGGTCTGGCTTTTGTAAAAGTTGTAAATAACTCTCCTTTCCCTGTATTTTACCCCTGCTGACTTCAGAATATGAAAGAGTGTATTCCAGTCAACATTGTCAAACGCTTTCTCCAAATCTAAAAAAGCTAAAAATGTAGGTTTGCCTTTCCTTAATCTATCTTCTAAGATAAGTCGTAGAGTCAGTATTGCCTCCCGGGTTCCTACGTTCCTCCTGAATCCAAACTGATCGTCCCCGAGGTCAGCTTCTACTATCTTTTCCATTCTCCTGTAGATAATTCGTGTTAAAATTTTGCAACCATGACTTATCAAACTGATGGTTCTGTAAGTTTCACACCTGTCTGTGACTGATTTCTTTGGAATGGGGATTACTACATTTTTCTTAAAGTCTGAGGGTACATACATCTTACATCTTACACACCAGTTCAAATAGTTTTGTCATGGCTGGCTCTCCCAGAGACTTTAGTAGCTCGGAGGGTATGTCATCTACTCCTGGGGCCTTGTTCCGACTTAGGTCTTTCAGGGAACTGTCAAATTCATCTCTCATTATAGTATCTCCTATTTCATCTTGATCTACTTCCTCTTCCCTTCCTACAACATCGTCTCTAAGTTCATTTCCTTTGTAGAGCTGCTCTATGTACTCTTTCCACCTTTCAGGTTTCCCTTCTTTGCTGAGAACTGGTTTCCCATCTGAGTTCTTGATATTCGTAGAATTGATTTTCTTGTCCCCAAATGCCTCTTTTATTTTCCTGTAGGCGGTATCTACTTTTCACCTTCTTATACATTCTTCTACAGATTTGCATTTGGCTTCTAGCCACTCCTGCTTAGCCATTTTGCACTTCCTTTCAATCTCATTTCTTAGTCGTCAGTAGTCCATTTTGTCTGTTTCATTTACTGAATTTTTATATTTTCTCCTTTCATCAATTAAATTTAGTATTTCCTGTGATATCCAAGGATTTTTTGTAGGTATTGCCTTTCTATTTTGTCCTCTACTGCCTTCACTATTTCATCAGTTAATGCTACCCATTCCTCTTCTACTGTTTTATTTCCCCCTGTTTCTGTCAATTGTTGCCTAAATCGCCATCTGAAATTCTCCAGAACTTCACGTTCCTTCAATTTATCTATGTCCCATCTCCTTATTTTCCTATCTTTCTGCAGTTTTTTCAGTTTCAGCCTACAGTTCATGACTAACAAGTTATGGTCAGGGTCTATATCTGCCCCTGGGTATGTCTTGCAGTTTATATCTGGTTCCGGAATCTATGTTTTACCATTATAAAATCTATCTGATACCTCCCGGTGTCTCCTGGTCTCTTACAAGTATACAACCTTTTGTGATTCTTAAACCACGTGTTTGTTACGATTAAATCATGTTCCGTGCAAAATTTTACCAGGCGACTTCCTCTTTCATTCCTTCTGCCCAGTCTATATTCACCTACTATTTTTCCTTCTCTTCCTTTTCCTACTACCGAATTCCAGTCTCCCATCACAATTAAGTTTTCCTCTCCCTTAACTGTCTGAATAATTTCCTTTAGCTCCTCATATATTTCTTCGATCTCCTCATCATCGGCAGAGCTAGTTGGCATATAAACCTGTACTACTGTTGTCGGTGTTGGCTTCGTATCTATCTTGACAATGATAATGCGATCACTGTGCTGGTCATAGTAGTTTACCCGCATTCCTATTTTCTTATTCATTATCAATCCCACTCCTGTGATACCCCAACTGATTTTGTATTTATAATCCTGTACTCACCTGACCAGAAATCCTGTTCATCCTGCCACCGAACTTCACTAATCCCCACTATATCTAACTTCAACCTATCCATTTCCCTTTTTAAATTTTCTAATTTTCCTACCCGATTAAGGGATCTAACATTCCACGCTCCGATCCGTAGAATGCCAGTATTGTCTTTCCTGATGATAACATCCTCCTGAGTACTCCCCGCCCGGAAATCCGAATGAGGGACTATTTTACCTCCGGAATATTTTATCCGAGAGGATGCCATCATCATATTTTCATACAGTAGAGCTGCATTCCCTCGGGAAAAGTAACGGCTGTAGTTTCCCCTTGCTTTCAGCCGTTCGCAGTAACCGTGTGGTAAAGCCACTTTAGCTGATGTTACAAGGCCAGCTCAGTCAATCATCCATACTGTTGCCCCTGTAACTACTGAAAAGGCTGCTGCCCCTCTTCAGGAACCACATGTTTTTCTGGCCTCTCCACAGATACCCCTCCGCTGTGGTTGCACCTACGGTACGGCTATCTGCATCGTTGAGGCGCGCAATCCACCCCACCTCGGCAATGTCTGTGGTTAATGGGGGTAGAATGTAGACTAGCAAGTCATTAATGTATATCAGGAACAGTAAAGGACCTAGATCAGATCCCTGTGGGACCCAATACTTGATAGCACCCCCGTGAGGAAACAGCTGATGTTTTGACATTAAATGAACCACTGATTTCAGTTTCTGCATTCTTACAGTTAAGTGTGCATTAAATCATTTGTGCACTGCCCCACTTAGACATACACATGACTTGGGTGAAACACATGGCCGTCTGTCTCCGTTAGTGTAGCGTTGTAGGTACCTCGACTGGCGCAGATGATGTGCGCTTGAGCTAAAATGTTAATTATCTTCCACTCTCGTCGCCGAAAAGGGGGGAAATATAGTGGTTTCAGATATACCCCCTGACTCATGCTGTAAGCTAGCTTGCGGAGTACAGATATAGTTGTAGATATGCTTGTTTCGTATTTGTTGATATCATGTCGTTCACGGTTTCCGATCAGGAGTGGTTTAGACTTAAACATAAAACAAAGTTATATGCGAAAGCTTTCTGAGTGATGCATATACATGAAAGAGCAAGTCCTCTAATTCTGTGTTTGTCTGAGAAAGAACAATAGCTACATTAGTAATTACAAAAGTGTGATCGAAAGTTAGTTAGGGAATATGCCCGTGCCTACAATTCTGATGAGAGATTATTGAGATAAGTGATACGTAATGCTTAAACAGGCTTGGGTTAATACCTGTAGTAAAAGATAAGCAGATGTATGTCCTTCATTTGTCTGTGCGAGTGGAATTTAGATTACTTTTCTGTATCTTGCAAGAGGGCGATACTCATAAATGTAAGAAATGTCAGATATTGGCTCAACCTTCAACAAAATTTGGTAGCCCTTATATTCTTATCAACAGATATCTCCAAACCGTGGCTGTCTGAACCGCAGCCGTAAATTATCAGTGATAGGTTCTCACAAGATAGCAAGACCGTGCTACGTCACATTATATTGTCTCATTGTTGTCATTATTCGTAATTCAAAAACTGTTGAATGTGGGTGCAGTGATATTCTTTCTCTTCTCTCTGCCCTTTTTCTTTCGCTCAATTGATATTCGACAGAAGATAGAATAGTAAATGGTTGTGAATATACTTGACCTCTTAGCAACTAATAATCCGTAACCAATAAAGACTATCAAAACAGACGCAGGGATTAGTGAACACAGAGTTGTTGTAGCGACAATGGATATCGGATTTACCAAATCTACCAAAAACAAACGAAAAATATATCCATTAAAAAAATCAGATAAAAATTCGATAAACACTTTCCTGAGTGACAATCTCCGGTCTTTCGAAACTAACAGTGTTGTCAGATGTGGCTTACATTCAAAGAAATAATATCGACATCTATTGACAGATTTATACCAAACAAATTAACAAAAGAGGGGTCTCACTCGGCGTGGAACAAAAAACAGGTTAGATCACTCTTGCAAAAGCAAAGAAGAAAGCATGCCAAATTTAAACGGACACAAAATCCTCAGTCTTTTACAGAAACTCAAAATTTAACTCTTAACTACAATGCAAGAAGCTTATAATAAACTCCACAACGAAACCCTCACGTAATTTGGTAGAAAATCCTAGAAATTCTGGTCGTGCGTAAAGTAAACCAGCGGTAAAACACAATCAATACCTTCACTACGCGATAGTAACGGTGATGCTACTGATGACAGTTCAACTAAAGCAGAATTGCTTATCACAGACTTCCGAAATTTCTTCACTAAAGAAGACGAAGCAAATACACCAGCATTTGTATCAAGATCAGCTGCCAGCATGCGCCATTTAGACGTTGATACACCTGGTGAGTTCAAAAAAAAAAATAAAAAAAATAAAAAATTAAGTATGCTGATGCAATAGCCTCATACCTAGTTATGATATACAGCCGCTCGCTCAGCGAACGTTCCGTACCCAAGGACTGGAAAGTTCCACAGGTTACGCCAATATTTAAAAAAAGGCAATAGGAGTGTTTCGAAAATTACAGGCCTGTATCACTGACGTCGGTTTGCAGTAGGATTTTAGAACACATACTCTCCTCAAATATTATGAACTACGTCGAAGAGAACTACCTATTGTCTCATAGTCAACACGGATTATTGATGAAAGTATGCTTCTTGTGAAACACAAATAGCTCTTTACTCACATTATGTGATGTTCGCGGATTATGCTGTCACTTATCGGTTACTAAAGTCACCAGAAGATCAAAAGCAACTGCAAAATGATTTATATAAGATGTCTGCATGGTGCACAAAATGGCAATTAACCCTTAATAATGAGAATTGTGAAGTCATCCATATGACCACTAAAAGAAGCCTGTTAAACTTTATTTACACGATAAATCAGTCAAAACTACAGGCCGTAAATTTAACTAAATACCTAGGAGTAACAATTACAAACATGGTAAATTGGAAAGACCACATAGAAAACATTGCAGGGAAGGCGAACCAAAGACTAAGTTTCATTGGCAGAACACTTAGAAGATGCAACAGTTCTACTAAAGAAACCGCCTTCACTGAACTTGTGCGTCCAATTTTGGAGTATTGCTGCGCATTGTGGTAGCCACGCCAGATGTTACTGACTGACGATTTGGAGAATGTTCAGAGAGGGGCAGCTCGTTTTGTACTATCGCCATATATGGGAGAGAGTGTCACAGTAATGATGCACCAGTTGGGGTAGTTCACAGCCTCTCTTGCTAACAGCTTTGTAATGTATAGAAACAATGCACTATAATAAACGAAGATTATTTTCAATGGAACAATTGTTTTCCAATTTATAATACACAGCTAATCAGTTTAAAAATGTTGGTAAATCTATGGGACTTAACTGCTTGGTTATTAGTCCTTAGCTTACAAACTACTTAAGTTAAACTAACCTAAGGACAACACATGCAACCATGCCCGAGGGAGGACTCGAACCTCCGCAGTACGACGCCTCAGTGCGCACGGCTATTCCGCCGTGGCCAGGCTAATAAGTTTCAGTTGCTTTAATTGTCAACGTTGGTCCAGGATTCGATACTACTATGGGTATTCTTTAGAATTTTTTATTTTACTTCGTTACATTACTTACACCACATTTCATCTGTCTATGTTATTATAGTCATACCAATTTTAATCTTACAATATACGAGGCGCGTCAAGAAAGTAAGTTCCGTTTGGTAATAAAATGAAATTGTACACAGATACAGAAGAAAATTTTATTGCGCAAATTTCTACAACTCTTAAACTACTTTTCCATATAACTGCCGAAATTTTGCAGGCATTTGTCATAGCGTGGCACCAGGTTTTGTATACCTTCTTCATAGAAATCTGCCGCCTGTGTCTTCAACCAGTTGGAAACAGTTTCTTTCGGCTCGTCGTTATTAGTGAAATGATCACCGCCAAGGAAATACTTGAGATGTAAGAACAGATGAAAGTCGCTATGAGCGAGGTCAGTTCTTCTGTAACCAAAAGTGGACGCCCACTTCCTTCTTCATCGTGCACATCACTAAGCCCGCCATTGAACTATCGGACCCATCTTCTCACCATCGAATCACTCATCGCATTTCGTTCGTAAGCATCGCAAATTTGCCGATAAGTTTCCTTTGGTTTCACTTTCCTCGCATTCAGAAACCGAATCACCGACCTGATTTCACAGGCGGCGGGATTTTCAATCAACGCCGACATTTCAAACAAGCACAACAAAGCGTACGTAACTGACAGCGATCTCCAAATGGCGCATGTTCTTCTCCTTGATACACTTCGTCCACAGCGCATGAGCGGAACTGCAATCCCAGCGCTGCAGCGGAGATAAATTGAAACGGAACTTACTTTCTGGACGCACCTCCTATATGGATATTTTGAAACATTTGTAATGCAGCACGATGTACTAATGTAACCAAGTACATTTTTTTCTTCTGTGGAAGGTACGCATAGTGGTAATGAAAGCTGGAACTGATTTGGAGTTTACTTAATAATTAGAAGCTTCTGCACAGTTGCTGATAACAACAATGTTCAAGATTGGGGAAAAACTGTTTTAATCTTCGGGATGGATATACCAAAAGGCATAACAATTCCTATCGTTTCTTGCACTAGTAACATGTATATTCAACTCGGATGATAAAAATCGATTTCAGATAGTGTGTAACAGCTTTGTTGACTCTGGATTCCTTAATTATCAGAGTATTTGGCAAAACAATGTCAAGGCTATCTGGATAGATTGCTGGACTAAGCCTAACTGAATGACTAAAACATCGATAGCCTAATGTCCGACGTTGAAAATTATCAGGAAATAGCGCTGCAATATTGACCAAAACCGCGACAACTATCTGGTAGCCAGTATAATATGAGCACGGGCTTCGCGTCGGTTTTCACTATAGAGCTCTCCCTTGCAGATCTAAGAACTGGCGACATTGTTGTAAATACTGGGCAACACTGTGATTCTTTCTTACGCAAGCGTTACTGATTGGCACGCCAAATTCACTTGACATTGCTATGACTGCACGTTGAGGACTAATGTAAGCACTTTCAGGTGTGGGGTACTGTTGTATATTTTGCCCTATTATAAGTACTTTAAACAGAGAGGTTTTGGCGCTGCTGACTGAATATGTAATGATATACTGGCGCCATACTGACATATAATTTCCTGTCTTGATATCTTGTTACTTTGTTTCTCTCTGATAAAATGTTTCTTGATGTTCAATGCGACGCGTTGCATGCCAATTACGCACACCGCTATTTTGTTTATGATTGCCTGTTATTACAAGCATGGTTTCGTGCGCTTCCGAGCGTTCGAGGTCAAATGTGCCCCTTGTGAATACAGTGTTTCATTTATTCAATCCAGATTTTTTTTCAACAAACTAAACGAAATATTATAACGTCTTAACAATGGTGGACTTAAAATTTGACAGAATATTGTCAGTTGACAAATACGTTCATTCAGTGAGGTTTTAAGTAAGTACAGTTAAATAATCGAGAAGATGAACAACAAATACGTTCATTCAGTAAGCTTTTAAGTGATGGTGGTGGTGGCGGCGGCTGGTGCAGCAACAGTGTTGAATAATTAAAAAATGCTCAGTCTCTGTTGCAATATGTACAGTTGCAATAAGTACAGTTAAACAATCGAGAAGGAAGACGAACATGGTTGGCCGATAGCAAAGGGTGTAAATTAGGAGAACTAGCTTCTCAACTTGTCTGGCATTTTCTGTGTTGGTGCAACTAAGACGTTTACGAACGTTATTGTGAGTTATTTTATCGAACTGTAGTATCTACTTACAGCATGCTTTGCTGAAGATGAGGACTTGTCTTCACAACTTTCTCACTATAGCAATTTCTACTGCATGCATACGAGTGTCATCTAAATATATAAAAATGGATGTTTGTCTGTATGTCCTCTATGTTTCATAAACCATTCATTCGATTGCAGTGAAACTTTGGCGAACTGTTCACCGCACGCCCACGAAGGTTCCTGACCCAAATGCAGAAGAGCACGACACATAGCTCAGGAGATATGAAGTCATAAATAATGAGAGGTCACCACGTGAGAATACCCAGATTTATGCGTCAATTATTGGAAAATGGGAGCAGTTATTAGGAACCTGCAACAAAGTTTGCATGTAATTTCGGACGTTTATGAAGCGTTTTTTAACTGACGCCCCCCCCCCCCCTCCCAACACATAGACACAAAATGATGAAAAGTAGTCTATCGCTCACAAAAGTTTCGCTGCAGATGCCGTGAAACTGTTGCATACAAATCTACAGTTTTGCACAGTCAGCTTCAATCTATGATGATGGTCGCCGTAAGTGTAAGAATTACGTACAACGCATAGTTCACGATATATGACATCATAATGCAATGCGCGAAAAACTGCTGCATGAAGCGAAAAAGCTGCTCATTTTCTTCTAAACTACTGGAACGATTTCAACCATATTTGGTACACACATTCCTTAAGTGAAATAACAATTGCTGTTGGTGTACCAACAAAATACGATACATGGTTCAGGAGATATACCCGGCCGCGGTGGCCGAGCGGTCTGCGGCGCGCCAGTCACGGTCTGCACAGCCACTACGGTCGGGGGTTCGAACCCCCCCTCGGGCATGGATATTTGTGCCGTCCTTAGTATTAGCTAGTTAATAAGTAGGTTGCAAGTTTAGGGACTGATGACCCCGTAGTTGAGTCCCATAAGCTCTACAAACATTTCAACATTTTCAGGAGTTGCAAGAAACTGCACATAATGCGACGAAACTTTATATATGCACTATATGAGAATGACAGTACTTAGCGATTTGCAACAAACTTGAAACATAATCTCAAACCTTTATTAAACTTTTTCTCTCAGACAACCACCTCAAAATAATGAAAGGAAAAAAAGTTTCTCGCTTACTACTTTTCCGCTGTTCATGGACTGAAACTACGGCATTCGGTATGAAGTTACAGTTTATGATCTCTACACTACACATTGTAGCCGCAGGAAATTTTACAGAAAGTATACACACATACAGCTGAATGCACCTTCGAAATTGTATCACAGTACGACACGCAGTTCATGAGATATGAGCACATGAACAGTAACGTTCATAGAAAACCACAGTATCACGTATCAAGTTTTAATCTATTACTTCTTTACTACTAATTGTATTCGCAACAGATTTTACAGACATACAGCATTTATAGAAATGAATACATACCTGAAAAAGTATACAATTGTACAACATATAACTCCATAAATATGAGATCGTACGCATTTTCTATGTCATTTGTATTTTTATTACTGTCTGTTTTTGTTTAGATACTGCACTTATAATTTTGTATATTATGCGAGATAGCCTTATTTCTTATTTATTTTAACATAACATGTTTTTAGAAAAAAAAGGAGATGGACAGAGAGAGAACGGATAGGAGAAGTATTAACTCAAGGCAAGAATAAATAAATAAATATCCGGGCAAAGCCGGGTTTTCAGCTAGTACTAAATAAAAGTTCACGTCTTCTGAATGATGAAACATTCTTTATAGCATAAAGTCGCTTCTTTCCTTGTTTGTTGCTGATTAAAGAGGGGAACTTTAGGATCACCCAGGAAGAGATCTGTTCTTAAGAACACTTGGACAGAACAATAGTTTTCAACTACTGCCCAGATGTAAAGCAAATGCTTCGCTCCATATTGATAGCGTGATGTGACAAGCTTATCTCGTCCTGGCTACAATACACTGTTTATTTCTTAGACTTCGTTAGTTATCACTGTTGGAAGACTGAAATTAGTAATGCTAGACCATATTTTTTCCGTTACCTGTTCAAATGTTTGTAAATCTATCGGACCAAACAGCGTGGTCATCAGTCCGTAGCTTACAAACTACTTACACTAAGTTAAACTAACCTAAGGACAAACACACACACACCCAGGTCCCAGGGAGGACTCGAACCTCCGACTGCGAACAACCGCGCGCTCCGCAGCGAGGCGCCTTAGACCGCTCGGCTACTCCACCGCGGACCGTTACCTGTATTCCGTATCTCTCCGGGGCAGCACGTTGTAGCATCTCCTTTTGTAGAAGGTCTAAAATTATTTTTAAGAGCAATACTAACAAATACCATCGATAACTCAAGAAATAATTTTACCCCTCTTTGTAAAAGTACCCTAATTGAAAGAGTGAGTTGAAGGTGACACGTCAACTTCTTATATTCTGAAAGATTACTCAGTGAAGATACGCCACAATTTGCTGGATCTGTACGACTTTGTGAAATGGATTGATGTCAGCATCTGGCTTAACAATAACTTTTAAAATTCAACATCTGGCTTAAAAATTACATCTTATTATATTTAACCTACAATTTTAGTTTCTCTTTTTTAAGGTAACGAGCACTGTCAGTCTTCGAATGCTGATGTATCTGTCGCCATTGATATTGATATGCAGCTGGTAACATAATTCCCATTTTCAAAATTATATCTTTCACTCTACAGTTAGTTGACTTTCATTTGGGCTTTAATAGAACCTACGTGTTAATTTTGTCTTATTTTTTGAAGTTCAGTCTTCTAGCGCTTATCACATCGCATTGCAGCGAATCGGAAAGAAAAGCACTCTTCACGCGGCCCATATTGCCAAGTTATGTGTATCAAACTAGCTTGACGAAGCCAATAGCTTTTTTTGAGAATGTTGTGAGCTTCTGTCCGGACACTGATTCAGCTCTCAACCTTACTCTATTCTGTGCAAGCCTCTTCATCTTCTCATAAGAACGGCAACCCACGTTCATTTGAATCTGCTTGCAGCATTCGTCTCACGGTCTCCCTCTGCGAATTTAACCGCACTCCATTGTTAAATTGATGATTCCATGATTTTTCAGAATATGTCCCACCGATCGAGCCGTTCTCTTAGTCAAGGTATGCCAGAAATTTCTGTTTTCCCCAATGCTGTTCAGCACCTCATTAGTCACGTGATCTACCTATCTAATCTTCTTCATTCGTCTGCAGCGTCAAATTTCAAAAGCTTCTATCATCTTTTTGTCCGAAATCTTTATCGTCCACGTTTAATCCCCGTACACTGCTACACTCCAGATAAATGTATTCAGAAAATACTGTATAACTTTTAAATTAATTTTGATTATCAACAAATATCGCGTCTTCAGAAATGCTTTACTTCTCATAGCTATTCGGAATTTTATATCTTCTTTACTTCGGCCATCAGAAGTTATTTTGCAACCAAAATAACAAAACTCATCTACTACTTTCGTTGTCTCGTTACATAATCCAGTTCCCTGAAATCGCTTGATTTTCTTACACTACATTCCCTTGGCGCTGTTTTCCCCTTTTGAATGTTTATCTTGTGACCTCCTTTCAAAACACTGCCCAGTCCCTTAAAAGCTCTGCGAGGGCCTTTGCTGTCTCTGAGTGAATCACAATCTCATCAGCAAACCATAAAGTTTTTATTTCTTTTCCCTGAACTTCAATTCCTTTTCCAAATTTCTTTTGGCATTCTTTCACAGCTTGCTCAATGTACAGATAGAATAACATTTGGGAAAGGCTATAACCCTGTATTACTCCCTTCCCAATGAATGTGTTCCTTTCATGCTCTTCGTCTCTTATAATTACTGTTTGGTTTTGTACAAGTTGTATACAACTTTTCGTTCGCTATATTTTGCGTCTGCTACCTTCAGAATTTGAAAGTGTACCCTAGTCAACATTACCAAAAGCTTTCTCTAAATCTAGAAATCTAAAAATGTGGGTTTGTCTTTCCTTAATCTACGGTATATTATAGAATAATTCGTAATGTGAGTATTGCGACGCGCATACCTACATTTCTGCTAAATCCAAACTTATCTTTCCCGAGGTCGGATTTTATCAGTTTTTCCATTCGT
Organism: Locusta migratoria; assembly: GCA_026315105.1. NCBI lineage: Eukaryota > Metazoa > Arthropoda > Insecta > Orthoptera > Acrididae > Locusta > Locusta migratoria. Next base: position 569,468,306 of record CM048744.1, read on the forward strand.
TTGTAAATAATTCCTGTTACTGTTTTGCAAGCGCTATACTTATTTAATAGATAAATAACTACATAACTTCAAATCATTTTACATCTTGCTGTGATTACGGAGGAAGCGAAAATTTCGAGTCACGAGGTTATAATTACGGGCATTAACACATGGGAGTGTGACATTACAGATAAAGGGGGAAGCTGCTTGTTTGCATGTGAAAAGCAAGTTTTGGCAAGCTGTTGGGTTCTCCAGCTGGCTGGCTAACAGTTTGGACCTAGTGAATGGAATACAGGTCGTTAGGAAAACACTAATCTGCTCGGAAACAGGAGACGGCGGTCTTGGATTAGCGAGGACGGCTGTCCCAGATTGAAATACAATACAGCCACACGTATTATTCTAAAAACCATATAAAATCAGAGAATGATCATATGGAAAATATAATTATATGAATCAATTCAGGAGACTTAAAAGAATCAAACGCCGTAATTACAATTTCAATATCCCGTACAGATAAAAAGCCAATAAATTTCAGTACTATAATAGTGATATTATAATATTATATTTACAATTATTGATATGTAGTGATTATCAGCAACAGTTTAAGAAGCAAATGGGCAGCATTGCACCACGCTACCTATCATAAAAGACGCACCACATTATTTCCGTATTCTTTCAATAAATTTCGTTTTACTCTCTTCTTCTGCTTTTCGTTGAGGAGTAATATTATTGTGTCAGAACATAGATTTCACCACAGAAACACAAAAGATGAACCCAGCAAAGCGCATTACATGTATGTATGTATTTCGTTAGATTTAATATTATTCTTAGTAACGTTCGTTTTATGTTTTATGTTTCATGGCCGACTAAAACTAGTAGATATGTAGCAAATAATTTATACGTTAGCAATTATATGTATTTGTGGACAAGAACTGAATATATTTGCATAAAAGGCAACGATAAGTTAAATATTAATTGTGTAACTATATTTCGACGGCGGCAATATATTTGAACAGTGAGACGCTACGCTTAATAGCTACCGGAGCAAAGAGCTTCGATCTCAAAACGTTTTTGAGTATTGTTAAATATATATTTGTTTTTTAAATGTAAACAACATTTGTAAGGACGTGGTCAAAGCATTTAATTCCGTGATATTCTAATGTATAATATTTTGGAAGGGAAATTGTATTTTAAAGAAGACGCGTTAGGATGAGCGGGAGGAAACAATTTTGTGAGCAGGTAGAGCACGCTTTCGAACGCTTGGGAGGGAACTCGTAACTTGGACGTGGTGGTGAAAGGTTGTGATGTTGGGCGGTCTGAAGCCGCGTTACGTACTTGTGATTTGAAGAGATAGGCATGTGTAGATTTCGAACATTTACGGGACTGTGACTGCAGAACATAGTCTCTGGTTGAAAAGTGGTAAAGTATGGAAGTAGTAGGGTTGTGGAACTGTGATAATTCAGCAATCGTGTACTCGGGTGATGATAAACTGTGTTTTATATTTAAATGCGGATTAATTTGGAACTGCAATGTTCGATGGACTTCATTCATTTAAGAGTGATAATTTGGAACTTTTACTCTCGAGTGCGTGTGATACTTTTGTGCCTCTCATGAACAATAGTTGCGAAAATATTCAGTTATATGCCGATGTATAAAAAAGGACCTCCTCCTCATTTTCATGTCAAATAGGAGTAATACACTCCATTTATTAAATTACTTAATGAGTGAATCTTTTCTGAATATTATCTTAGAACCAATTTTGTTGGCTATTCAGAGCTTTAATTTATGTTTGTTTAAATATATTTTTCGCGTCATCATCTGCAGATTGAGTGGCTAAACTACAGAATAATTATTGATCTTGTTGAAACAGATTGGGTAGCTGTTTAGGGCATAGAAGCTGACATACATAACTCACCCCTATGAACAGAGACAACGAGCCATAAACCTTTTACTACTATGAGTTATGTATTGCCCAATTCTTGTTGGTGAGCACCGATAGGAAGGTCGCAGGAGGTGGTATGTTACAATGTTAACCTGCATTTGACAATGTTAGTGAGTCTAGTATAATCGTACGTGAATGTGTAAGAAAATTTTTGGAACACTAGTGGATCGCATGAGTGTCGGATGTGGGAATCCGTCTGGACATAACATCGAGGCTGACCGGACCTGGCCGTTAACCCGCCGACTGGATTCGACCAACAAGAGTGCCTGCTGTAATAGCATACAGGATGACTTAGACAAAATTTCTAGTTGGTGCGAAGAATGGCAGCCAGCTCTCGATGTAGAAAAATGTAAGGTGATGCGCATGAGTAGAAAAATCAATCCTATAATGTTCAAATACAGCATTAGTAGTGAGCTTCTTGATGCTGTCGCGTCGTTCAAATATCTAGGCGTAACATTGCAGAGTGTGAGTAAGGCGGACAGCCGACTTCGGTTTATTGGGAGAATTTTGGGAAGATGTACTTCACCTGTAAAGGAGACCGCGTATAAAACGCTTGTACGACCACGTCTTCAGTATTGCTCAAGTGTTTGGGACCCGCAACAGATCAGTTTAAAGGGAGAAGGAAGACATAGAGGCGGTTCAGAGGCGAGCAGCTAGGTTTGTTACTGGTAGGTTCGACCAATGCGCGAGTGTTACGGAAATGCTCCGGCAACTCAATTGGGGTCGCTGGAAGATAGACGACGTTCTTTCCGTGAATTTCTGTTAAGTAAATTTAGAGGACCGGAATTTGAAGCTGAGTGTAGTACGATCTTGCTGCAGCCTACTTACATTTCGCGTAAAGATCACAAAGACAAGATAAGAGAAATTAGGGCTCGTTCGGAGGCATATAGGCATTCTTTTTTTCCTCGTTCCATTTGGGAGTGGAATAGGAAAGGAAATGCCTAGTAGTGGTACAATGTAACCTCCGCCACGCACCTTACGGTGAATTGCGGAGTGTGTTTGTAGATGAAGACTAACGTGCGCGGCTATGTGGGCGAGTCCCTAGCTACTCCATGTGCTCTCATATCAGCTCACGTGAGTTAAATGCCAGCCACACGAAGCGATTACGTATTCAACTGCTGATAAAATTCAGACGTATTGCGCAAGTGCAGTTGAACTTTACCTTTTTAAAAGCTTAAGTTTCATAGATAAGGCGGTCGAGTAGTAGATATTACGCGTAACCGTGTGAAAATGCCTACGTTAACGGACAGATGTGTGTCGTTGATTAGATACTGACCAGTCGTTAAACTGAATGAAGTCGTTACGGCCTTACTCCTTGGCGATTGTGCGTGGGAGCGGATTGCAACCTTTGGGCCGCGGGCCCCTTGTGCGCCGTGGACAGCATGCCACTGCAGGCCGCCAGCACTGGTCCAGAGTCAAGTTAAAACGCAGCCGTCACACTCGTCAGCAGTCACAGTCAGATAGTAAGGAATGAACTAATACACTGGTCAAAACAATTAGGGTGTCAGTTTAGATGTCTGCGTTTTGAAGTATTCTCATCGGCAGAACGAACTGAAACGTTTCGACGTCTTTTTGTCGGTTTTACGGAGTGGAACAACAATATTACGACACTCGACACTCGACCTTGATCGGCATATGTCCGAAAATTATCGATACCCTAGCGGTTGGCAGTGCCAATTGTGGACCAGATGTAACCTCACTGGTGGAGTGGGGAACAAGTTCTTTGGCGAGCGCACGGACAGGGGAGAGAGAGCACGTGGAGTCGGACGGTGAACACCGGGGTAGCGGTGGTGTTGGCACATGATCGGCACATGTCCGAAAATTATCGATACATTAGCGATTGGCAGTGCCAATTGTGGACCAGAGGTAACCTCACTGGTGGAGTGGGGAACAAGGTCTTTGGCGAGCGCACGGACAGGGGAGAGAGCACGGGGAGTCGGACGGTGGACACCGGGGTAGCGGTGGTATTGGTATCACGTCTAACGTCCCGACTAACGTGCGGCCGATGTTGCGGTAGTTCCAGTGGTGCTGCACAGGAGGAGAGCCGACGAGTTTGGCCAAAGGGATCCTGTGGTGGTGGCCGAGGAAGACTGTATGTGAGGAAGGATTGATAGTTGATACTAAGAACCTTGTTGGAGTTGTGATATTTGTTTCATCATTTAAGTTACGACCAGTCGGTACCTATTGACAGCACTTTAGACAGCAAAATATCGTCCTGTGTCACAGACAAATTACAATTGTAACCAATATTCGAATAAAATATGTTGCCTGATGCCCTAATTGCTTAGAAGAGTGTAGCTGAAATACCTTATCGCTATCCTGTACTTGTCACAACAGGAAGGTCCTTCCTGCTGCTTATTCATGAAGCCGGTGAGATGGACTCCCAATCAAATGTTCAAATGTTTGTATAGTCTATGGGACTTAACTACGGGGTCATCAGTCCCTAAACTTACAAACTACTTATGAACTACTTACGAACTAGGACGGCACAAATATCCATGCCCGAGGGGGGATTCGAACCCCCGACCGTAGTGGCCGTGCAGACTGTGACTGGAGCGCCTTAGTCTCCTCGGCCACCGCGGCGGGCAGATGGACTGCCGGTTTGTTTACGTTGCAAACTTGGAAGCGAAACGCGAGTAGACATGTTGTGTTTATTTTATTAGTTTTACGTGTTAGCTGCTGAGCGTATCCACAAATGAACAGTTCTTTGATATATAGTACCGTAAAAATTTGGACTATTGGATAATATTTCAAAAGCGTCATCGTTGTTTGCCTATACATAGAGGTGCCCCTCCCTTGGCCCATAACTCAGCCCCCCCTCTCCCAAACTGTGACCAACCCCCACGCACACAGCCGAGATATGGATTCGGAAGATAGATTCAGTTTTTAAATAAACATTGGTTTATTGCTTTGTAAATTGTTTTGTAATCTCCCGCCTCCCCCCCCCCCCTCCCAGGTTGGCCAAAAGTACAAATTTAATTAATCCCCCCCCCCCCCAAGAAATTTCATTGATGCAGTTTGCATCATGACCGTGGGCACCTCTGCTGACAGAGTACACTATCTTTGAGTATCGATGCCAGTTTCAGAAACATAATTTCGATGACGGCAACACTGCTCGTTCAGTGTGTGAAGCGCGCAGAGGAGGCTATCAGCAGTATCGCCAATTTAGCGGAAAATTCGCTAAATATGGGATATATGACAAGCACAACAACGACTAAAATTCATGTTTGGGATTTGGAGGTGAAGACAGCCAATCAGGAGTGGCGTTCAGGCAGTCAATAAATAATGTATTTATGTTTTACGCTTTTTAAACAAATCAGCGTTGTATCTGCGTAATTGCAAATAGATAATTACTCTGCAAATCACATTTAAGTGCATGGCAGAGGACGTTGTGGACGTAAATGTTCAATGTTTTTACGAGTAACCTATTGCCAAATCGTGAGATATTCGTTACATATTATGGATTGCATTATCGCTGGAGAAGTTAAAGAAAAGTACATAGAGAACCATTCAATACATGGGTGTAACAGTCTGTTTTAATTACGTAGCTTTAACTGAAAAGTCTCTTTTAAGTGAGAGCTACTGAAACTCGAACTGAAAAATTGCGAACAATGTACATTACCAGAATGAAACTTCACTCTGCAGCGGAGTGTGCGCTGATATGAAACATCCTGGCAGATTACAATTGTGTGCCGGATATGGTGGAGACATGGCTTAGCCACAGCCTAAGGGATGTTTCCAGAATGAAACTTCACTCTGCAGCGGAGTGTGCGCTGATATGAAACTTCCTGGCAGATTAAAATTGTGTGCCGGAACCGGGACTCGAACCTGGGACCTTTGCCGTTCGCGGGCAAGCGCACTACCGACTGTGCTATCCCGACACGACTCACGATGCCGCCTCACAACTTTACTTCCGCCAGTACCTCGCCTCCTACTTTCCAAACTTCACAGAAGCTCTCCTGCAAACACGCAAGACTAGCACTCCTGGAAGAAAGGATATGGTGGAGACATGGCTTAGCCACAGCCTAAGGGATGTTTCCAGAATGAAACTTCACTCTGCAGCGGAGTGTGCGCTGATATGAAACTTCCTGGCAGATTAAAATTGTGTGCCGGATATGGTGGAGACATGGCTTAGCCACAGCCTAAGGGATGTTTCCAGAATGAAACTTCACTCTGCAGCGGAGTGTGCGCTGATATGAAACTTCCTGGCAGATTAAAATTGTGTGTCGGAACCGGGACTCGAACCTGGTACCTTTGCCCTTCGCGGGCAAGCGCACTACCGACTGTGCTATCCCGACACGACTCACGATGCCGCCTCACAATTTTACTTCCGCCAGTACCTCGCCTCCTACTTTCCAAACTTCACAGAAGCTCTCCTGCAAACACGCAAGACTAGCACTCCTGGAAGAAAGGATATGGTGGAGACATGGCTTAGCCACAGCCTAAGGGATGTTTCCAGAATGAAACTTCACTCTGCAGCGGAGTGTGCGCTGATATGAAACTTCCTGGCAGATTAAAATTGTGTGCCGGAACCGGGACTCGAAGCTGGGATCTTTGCCTTACGCGGACAAGCGCACAAGTAAAGTTGTGAGGCGGCATCGTGAGTCGTGTCGGGATAGCACAGTCGGTAGTGCGCTTGCCCGCGAAAGGCAAAGGTCCCAGGTTCGAGTCCCGGTTCCGGAACACAATTTTAATCTGCCAGGAAGTTTCATATCAGCGCACACTCCGCTGCAGAGTGAAGTTTCATTCTGGAAACATCCCTTAGGCTGTGGCTAAGCCATGTCTCCACCATATCCTTTCTTCCAGGAGAGCTAGTCTTGCGTGTTTGCAGGAGAGCTTCTGTGAAGTTTGGAAAGTAGGAGGCGAGGTACTGGCGGAAGTAAAGTTGTGAGGCGGCATCGTGAGTCGTGTCGGGATAGCACAGTCGGTAGTGCGCTTGCCCGCGAAAGGCAAAGGTCCCAGGTTCGAGTCCCGGTTCCGGCACACAATTTTAATCTGCCAGGAAGTTTCATATCAGCGCACACTCCGCTGCAGAGTGAAGTTTCATTCTGGAAACATCCCTTAGGCTGTGGCTAAGCCATGTCTCTATCATATCCTTTCTTCCAGGAGTGCTAGTCTTGCGTGTTTGCAGGAGAGCTTCTGTGAAGTTTGGAAAGTAGGAGGCGAGGTACTGGCGGAAGTAAAGTTGTGAGGCGGCATCGTGAGTCGTGTCGGGATAGCACAGTCGGTATGCGCTTGCCCGCGAAAGGCAAAGGTCCCAGGTTCGAGTCCCGGTTCCGGCACACAATTTTAATCTGCCAGGAAGTTTCAATGTATATTAAGTTAGACAAGCTATTACACCAATGTAGTGACTGGTTCTCGATGAACTTTTCGATTGACGATATGGTAGCATTTTGTAATCCCAAAGAAAATCAGGACGTGAAATTTATATTTTCCTTAATTAATGGAAACAGAGCGGAATACATTCGTGAATAACATTTATTGGATGTCGTCTCAAAGACTGTTTCGTGTAAAAGCTGCGTTTTGGCCGTAGTATATAGTTAACAGTATATTTACTTGTAATTTAAATTATGAAGATAAAAAACGCATTCTTATTGGCTGTCTGGATTTCATTCCTGATTGGCTGCGCGCCGTAACCAATATCTAAACGTCAAGCAGCAGCTGTGTACACATAGGTAGTATCTCATTATCATCACTTTCGCTTAAATATAATCATAAATTTTAAGTTAAATTTGATTATTTGCTTATTTTAAATTTGGAGTATTTTGATTAAAGCGGCGACTTTTTAAATAGCTTTCGGGAACTTTCTGTATGACCGAGATGGAAACAGTGCCCACCACTCATTATTCGGCTATAGTAGCGCGAGGAATATGGCACGAGATGGACAGAAGGCGTGCGAGCTGTCTAGGCGATTTTATGTCACTTCTCATTGGTGGCACACAGCTTTAAGTAATCGTATAGAATTTCTGTTCATATAAGTGATGTCAGTCATTAATAAACACTGCTAAAATTTATGTTATATCCTTTCGTAGCAACTGTCTTTATTAACCAGAACATCAGGGCTAAAAACAACAAATGTAACAAACGCCGTCTTTATGCAAAGTGATTAAAGGAATCAGTATAATGGGGATGGAAAGAAAGATTGGTTGTTTACGTCCATCCACTGCTGAGATTAAGTAAGAGATGGAGCCCACTACGGTCAGAGGTTCGAATCCCCCCTCGGGCATGGATATTTGTGCCGTCCTAGTTCGTAAGTAGTTCATAAGTAGTTTGTAAGTTTAGGGACTGATGACCCCGTAGTTAAGTCCCATAAGCTTTACAGACATTTGAACATTTTGAAGAGATGGAGCTTTCCTTGAATTTCTTACTACTCGAGGGGAGAACCTTGCCATGACTAACATGGAGTGATCATGGTGTCCACAGAAAACCAATATCTGCGATCCGGGTCTCTGGCATGAGTTTTGAGGGTGTTAGCCACTACGGCCTCACACTTAGTCCCCTTGGAGGTATGCTAAATTAGTACTCCCTGAGCTTCATTCATATGTGACTCCCCCCCCCCCCCGCCCAAAATAATTAATATAAAGAAAAAAACTATGGTGTCTGAATTATTTTAATGAATGTCGTGCGAACGCATCGCCGTGGTACACAGTCAAACTTCCCTGAATTGGTGAAGGAAGTTGGCTGTTAGCGGTGTGAAGGTCATTCCTTTTCTTTTTTTGTTTCAAAATAGCTATATTTTTATGATTTAACGTCAACAATAAAAAAGCTTGATCTCGGTAGAATAAAAGAAGCTTTACTGCAAATTATCCTCTTAATGAGCAGCAAAACTGGTACGAAATATCATGGGGTGTCTACTTAAAATTACTGAAATTATTTTACATTATTCTTTACCTCCAAAATATATTCTATATTCATCACTGTTGACTGACAACAGAATTTGTATTTCTGAAGGTGAGTACAAATGATGTTGAGTTACCCGTACCGTCATTTCGGCACGTACGATAATTTATATAACTTAGTCGGTGCAAAGTAGAAACATAGAGAGTAAAGAAAAAATCTTTACTGAATGTTTACTATGATTTTCGGAGGTAAAATTTCAATACGTCAAACGTCAGACTAAGTGTGATTTATGCACTGTTGATATGAAACACCACTGTCGCCCACTGTTTTCGGCAGTTATATGCAAAATCACAACAGAGGAAGCACTATACCCAACATGCTTGTATGTGTGTTTGTGTGTATTGTCTTTAGTGGAAGTTTAGTTTTAGTAGTTTGATAACCATAGCAGTTTGGTCTCGTAGGTTTACAAACATTTGTACATTATTTACGCTATGGGGATGTAGCTGTGGTGGAATAATTCGTGTAAATCAATAATCTCTGATACTAACGTATCTTCCTAGAAAATAACGTGTTACAAGACAATCTAAAGGGGAATAGTCAAAACACATTTTTAAAAACGTAATAGCAATCAGACTACTAACTTAAAGGACTAGTTTTTTCTGTTAGATATTACATCTGACGCTGCAAGAAATCATTTATATAAGTCACAAATCCCGAGTTTCACAGTGGTATAGAGCGCATGTTTAACTGTAGGCTTCCCTATACCTACCAGAGTAAATAATTTCTAAAGTCGAGGGGAGGCATGGGCATATCTCTTCCAAGGACCAAATAATACCAAGTTGTCCTCTTAATCGTAGCTGGTTACAAAATATTTTAACTGAATATATATATCACACTGAAATTATCCATAAACCGATCAAAACACACATTTGTCGCTTGACACACATCTTACTGTAGCGTGCTAAAACAGACTGAACTCAGATACCAAATAAAACTTATGACTTTGCCATTTTAACTACGCAAATTGCACCTTGCGCATTCTCAGTTACAAACCATGAATCAGTGCCCGACACCAGATTTTTATTGAAATAGCTAGCGAATAAAGAAACCTGAATTCATTACAGGACATAGTTATTCAAAGTAACGCCCAAGCATGGAAGCAGAGCATAGATTATAGAATATCGATCAAGACAAGGCAACCCATCGAGAGGCGTGTAGATCTTATTATACATTAGAAAACTATGAAGAGACGCGGTAGAAGGTACTCGTTTAATTAACTTGAACACCTAAAGAGAATTGGAACAACCATAGAATGGACCGAAGGAAGAAACGTATCAAGCTTGTGTAAGAAATTCAAGTGAGACGCCAGAGGAGACTGCCCTCCCGAAATAATATTTGACTGTTGTTTCTTCAGCACAGCTGAGAAGAAACCTGTGGTTTATCGCCGAGGCCAGAGATCAGAGACACGGAGCAATGCAGAGACAATAGGCATTGTTCAATGTATATTTATCCGCTACGATAGTGATGGTAAATAAAGAATCATGTCTACCAAGCATTCTCAGTGTCAATTCTCAAGCGTTACAGGCCAACATCGCAATAAATTTTGACGCGGTATCGTTGTAGACACACGTAACTCACAGCAGTTAAGGCAGGTTTGTAGTCCAGAGCATAGCTCAGTTATCAAAAAGTGTGCAGCTGAAGAAAGCCATTCGAGTGAGTAATGGCAATGAGAACCAGCCTGTTATATAGTTGTGCACCACTTACCGAGACACACTGCACTAGCCAGAAAATGAACAGCAATAAAAGCTATATAAGCCCGAAAGGAGGGGGGGGGGGGTCGCAGTATGTGTTCGCCCTTATAAGATGCAGCTCACTGAGGAGAAAGCACTGTAGTGACATATTCAGAAAAAAAAATCATTTAGAAGACCATAATTCAAATTTCGCACGTGAACATAAGCACACCAAAACATTTACACACACATACACATTTGAATACCAATCAAAATGTTAATACTCATAGAACGAGACAGCTAATCACTGTTCAGTTTGTAACGTCCATTGAATCGAATTGTTGATAAACAATTTTGGTGCTATTTAAAATGATATAGATCAACCAATAAGTAGCCGCCAACTTAGCCATATTCAAAAGTTTCCGAATGGTCGGAATGTCGCATCATTTTGTACAATACTGGTGTACCTTGGCACTAGTGATGTAACTTACAAGCAAAGCATCACTTCTCAATGAGCTAAGTTCCAGCACTTGGTGCCTACATGCTAAATAATAGGCTAAGCACAGGAGAGAAAGAAAAAAACTGGTATAGGCATGCGTACATGCAAACACAGAGATATGTGTAAACACTCAAAGGGCAGCGCCGCAGTCGGCAGCGCCTGTACCACCATAAGTGCCTGGCGCAAGGTGGTCGAAATCTAGATTTGCAAATAAATAAATAAATATTTTTTACGACTGATTGCTGAAAGAATAACCACAATTTATTGAACATAGCTGGGATGCCTTGCAAAGTGCTGTTCAGAAGATATAGCCACCCTCTCGCACTCTGGGGCGCCACTTTGCGGATTGTACGGCCGTTGCCGCTGGAGGTTTGAGTCCTCTCTCGGGCATGGGTGTGTGTGTTGTCCTTAGCATAAGTTAAAGTAGTTTGTAAGTCTAGGGGCCGATGAAGTTAGCAGTTTGGTTCCTTGCGATTACGAACATTTGAACAATGGAGAGAATACGTGGGTTTTGGGAGTCCAAGAAGTGTTTTATACTACGTGTGCACTCGAGAGGGAAACGTACATCTCATGAAGCATTTCATTGGACCAGGTACGAAAGTGATAACCGACGGTGTTCAGTCGTACAAAATTTGGATGCCTATATCAACGAAGCCAGAAAAAACTACACGCCATAGCTAACAATTAAGTGAAAAAAATGTGATATTGTTCACCTGTTTCAAAAAATACAATTATTATTTAAATCTCATGAACATTCTTATATAAAATATAATACATTTTATAGGGGCACGATCATGAGTTTGTCAATCACTCCATCAAAATGATGATCCAAGTGTCCGATGATCAAAGTGTCCTCACGCAGAACATAGAACGACTGTAGGAAATCCCTCAAAGCCATCTTTAAGAAGGAGGGGAGACCCGGTGAACGCGCTGCACTTTATGTATTCCAACCCCCGAAAATCTAATTCTTAGTGGAAAATGTGTTTTTCGATACTTCGCCAATTTTCCTACGGCTCGTATCAAAAGTGTATCCAAGGCAGTGGCGGACTAAGACGGGGGGGGGGGGGGGTGGAGGGGGCGGACCGTCCAGGGCCTCCGGTCTTGGGAGGCCTCCAAATACCTCGAAAACAAGTTTTTTTCTTTTTTTTATCTCGTTCTTCTGGGGCCTCCAAATCTCGAAAGCTATTTTTTTTAGACTGTGTCGTGCCTCTCGTCCTGGGGGGGGGGGGCTCCAATTCCTTTTCATGGTAAAACATGCATTTCCAAGGGGACGGGAAGGGCCTCATTTTGTTTTGCCGCCGCCCCGGGCCTCCAACAGCCTTAGTCCGCCACTGATCCAGGGTACGGCTAGAAAGGACGGATGCCTGTTGTCCAGAGCCGGCCGCGGTGGCCGAGGAGACTGAGGCGCTCCAGTCACGGTCTGCACGGCCACTACGGTCGGGGGTTCGAATCTCCTCTCGGGCATGGATATTTGTGCCGTCCTTAGTCTTAGTTAGTTCATAAGTAGTTTGTAAGTTTAGGGACTGATGACCCCGTAGTTACGTCCCATAAGCTTAACAAACATTTGAACATTTGTTGTCCAGACAACTGACGAACCCCGAGGATAGTGTTCAACACAATTAGTCATTTGTGTCACATTAATTACTTCTAGAATTATTTACAAGTGACATTAAAAAGTGTTACATTCAGTATTTCTGTTGTATCCAATACATTCAAAATACTGTAATTAGTCGTATTACTTAGTTTTGGAATTTTTAATGATTTCCATACGCAATTCTGTCGTCTTTTGTCCACTATTCTCTCATTATCTTGTTGCAACGCGTTCATTATTTATACATGTGGCGTCTGTTCTGAGAGAATAGACGTAACTTCTGATCCTGAGTTGTTATTATTCAACATTCATAGAATATATGACATCAACTGCGATTGGGCAAAGCTGAAAATGTCTACCCAGCCGGGATTCGAACCCGGGTCTCCTGCTTTCTAGGCAGTTGCGCTGACCCATACACCACTGGGGACACAGTGATAACCGCACCCCAGTGGTGTAGGGGTCAGCGCAAATGCCTAGAAAGCAGGAGACCCGGGTTCGAATCCCGGCTGGGTACACATTTTCAGCTTTGCCCAATCGCAGTTGATGTCATATATTCTATGAGTGCGTTCATTATTGTTTGTTGCTCTGTCAAAATTTGCTTGCAATGCAGTCGTTTTTCTTTTTCTTTTTTTCTTGTTCAGTACCCCAACTATGCGCCGGTCGATTTACATCGATCTCTCTCAAGCTGCAATTTCGAGGAAAACGGGTCCTTGGAAATTATAATTATTTTTATCATTAATTTTCAGAGAAATGCGACGCAGGAAAAAATGAAACATACAAATCTCCCAAATTGAATCTGTGCCAACCAAGTCAGAAAAAACTACACTCCGTAGCTACCAATGAAGCACAAAAAATGTTATCTTGTTCATTCTGTTACAAAAAATAACAATATTACTTAAATCTCATTAAAAATTAGATTAATTTCTTTTTCATTTTTCTTATATAAAATGTAATTCTTTTTTCCAATGTAATGTATTCTCCACTATCTTAACTGCATTGTTGCTACAACTGTACTGCCCTACTTCGGCGTAAAGGTAGAATAACTGCGGTCAGAAACATAGCATCTCTGATCGCGCACGCATAGCAAAGCAACTGAAACAGACATTCAGTCATGAGGAAGTTCCCATTTTAACATCAACAGATTCCACCAGTATTAGGATCTCATTTTCCCTATGCCTGACTGTGCACCATCCAACAGATGAAACCTTACAGCCGCAGTCGAGTAGCCGAGCGGTTCCGGGCGCCGTGGCTCAGCGCGCCCGGTCAGAGGGCTGAACGTCCTCTGTAATAAAAAAGCTGAGCCAAATGATCAACGAACGACCAAAAACGAACAATGAAAACGACCGCAAATTACAGAGCTACCTGAAAGGGGGGGGGGGGGGGGGAGCGGTCTAAAGCGTCTCGCTGCGGAGCGCGCGGTGGCTCGCCGTGGAGGTTCGAGTCCTCCCTGGTGCATGGGTGTATGTGTTTGTCCTTAGGTTAGTTTACCTAGGTTTAAGTAGTTTGCAAGCTACGGACTGATGACCACGCAGTTTGGTCCGATAGATCTACAAACATTTGAACATTTGAAACCTTACAGTACGGATGAGTGCTTCATTTAACAGTCTTGTACGAGAGAATTATTTTCTTTGTGTCTTTTGTAGAGAAACAAAAGAAATGAGCACACTACTGCGGAACACACAACTCGCCGAAATTGCCAGGTGCTCGTGTGTTTTCCGGCAGGTAGCAATTGCCGCCTGACGGTGATAATTGAGACGTGCGTGCTCTTAATGGCTGCTCGCGGCCATAACACTCCATTAGCAGGCTTCCGGAGCGGAGCAGTTACGCAAGCTGCCACCATCCTCCTCGCTGCTACCATCAGCGAGCGAGGGCAGCCTAACGCAGTGTCTACAGCTCATCATCATCATTATCCTTTAAGATTGACTTTAACTTTCAGCGTTCGGTCTTGTAACGTTTCTGCTATGTTGCGCACTCTCTACAAAATCCGTTACCAACATCACAAACACGAAATATCGAAGTAAAACTTCGCTACCAGACATGTAACATATCAGATTTTCGCGTTCAGTTTGAATTACTATTAACACTATTAGTAGAACATCTTTAAGAATAGTATGTTGATTTAAACATAACTTTGATTGTCCTTTTTTACGTAATTTTCAATTTTTATACTTTCGTAAATAATAGCTGCAACACTAAAAATGCATTACACTTAGTTACAGAATATGCTGAGCCTATATAGATACTAATTTGTATAAAAACAACATATGTTATAACTATTGCACAACATTATTACATATGTACCTTTTGTTTAAATAAATTAGGGCAGACCATATTTTATATATTACTGGATCCTAAATTAAATACTGATCATTTTTCATGCACTAAAATTAATAATCAGTTTGGTACTAAAAAAACTATCTTGGAAATTAACAAAACTACTACGAATTTATACAAATCTGAATTTATAAATAATTCGACCGCAAATTGAAATACATTAAAATTCCATGCCCCAAAAATAGTACGCCTACACAATATTGTCAAAACAGATATGTATTTAACACTAGTCAAAACACAACTTTTATTTTGCGTATACTATTAAATACAATTTTCATGAAACACGAACATACATTGAGATAAATAGTTAAAGCCTAAATGTAATATTTTAATTAGTGTATTTTGGCATATTTCAAGTATTGTTATATTATTTATTTGGTAACCGAAGAACATTGTCATTAGCCTTATTATCGCGGTTACGCTGAATATGTTTAAGTGGAAGCCATGCTCTGGCACTCCGTTCCTAGTTACGAACCCGTAAACATCTCTTTTCATGCTACTGCAAGATTTTTTTGGTCATTGTGCAACTATATGTGTCTGGTTTAATCTTCATTTAAAAGGAAATAAAACATTTATTAAGAGAAGTTGAAATAAGTGAGTTCGTCATTTTCATCATTTAACGTCGACCACCATTTCATTTAAGTGAATGTAGCTCCGAAGTAAACCTGGATCAACGGACTTCATTCACAATGCAGAACGGCCATCTCATCGAACATCAGAATCCAAGCTAAGTTTTTCTTTTGTTTTATAACGTGTACCCCACCATCCCCCGGCGTCCTGTTAACAGAACTTTGTCCTACAATACAGACCCAATTCGTCTGGACGCCTATTCAAAAGGGATCGGCAACTAGAGGGATTCGTCACAGTCTTGAGCATAGTTACCCTTATTAAATACCTACACTATTCCCTTCTCAGTGCTAACAATGATGCCTCGTCTGATGTTAAGTCTGTTACCTCAAAATCATTTTGACCGAATATTGGTCTACCTCGACTCCTCCTACCCTCTACTGACGAACCAATGAGTCACTTACGTAAACTTGCTCGTCCCAAGCGTGTAAAATGACGCCACTATCTAAACCTGTTCGCTCTAGGTCCTTCAACTATGGAGTCCCAGTTTTTCGTTGGTTTCATTATGGATACCCTCCTGCCATTGTCCCCATCTATTAGAACCTGCGATCATTCTTACTTCTTTCATATCTGTAACCTCAACCTTATTAATAAGGTAACTTTTATCTATCCAGCAACAAAGTTGGCTGAAAGATTGAGAGGTCCATTGATAACTTAATCTTGGTACAGACTTCCTTCTTGCAGAAAATAGTAGATCGTAGCTGGGTGCCCACTGAATTAGCTTTGCTACACCTTAATTCCATTTCTTTCACTGTGTTGCTATTCTGTGAGAAAATACATCCTCACTACTTGAATCAGTCCACCTGCTGATCTTCATACGATAATCCTTACATCTCTGATCCAGCTCTGAAATATTAGTTTACAACCTTTCAATCGAATCAGCCTTCATAACTAATACGTCCTCATATGTGAGACTGCTTATTTTTCTCATATTTTAATCTCTTCCTGACAGTCTATCGTTTACAACATGTGATCCATAAGTGACATGAGCAACAGAGGTGACAGGTTAAAGCCTTATCTTACCCCTGAAACTACCCTTAACCATGCTGCCTCGCTATTTACCTAAATACTTTCAATTGCTTGCAGAAGTTTGCCTACTATTCCATAACCTCGTAGTAATGAGGATAAATTCATCCTACGAACACGTTCACCTTTTCTAGATCTATAAAACGTAGGTACAATTACATGTTCCACTCATAGCATTTTTCCATTATCCGCTATAAACTGTATCTGCTGTTCATGACAGCGTCTAAGACGCCTAAACTCACAGTGATTTTCCTCCAACTTCTTAACAAATATTAGCACTCTCCTTCCAACAATAACTGAGTGGATCTAGCCCACAAGGCTTATTAAAGAGTTGCCTCGGTAGTTGTTACATTTTTTTCTGTTACCACGCTTGGAAACCGGTGTGATTAGAACTAGGCACAACTATGCAGACAAAATTCTGGTCATTTTTTTTACGCTGTACTTTTTTAGGTGCAACGTTTTGTTTAGAGCAGAAATGAGGTGAAGTTTGAACGAAGGGGTTGCTACTCGAGCTAAGATTTCAATATAGGTGCAGAAACAGCTAATATTTATGGAATAGAGGCTTTTCCGTATCAATACTCACTGCTTATTCTGGTGTCAACTCAGACCATTTAGTCCGCAAACGATTACTCGTTGTGGACTGATGTAAAATAGTAACTGCTGTTGACGTTCTATGACCAGTGTCATAATATCTGTGAAAACGAATTATTTGCCCAGATTATACTGTCATAATGTGATACATGTAATTGTCGTATTTATAGTAATAATAAAACTATAAATGAACGTCTGTCGTTGTACACTTCAGTCTTCAAATCTCCTAGACGAATTTTCACAGGTAACTCGAGCGTATCGTGCAGGTAGATAAAGGTTTTATTTCATCAACATCGGGACAGAGAAAGTAAAGATATTATAATTTAAACATTTTTCTAAAAGCAATCGTGTGTGTTTATCAGTACATGCTAATCTTCAAAAGTACTACTCGAACTTTCATGGAGTTTCACAGGTAATTTAACTGTAGCATGGAGCAGTATATAGGCTTTTAATTTGAAATGTTGGGTTTATGCTAAGCTTATAATTACTGCGTTGTACATCAAAGAAGTAATAGAGTCTCTGTTAGTTTCGAATGCTTTGGTGAGGCGAGTGTCAACAGCCGTAATATATTTCATAAAATGCATTTTTAAAAACTATCAGCCATTTATTCAAAACCTTATATATCTACCAGTTTCGGTCAATAGACCATCTTCTTGGATAAACTATACAAAAAATACAAAATAAACGTAATTAATGTGTACAAACAGAGGACATAATCAGCAAAGTTACATATAAAGAGATTGAAATTGGAGAATCATGTCAATTTAACATATAGTTAGAATACTTACAAGGTGTTAAAACTGAATGGTAAACACAACATAAAAAATGAGAACAGACTATGAATAAAAATGGAGGGAGTGCCTTGTGCTAATTGCATGAGTCAGAGACGATGAAAACTACGTTATCGATATTGGTAATACCATTCATGGATGTACAATATCTTTGTATGACACATCTTTGGACACAAGTGTAAACAAAGTTACAAGGTGTACTCATCAAGTTACGACGAAATTTGAGTATACAAAAGTTAACAATAACAAATAAAGTGTGGTGCAGTAAAATACAGTATCACAACACACAAAACAAAACACAAGAAGTTATTAAATCAATATGTCGTGTAATAAATGAGAAAATAGAAAGTGATAATCATAAACAGGTTACATACATCAAGATCGAAGATTATACAAACAACATTGTTCACACAAGTGTGCAGATCGAGTCCCGCATGAAAGAGGCAGGGCAAAACGTACCAATATGATAATTACATATATAGAGTAGAATGTCAAAGTAGAGTCCTAGTCGCTGTGAAGACAGTAGTGTAATAAATGTTAAGTGGGCTTAGAGCAGCATAATTATTAACGGGCAGATATTGTAAGTTTGGTTCAGAGTAAGACAACATATGCTTCTTGAGTTATATAGTAAGGTACAGTATACTTAGACATGAGGCTGCTTGTCACTTACACAAGGATGTTGTTCAGAGGGGGGGGGGGGGTCTACCTTGTGTAGTAAAAGTAGCATATAGAAATTTGAAATGACAGTTTCGTAGTACACGGAAGAAACAATGGATGGTCCTGTTGCGGGTATTGCCTCAGTAACGGAAGTATTTTGGTAAGCTTGCGTCAGTGACAGAATTCTCCATGAATACAAACTAACTTTGAACAGCACTCTGTGTAAACCGGTAAAACCTTATTATGAAGCAAAAAAAAAAAAAAAAAAGTTATCAGTTTATGGTACCCACTACTGGGAAATCGTGGAAGGCTGGGCCAAGGATCATATCTCCGTTTGCACAACAAGATTTATTTAACAATTACAACAGCAGACCCCTACAACTTGAAGCTGTAAATCAGATAAAGTCCAATGACTGAACGGCACAAGTAGCCTAAATTTACAACAGATGCGGCCAACAAGGCTTGCAATAAAACATGCCCAAAATAAATTAATTCTTACTAAATGGGGCCTTCATTAAAATACATTAATCATGGTGAAACATTGACTCACACATAGGAAATAAAACATGTACTATCAAACCAGGTAGGAACAGTTACAATAACAATATAATTGGTCCCAGGTCCGAGTCCCGGTTCCAGCACACAATTTTAATCTGCCAGGAAGTTACAATATAATTATTAATTAGTTAACACCTTACTGTCTTACTAAATGGGGCCTGCATTAAAATACAATAATCATAGTGAACATTGAACCATACATAGGAAATTGAACATTAAATCGAACCTGGTGGGAGCAGAGTTACAAACAATGTATATGTATATTTTACGGTCCCACGTACGCTGACGCTCACCGGCGCCTACCAAGCAAGGCAAAGAAGAATATTTAAATAGTTATTGTTGGTACCGGGCGAAACCTGCCCGAAAGGAAGAAATATTCAATTCAAGATTCCGACCGCTGGTATCAGCCACCTAGGCCCTGGCGCCGAGCACTGCACTGCACCGTCCGGCACGATCAACCGCCACCGGCAAGTCGGAAGGCACTAGTCAGTGACTAGGTGAGTACATAAACAATCAGCTGCGACTGTTTAAATGTTAAAGAAACTTCCTGGCAGATTAAAATTATGCGCCGAAACCGGGACACGAACCTGGGTCCTTTGCCTTTCGCGGGCAAGCGCACTACCAACTGTGCTATCCCGACACGACTCCCGATGCCGCTTCACAACTTTACTTCCGCCAGTACCTCGCCTCCTACTTTACAAACTTCACAGAAGCTCTCCTGCGAACCATGCAGGACTAGCACTCCTGGAAGAAAGGGTATGGTGGAGACATGGCTTAGCCACAGCCTAAGGGATGTTTCCAGAATGAAACTTTCACTATGCAGCGGAGTGTGCGCTGATATGAAACTTCCTGGCAGATTAAAATTGTGTGCCGGAACCGGGACTCGAACCTGGGACCTTTGCTTTTCGCGGGCAAGCGCACTACCTACTGTGCTATCCCGACACGACTCACGATGCCGCCTCACAACTTTACTTCCGCCAGTACCTCGCCTCCTACTTTCCAAACTTCACAGAAGCTCTCCTGCGAACCATGCAGGACTAGCACTCCTGGAAGAAAGGATATGGTGGAGACATGGCTTAGCCACAGCCTAAGGGATGTTTCCAGAATGAAACTTTCACTATGCAGTCGGTAGTGCGCTTGCCCGCGAAAGGCAAAGGTCTCAGGTTCGTGTCCCGGTTCCGGCACACAATTTTAATCTGCTAGGAAGTTTCATATCAGCGCACACTCCGCTGCAGAGTGAAAGTTTCATTCTGTTTAAATGTTGTTACTACGTACACGTGCACACTAGCTCACCATCAACACTATCCTTCCAAACCCGTTTCCACTCTCAAACATATAGCAATCACAACCATTCCGTACACTAAGAACTCAGCAGTCTCGGTCTCATTTACTAGCACTCGAGGAAAACGTGGTGGCACGTCATCAGACAAGATTGGCCTCTCTTCCTGTCTCTTTCATGCAGAGCTGTTATTCCAACCAGCAGCACTCAAAATCACGGCTGCAGACATCCCGACGACGCGGCCAAAGTTCGCACGCTCCCGACCAGCCCAAAACAACCCGCATGGCCCAGCCGCCTCTTTCCCCGGAAAACACGCCGTGAGCCGCTGGATCCGCACTCTCTGACGTCACGCCAACGACCCCCTCTGGTCCGTCCATCACGAGGCTTCGAGCTCAGGCAAAGATAACACAGGCAGTCGCTAACATCAATACACGAACCGCAACAGTTCAGTACTAAAAACTTAATGGTATTTCTCTTCTCTTCTCTGTTCTAATAAACTTTTTAAGCGTTAACAATTCAATTCTTTTTCTCTGGCCTACAAATAAGAATGTAGCACTTGATATAAGCGAGCAGCAGAGGGTACTCAATACATCCTTCCCCGGCGATAGACGTGCCGTGACTTGCCTACTGTGCTTCCGTTATTTCCAGGTCCCCCCATCGGACGTCGCAGCCAGCAGCCAGTAGCCAGCAGTGTACCGCCGTACGCCAGCAGCCAAGTGCCAACAGCCGGGAGCCGCGCCGTTGTCCAGGGGCAGCAGCAGCAACAGCAGCAGCATCAGCAACAGCAACAGCAGCAGCAACAGCAGCAGCAGCAACAACAGCTGCAGCCCAGGAACGCGCCGCCCCGTGACCGGTGCGCCGCCTTCCCAACGTTCGCCGCCGCCGCCGCTGCATACGCCGGTCGACCTCCCGCGACTTGGGAACCGTCGCCATTGCCGCCAGCCAGTCCTCCGCAGCCAACTTCGTGGCCCCAGCATCCTGAGACCGTGTTGACCTTCGCCTCTGTCGTCTGACGCAGTCCCTCTTTCCTGTTTACTCTTCCTTTCAACTATTGACCTTCCTCTTATTATCACTACATCAGTACACGACGCTATCCCAAGCTTCCACCGACATCACATGGAGTGCCTCCACTATCCCCCCTATCTCAGATTCACCTCTCTGTCATCCTCTCCACCACCACCATCATCACCAGTACCTCCTCTGCTCCCGTCACTCGCAAGTTCTACCAATCCCCTTCTGCCCCTGCTACTACTCACCCTCTTCCTCCGCCTCTCCTTGCTACTTCCCTCACTGATTCCAATGAATACCCCCCCCCCCCCGCCTCTCCCCCCACCCACTTACATAGCCCAGCTATGGTGGCAGAATCACCACTATCGGCCAGCCCGGAGCATTAGCACCCTGGCCCTGCTCCCCGTCATATCCCCTCCAGCCCATCCTTCAACCCATCCCCACTCCTTCCACTTCCCGTAAATCCTCCAACTCTACTACCTAGTGCACCAGTACGGATTCCGCCCTGTCATCCCCAAAAATGCTCCCTCCACCACCGCTCTAGCTCCTCCCGCCCATCTTTCCCTGACTATGAATTCCACCCTCTCCCCTTTTCCTCCTGCCTAGATATTTTCACCTATGTCTTATCCTGCCCCCTCCCCCCGGTTCTCAGATAACCACACCCTGTCCTAAAGGTACGCAATTACTTTCCTCCCACTCCCATCTCCCACATCCCCTGTAAGGACTCTATCCTTGCAAACTCCACTTTCTTCACCTTCCATACTGCCTCCTCCAGCGTCTCCCCCAGGTCCATTTCAGACCCCATGCTACCCTCACCCTCCTTTCTCACCTCTTCCGCTCCCTGCCAGCCACAACCTTCCCCACTGTCGAACCACACTCACTGCCGTGATCACAATACCTAGACTGCTGATCGCAGAGGAGGAAGTGTTGGGTCAGCTCATCGCCCATTCCAACATCGAAATCCGGCCGCGGCGGAGCGACCAAGCGCATTGAGGCGCTATGCTCTGATGCGCTAGGTCGTTCCTTGTCGTGGGTTCGAATCCTCCCTGGGGCATGGATGTTTGTGCTGTCATTATTATAAGGTAGTTTATAAGTAGTTTGTAAGTTTAGGGACTGATGACTCTGCAGTTAAGTCCCATAAGTTTTACAAACATTTTTGTAATCCGGTCCACCAAGCACACCCCAAATGCCATATGCCTGATGCGGATTTTTACTGAATCCGCCCCTCACTGAGGGGGCTCTATTATATGACCACCATATATCCCTCTCCCCTCCACAATACTTGTCTATAAAGACCACCTTACTCAAAACTGCAGGAACCCCAACACCTGTTCCCGCTGCAAATCACCCCACTTCCTTAAGTAATTTACTAATCTCACCTCTCCTCCCACCTGTAACACCTCTGGTGGCCCCATCCCACCTACTCTTATGAGTGTCAGTCTCGCCTTGTCCCTGTCACCCCTGAGCTAACTGTTTTCATCGGCCAATCAATCCTCCCATTCACCTCAACAACTCCCTCTATCCCCTTCCCATGGTTGAGGAAGTCATCTGATTTGTCACCACTGTCCTTCAGAATATCTATCCCTTCCAGCATCTCCACACCCTTCAGATCACTCTTGCTGCCCACTCCGTTTTACAATTGGAAACCTTCACCACCTTTTCCCACTACACCTTCTCCCACAACATTCCCCTCGTATAAAGCACACCTATAACCTCTCTCCCGTCTCCCCAACCCCTCCCCCCCTCGTAGTTCCCACATGGCACACCCACCCTTCACCCTCCTGTACCTCAATGTTCGCTCCCTCTCCACCAAAATAACTCTTCTCATGCATACCCGCTCCCACCATCACTTGGATGCCTTTCTCCTCAACGAAACCTTCCTGCAGACCCGCTACCTACCTACTTCAACGTACAGATGACTCCCTGCCCCTTGCTCGAGACGGAGTGGCCATTGGCCAACTCAGACATCATCCATTCCAGCTACAACCTCTCATAAAAGATGACAAGGAGCAACTCATTCTCAACCGTTTACTCCCTTCTCTCACTGTCAACATGACCACCATCTACAACTGCGGTCATGTCCACCTCCTCTATGACTTCAACGTTGACCGTAATTTTCCGACTTCTGTGATTGTCGCGGACTTTAACCTTGCCTCATCCAACAATTTAAAAGAAAGCTGTAGCGAAAGAAAGAATATCAATTTTGTTTCCTTTGAGATAACATAGTTTTCTTATCGTTCAAGAAGAGGGGGAGGGATCACCTAAATATTTTTACTTGGAAAGGGGATGCATATTTGGAAAGGTTGAAAAGCATCTCAGAGCATGTCTGGGAGGCACTAGAAAGGAGGGTTGCATAACCTCAGCATCCACCAATCACTTTTTTAAGAACTATGAGTAGTTATGCAAGAATGGATGTTTTTGGCATAGCATGAGAATGATGGTATCATTCGCAACATGCCGCATCGTTATCAGATCAGTACTGCTGCCAGAGGTGTTCACACACCATAACGAGATTATCAACCAGTTGTCGGAATGTATGTGCGAATCTATTAAGTTTGCAAATCTGAAGAAAACGTTGTTACCCAGCGTTATGCATATTGCAGTTGCTCCCATTTCGTATTCTTTGCATTGTTCGTACCTTTCTATCACCTTTTTATTCTATTTTAAGGTAAAATGAATGTAATTTGTAAAATTTTAATTTGTTGCATTAATTTGGGGCACCATTGTCGATGTAGGCGGAAGTATGCTGGGTGATTTAGTAATATTAATCTCAGTTAATACACTGAAAGGGTGGTGATGTCCACGATGTCCAATAACAACAATCAGACTTTGTTCGTCAGATCTGGCGTAAAAAGTCTGGGTCCTAAATGGTCTCACTGCATTTCACATGGCTCTGTGGCACACATGCTAAGAAGCCACTTTCATGGACAACCACCTTCGGTCAAGAGACGCCTAACTCGCCAATACAATGAATATGGCGAACCACTGCATCGCAGCAAACTGACTGGGAATGCCAGCTGGTCATACACTGCCGAACAATAGGCAAAACAGACCTGCAAGACCTCGCGCACTTAGATCTATGACCGAAAACTAATTACTATGAAAAATTGGCTGTATTACACATACGCAGCCGCAATAGGCCCAGAAGACATCATACGTATTCAGCTGCAGCAGCAGCCGCGTTGGAGTGGTCGATCGCTCTAAGCCGCCTTGCTGCGGAGCACGCCGCTGCTCGCTGTCGGAGGTTCGAGTCGTCCCTCGCGTAAGAGTGTGTGTGTGTTGTCCATAGCATCAGCTAGTTTAAGTAGTTTGTGCACTTAGGAACGGATGACCAAAGTAGTCGAGTCCTTTAGGTTTACAAACATTTAAACATTTTTTTAGCTGTAGCAGTACTTCGCATCAAACTGGGCCGACTCTTTATGACGAACCTAGGTATGGCACTGGTACCGAAAGGTACCCGATACTAATACTACCTCAACCTTGCATGTAGAAAGCAAACCGTTACTGCCATTACTACCTGCTTCTTAGTGTCACAAACGTTTCTTCCATTGGCCTTAGACTTCGTATTTATTTGCCTCTGTCCTCACATACCTATCTTTGTATACTATTTTTATCTCCAGATAGACGGTATTAATGTGGTCGTGCCCAGACGTATGGACAGCATCACAATCCCCACATGCAAGACGTAGCACACGGAGGTGACAGCAGAAGTTTTGTGTTGATGATCACGTTCGTGCAGGCTTGGAGAAGCCCACCCTCTATACCTGTGAGAAGGTAGTTTATATATGATGCCGTACTTTCCAGCTGGAAAAGTTTAATTTGTCGCAACTGCCTTATTGGAGTGACCTCTCAGTCGTAAACAGTAAACAAGTGTCTATGACGTACTTAATCGTACCAGTAGAGATGCGAAAGACATCTACGTTTGTGTGTACCAGTGGAAATGTTTGTTAAGCTTAAGGGACTTAACTGCGGGGGTCATCACTCCCTAAACTTACAAACTACTTATGAACTAGCTTATACTAAAGACGACACAAACATCCATGCTCGAGGGGGGATTCGAACCCCCGACCGTAGCGGCCGTGTAGACAGTGACTGGCGCGCCGTAGACCACTCGGCCACTGCGACCGGCGTCCCAGTGGAAAATTTCGAACAGTTAGTAAACCCATGTCGTTGTTAAGAAGCATTGGAGAACCGGCATCAGGGAAATCCTGGCTAGGTAAGCTTGGGCACTGACCTTGGTGGACCGGTTGTCAAGCACAGTGGCGTGCGCGGCTTAATATACTAGTCCGTGCATACGCCACGGAAGCCAGTTTAAAGGACACAAATGCCGCTTAGGTTCCGTCGGGCATAAGCACGCAATACTGTTGGTAAAACGCTAATGCTTCGGACTTATTACTACGTCCTAAATGATCACAGTAAGGCCAGGGCTTTATAGTTGGAATACCATAAAACTGCGTTTCGAGGCAATATCCAGCACTTCTCATCTTACGTTCATAATTTGCATCAGTAAAATACACTGCTAGGAAAAAAACTGTACACCTGAAAAGACGACATCGATTTTGATTCGATGACGGCGGATGCCACCTGCGGCTTTTAATATCTATTCCGTCGCCAGTCAACAGCGTATTGACATATGTTCCACACTGCCACCTGCATGTGCCCTTTAGTAGGGAGTGTTTACAGGCATAAGGTACAACATAATATCACCGTATGAAATGTAAAGACGTGTCTTATCACGGAATCGGGTTCGTGCTTCCCAGTGTCAACTGAGAGACTTTGGAAGGAGTCAAATTATGACCTTCTGAGAATCGGGGTGGTCCTTTCGGACAATTGTCACAGAAGTTGGATGTGATGCGTCAGATGTGCAACGATGTTGGTTGCAGTGGTCACGTGGACATTCTCATACCCGTAGGCGAATTTCTGGACACCCCGCACGGCACAGACGTCCGCCAAGATCTTACTTAAGGGGAGCAGTGGCAGATGGTGCATCTACCGCAGCCTACATAAGACGGCTTGTGAGCCCAGAAGTGTCAACACGAACTGTTGCCGTTTAGTAGAAGCGGGACTGCAGAAACGCAGACCTCAAGCCCGTCTTCCACTCACGCCACGGCATAGACATACACGGCTCGACAGGTACCGTCAGAGGATTGCTTGCGAGATGGCATGGCGGGCCGTGTTTGGGTTAATTGAAGTCCGCGATACCACCCGTAGGCTTTGACCAACGACGTCATATCGACTTAAAGACGATAGTTTCTTTACAAGCAGAGCATAGATGATGGATTACGATCTTGTGTTTAAAATTGATCTGTAGCTTCTTTCTGATGGTTATGTATAGATTACCGAGCTTCTTTCTTTCTTTCTTTCTTTTTTTTTTTTTTTTTTTTTTTTTTTTTTTTTTTTTTTTTTTTCGGAAGGCGCGATTTTTTGGGCTGATACCTGGGATCGATGGTAGACTATTTTGTGGTAATCCGTAAGAGAAACTGCCATAACCATGTAATGAGTGGTTCTCGGTGTTCAGAAAAGGTCATTGAGAATCAGTAACTACATTGATATGACAGTTTTTTTATTTACGTTGATTTGACTGCGAAGTATAATAATTTTTATAAAGAACTCAGTGTTATTGACTAATGAAAAGCGCTAAATTTCCATTAAAACTGTCACACCCATTTAGTGACTCGTTCTCGATGTACTTCCGGAATATATTCTGCAGCAATTAACTATGCGATGAAAGTCGTACCTGTAATTTTAATTTTTTTATACGAATGAAATTGTCACTATTTTCGAAATTTCCTTCATGACACTTAGAGCAGTGAAATTTACACTGAAAATCGTCAAAAACGTTGACCTATGTCCTATGATTGGGTCACAATTTTACGTGCGTAACATCTCGTCCATCAACACCAGGCGTAATCGCTTTAGAATTACACGTTCGATATTAATCGTTTCAGGCCAAGCTATTTCGATTGCAAGCATTCTTGGGAATTACCGCTGTCTCGTAGCGTTCAAGACACACTGGACCCGCCCAAGGCTTTTTGCTCTAGGGTGCGGTCAGCTACAACTCTGGAACACCTTAGGTGTTTGATGAGGGTAGGCTGGCCAGCGCTCGTTGCTTGCAGAAAGTTGTAAGACCTGTTCTTTTGTCGTACTTGCAGGAGGAAGACGACATGTTGTTCCAACAGAATGACGCTCGCCCACACACTTGCTTAAAACTCAACGTGCTCTGAAAACGTGCAGACACTTCTATGGCCAGCACGATCTCTGGACTTGTCTCCAATCGATGGGGCGACAACTGACACATGCGTCTGGCCAAACCACAACCGTTGCAGATGTGAACAGGTCGACCAGGCGTGGGATAATGCATCCAGAGACAGGCCAGAATCAGGGTCTGCATTACCGCCCGTGGAGGCTACACGAGACAACCTTCTATGAGGTTGTTTCAGCATGGATCGACAACTAGTACCTCATTACCGCTTGAGCTATTTACCTGTGAATGTATTCATTTCATGGACGGTCTCAACAATAAATCTTAAGGGGTGTTTTAATTTTTATTTCCCGAAGTGTGTATTTGAACAGGCATGAGCATTTTCAACTGAAAACAAATCTGCAAGTATTAATCCATCTTTGTTATGTCTCAGTGTTTTTAATAAATATGTCAAACTTAATTTCTAGATTACTTGTTCCTCTGCTGCTGTTACACAACCTTTCGATCACGCAACATACCATTATATATACTGAGTGTCTCACCTAAGAGTCGTCAGGTGCATTTTCTCTGGTAATTGAGCAGATATTTGCAATTTATTTTTTGTAATGTGTAGCTGGACTCACGCCAAACAAATTCTGATCATGACGCTATACCTGCGATGCCCGGTGTAGATGTAAAGCTTTGGCTTGTTTCCTGTCACGAACAAAAAGATTTTTAAAAGCGAAATTTTTTTAGCTCAATCGATAGAGCAGTTCCCAATTAGTCTAGTGTGATATTTGGTTTATCGAAATGTATTAACGGAGACAGTAAAACGTGACAATTGACCAGTAGTCCGGAAGCAGCTGTGTAGCGCTTCCATAAGGCAGGCCGGCCGCGGTGGCCGAGGGGACTAAGACGCTCCAGTCACGGTCTACACGGTCACTACGGTCGGGGGTTCGAATCCCCCCTCGGGCTTGGATATTTGTGCCGTCCTAGTTCGTAAGTAGTTCATAAGTAGTTTGTAAGTTTAGGGACTGATAACCCCGTAGTTAAGTCCCATAGACTATACAAACATTTCCATAAGGCAGTAGCAGACGGCGCAAGGCGTGACAGTACACGCGACGGGGCAACTCGGGCAAGGAAGGCGGTGCGAACACATGTTTACGACAGTGTAGCTAGCAGCGGACGCATCTCAGTTGTCTTTCGGCCACGCCGCACTGCACAATACAACGAGTACACACCTTCAGAAGTAACAGACATGATTTTGGTAATGGGTATGTGCTGCTAACGTTAACTTGTACAAGCACCCTACTTAATTTTTATTACTGTAATATACAGCATATTTCTGACAAGATTGCGTACTATGGATTTTAGGTATGTGTAGCGACTAAGTAATGTATTAACTCCAGAATGAAACTTTCACTCTGCAGCGGAGTGTGCACTGATATGAAACTTCCTGGCAGATTAAAATTGTGTGCCGGAACCGGGACCTGAACCTGGGACCTTTGCCTTTCGCGGGCAAGCGCACTACCGACTGTGCTATCCCGACACGACTCACGATGCCGCCTCACAACTTTATTTCCGCCAGTACCTCGCCTCCTACTTTCCAAACTCCACAGAAGCTCTCCTACGAACCATGCAAGACTAGCACTCCTGGAAGAAAGGATATGGTGGAGACATGGCTTAGCCACAGCCCAAGGGATGTTTCCAGAATGAAACTTGCAGAGTGAAAGTTTCATTCTGGAAACATCCCTCAGCGCACACTCCGCTGCAGAGTGAAAGATTCATTCTGGAAACATCCCTTAGGCTGTGGCTAAGCCATGTCTCCACCATATCCTTTCTTCCAGGAGTGCTAGTCTTGCATGGTTCGCAGGAGAGCTTCTGTGAAATTTGGAATGTAGGAGGCGAGGTACTGACGGAAGTAAAGTTGTGAGGCGGCATCGTGAGTCGTGTCGGGATAGCACAGTCGGTAGTGCGCTTGCCCGCGAAAGGCAAAGGTCCCAGGTTAGGGTCCCGGTTCCGACACACAATTTTAATCTGCCAGGAAGTTTCAATGTATTAACTATTCAGTTGCTTAGCAATGGCTTCGTAACTGTACAGTATAGTCCTGTCACTAATAAGTGCAGTAAGTAAGCTAAATTAAAACAAATCTGTCTACTTTGTTCATAAGTAGTTTGTAAGTTCAGGGACTGATGACCCCGCAGTTAAGTCCCTTGAGTTTCATAAACATTTGAACATGAGCAGGATAATGATCATGTCACATTCGTGGAAGTTCATGGAAGGTTTAAACGGTGACAAAATATGGATAAATTGCGAGGAAAATTTAGATTTAAGACATGTAAAATAATTACATGACATGAACCCGTATATGAACTGTCAAAGATAAAAATGAATTGCTGTCCGTTAGTCTCGCTAAAACTCGAGAACGGCTGAACCGATTACATTACATAAACCACTGATTCTATTGTGATGAAATCTGGTGTGGAGATAGCTTGAGCGCTGAAGTATCGGATAAGATACTTTAGAAATTGTGTAATTCAAGATATTTTTTGGTTTGAAGTATATAAAGCGAAATATCGAACAATAACTACTCTCTGGAAAAGCTATTTACTCTTTGACTTCTTAACTTTACCGTATCTCAGAAAATGCTTTTATTAGTTGCCACGTCTACGTAATTTGATTCAGCATATGGAATACCATGCACCTACAGTGTGTTTAATCCACCACCATCCTGTTGCCCACTCTTTCCGCCCACTATCGAGCCGATACGTAGACTATCTGATGATAGCCTTTATAAAGCTACTGGGTCTAAAATACATATGATTTAAATTAATATGGTTTATATTAAGAGGTAAGTGATACGAAGTTTTCCGGATCAACTAGTATAGAGATATAAATAAAGAACGCCTTAAAACTGTGTCATCACGTGAAAAGAAATTGGGACCAACTGAGATCCATTGTAAGCGAGGACACCAATAACCTCGGACAACCTCGAAGGAAGCGAAGTCAAGGATAATGGAATTCTGAATGTGACCGCGCAGTTGATGAGCCTGGAGGAACTCGACTAAACGACCAGAACACTGAGAGATTTTCACAATGGTGAGAAAACTGACGGGCAAAATCACCAGGCGTGTGAAGAAATTTTTTGATACGTCGGATGAAGAATTTAAAATATACTCCAGAAACGTTTCTAGGGACATAAACGACAATGTCTTCACTTTATGAATACGGGCGGGGACCTTGTCACTAATAAACAAAAACAAACTATTTTAAGCAATTGGTTAATTGTGAAGAGCCCATGGAAAGACTGCCTGTTGAAGATCCTCCAGAGATACACCTCCATATAAACCACCAACCATAAAACAAGTTTCTAACGCCATCAACCATCTTAAGATCCGCAAGGCACCTGGGGAAGATGGCATCAGTGAAGCAGCTCTGAAAGATGTTGAAAATACGATCGTAGAGGCCCTACACTGGATCTTGGCCGACTGGAAATCAGCTCGTACACCCTTTACATAAGATATGCGATCGCAGCGATGCCAACAACTATCGGAGGATATCTCTGCTGCCAATAGCATACAAAACGTTCTCCAAGATTTTACAGGACAATGTAGATATTCAATGTGATCAAAGAGTTTGTGAAAATCAAGGAGGTCATGTACCGAACAGATCTTCAATCTGAAAACCAAACTAAAACAAGTAAGGAGAAAGAACAGCACCGTGTTTTTCGTCGACTTTACGACAGACAGCTTATGACTCCATCGACCGCCAAACACTACTCTTAATATTTTTATAGTCAAGAAAAAAATTTAATAAAAAAAATTTCAAAATTTCACTTATCTCATCGATAGAAAAGTATAAATCACTTCCCGAGAAGCTTGCATCAAATTACACTCCATTATACATACATTAGACTCGAAGGGCATGAAAGGGAAGCATCAGTTGGGAAGGGAGTAAGACAGGGTTGTAGCCTTTCTTCGATGCTATTCAATTTGTACATCGAGCAGGCGGTGAAGGAAAGCAAGGGAAAATCTGGAATAGGGATTAAAGTTCAGGGCGAAAAAATAAAACCATTGCGTTTTACTGATGACATCGTAATTCTGTCAGAGACAGCAAAGGACCTGGAAGAGCAGTTGAATGGAATGGACAGTGTGTTGAAGAGAGCGTATAAAATGAACATTAACAAGAGTAAAACAAAAATAATGGAATGCGGTCTTAGAAAATCAGGTGATGCTGAAGGAATTATATTAGGTAACGAAACAATGAAGGTGGTAGATGAGTTTTGTTACTTGGGTAGTAAAATAACATGCGATGGTCGCAGTACAGAGGATATAAAATGCAGAATGGCAATGGGAAGAAAAGCATTTTTGAAAAAGAGAAATTTGCTAACATCGAATATTAATTTAAGTGTAAGGAAATCTTTTCTGAAGGCATTTGTGTGGAGTGTTGCCTTGTACGGGAGTGAAATATGGACAATAAGCAGTGCGGACAGGAAGAGGATAAAGGCTTTTGAAATGTGATGCTACAGAATAATGCTGAAGATTAGGTGGGTAGATCGCATAACTAATGATGAGGTACTGAACAGAATTGGTGAGAAAAGGAGTTTTTGGCATATCCTGACTAAAAGAAGGGATCGCTTGGTAGGACAAATTCTTATACATAGTAGAATCGTAAATTTAGCATTGGAGGGAAGTGTGTGAGGTAAAAATCGCGGAGGGATACCAAGAGACGCGTATAGTAAGCACATCCAAGTGGATGTGGATTGTCGTTCTTATGAGGAGATGAAAAGGCTTGCTCAGGACAGAGTAGGGTGGAGAGCTGCATCAAACCAGTCTCCGGACTGAAGACTATAACAACAACATACATCACTAGCTGTCCTCACAAGTATTCAGCGACATGATGCGTTACAAGTTGTTCAATGCTGGACAGTGTGATAAAAGAAGCTTTTCTCAGCGAGTCAATCAAGTTTATTTTTCTAATGAGACATTAAAAACACCAGGTAATTGCAAAAAGGCGGCGATTATAACGTGCGCAAGAAGCAGTCAGAATTATTGCTTCTCCTGTTTCTTCGATGAATATCACTCCGGTACATGCAACTGATTAATTACAAAAGAATGGAAGTATTGATTTACATACACGACGTTCCCGTGTACTCGTTAATTACAATTCCTTTTTACATGCTTGAATTTCATCCTCTACCTATTCTTCTTGTGCTATTCTTCTTCCCACTTGGGAAACTTTCATGTCACACCACGCCCTACATGTACCATAAATTTGGCGATAACGAGTTGGCGTCCTCTCCTTGTTAGCAAGGCGTAAGAATCTCAACACAGCATACCATATATCCTGCAATCTTTACAACAAGAAGTGCATTTCGAAGAATGTTAAGGTTTGTCATTTCAGAGCAGTGTTATACCAGTTCCTGTGCGCCTCTGAGACCCTCTTGATGAACTGGAAAGGCGCGATGGATGACCCGGAGAAAGTCGAAAGACGTATTCTCAGAAAAATTCATGGCCCGAGATTGTTCCCAGGTGGGACCTACCGACTGAAGTCTAATTCTGAAGTGTATCAAAAGTTAGAATCAGCCAATACCACTGTGCGACGCAGGAAGCTAAAGTTTATGGCCACCTAGAACGAATGAATACAGGCTTGTCAAGAAAATCTTCTCGTTGGTTAAAAGATACAAAACTGGACGCCTGCGGCTTAATGAAGTACTTGGCTTTGGCTCTTGAGGTATTTTGTTCTATGGTATTGTCTTGGACCCGACCACGTAAAGCCCTAATCGTCGGAGAGAAAAGAGGAATTATCGGCAGGGCTAAAGGGATATTGGGAACGAAAGAGAGCATCGAAGAAAAACTAGTCATAACCGCTCTTTAGTGGACCTAAATCATAACAACAATCACTGAAAATCATAAGCCAGGGCTGGTTTCGAAAATTTAAGTTGTCCTACTCTGTCATATTTGATCTTTATGTAAATGTCTGTACACGTGAATAACTTTATTTTTGTTGCTCATAAATTCTAATGCCAAGCCATGTACAACATACTTGTAAAACTGGTCTACGGATCAGCAAATCAATTACTGCCAACACCATTCACATACTTCATTTTACCGTTTCATATAAAATAATATGAATCCATTTTCAATTTTTCCTGCTTTCGCATTTTTTCAAAACTGACCCTGTTTCAATAAGTGTCATTGTTTGTTTTCATTGCACAAATTTTATTTCATGTATAGCACAAACATTAAGCTACGTTCATTTCTGGCAGTAATTTTAGAACATTCACGAGATCGTTAGAAGTACATCGTGAAGGGGCGAAATTATTCTTCCCGATAGTGACATATGTCCGAACATAGTTCAAGGCAACTAGATAGTAAGTTTCACAGTAGTGGAATGTTTCTATTGATACGCACCTCACATTGTAAGCAGACGTGGAAATATGATTTTCATTGTTCTAGATGTGAAATATCTACATGACCGCAGAAAAATAAATAAAAAATTTAAATGTTTTACGGTATTGTTGGCTCGACTACCTAACTGGGTGCCCACGGGCCCACTGCCTTCACGATATGTGAGACTCCTTTCGTACGTTTATACGAGTATGACGAATGTAGATTAATTGGTGCGTTTATATCGTATTATTATGTTGCTACTACGTAACAGAAAATTTAAGAAAAGTTATTGGATGATAATTAAAGAGAAAACTCAACCAGAGATAGATCGATTCGGGGTTATCGATCTATGCCAATCAAATACCTCAGAATCTTGCAGTTCGTATGGCCCACAAACAGGTCTAGTAATCCCAGAGGGAGGTCACTGCGGTGTATCGCTATTGTTTGCCCGTGAGAAAGTCCAGTCATTGTTCTTGCTGTGTCCGCCGTTAGAAAACTAGATACAGTTTTCTGGCGCAGGCTTTTATTTTCCTCTCTGTAAACGAGTTACTCTCACGATACCGGTATTTCACCAGTGCTATACTAGGTACGCATTACTTTATTGTTGTTGTTATTAGTAAACATTAAATCATGTCCAATGTAAACATCCGTGTATGTGAACTGCCTGTCCAACTGTTATCTTCAGTTAATGTTATATTGATACATAATGAAAATTAAAATGATTTTAATATATTCCGTAATATTTGGTTCAAAAATTAGTAACTGAAAATAAATAATTAATTTTATGGTATTATTATCACCGACAATTTCTATTGTTGGTGACTCTCAGGGCGGGTAGGTTGGCCAATCCACAATAAATTCTTCACTAATAATGAAAAGAATTCTGATTCGAGTTAGAATTTCACATTAACCGAGATCCTTTAATTCACATTAATAAATGAAACTTTTACAAAACGAAACTTTACAAGGTTGGCTTGCTCTCACCACTTAAGATAACTAAAGAAGACTAACTCTAATGTTTTAAAACATAAGAAAGAAACAATGCTATTTTTTTGTCTGTGTATAAAAGATGAATTAAATCGTTTCATGAATTATCTGTGGTTTATTAATTGACAATAAATATATCGTAAATTACTTGGTTAATTAATTATTATTTTCTTTCTTAAATTAAAGAAAAAATCCATCTCCCCTACTCTCCTTTTTACACATATATCTCCTGCCTCATATATCATCACAATGTAGACTGGTGTCCAAAATTAAATCAACAAACGGAAATTTTGCAACTTGCGTTTATTTGGTTGGAACACAGTATACAAGTGACAGTAAAATAGAAACATTGTAAATAATAAACAACGGGAACTACTGTAACGTACATAACTGTGGTCCACAATGTTTTAGAAGCAACTGGTTGCTACATTTTGTGGATTAATATCCTGAACAGTTGCTGCAATGGATAAAATACTTCTTACTTTATCTATTTGAATTAGGTACGAAATGGCGGCAGACGACTGCAGTGCAGCGGCGATGTTGAAGGTGCTGCAACTGCAGCCTAAGTCCTGAAACTGCTTTAAAAGTCTGTTTGGGTGATGTTACCATGAAGAGCACGAGATGCTGTTTATCATTTCTATTTAAGATCAAATCTGACATTTTACACTCGTTTAAAATATCTTGAATAGTTTCCGTGGGGAAAAACTATCTGGCAGCGACTCTCGCAAAATTATGATAGTATCGCCCTTTCAAGATTCGATATGACACGAACAAGAACAAGAGACGACAAGAAGGAATACAGATTATACAATGGTTTAACTAGTGCTCGAACAAAGAGCTGAGATAACATTCACGACGTTATTAAAATTTCTTTGTTGTAAAGAAACAGATCATTCACGCCCTGGAATAACACTTTATCTATGACATCACTGCGTTTATATTTTGATTATAATTCAATACGGCGTCACTTCTGAAGCAAGCAGGAGTAAAATATAGAGAGCGTAAGGTTATTTACAACTTGTACAAAAACCAGACAGCGGTTGTCAGAGTTGAAGGGCATGAAAGGGATGCAATGGTTGGAAAGGGAGTAAGACAGGGTTGTAGCCTTTCCCCAATGTTGTTCAATTTGTACATTGAGCAAGCTATAAAGGAAAGCAAGGAGAAATTTGGAGAAGGAATTAAAGTTCAGGGTGAAGAATTAAAAACATTGCGTTTTGCCGACGACATAGTAATTCTGTCAGATACAGCAAAGGACCTGGAAGAGCAATTGAACGGAATGGACAGTGTGCTGAAAGGTGCATATAAGATGAACATTAACAAGAGTAAAACTAGGGTAATGGAGTGCAGTGTAAGAAAATCAGGTGATGCTGAAGGAATTAGATTAGGTAACGAAACAATAAAGGAGGTAGATGAGTTTTGTTACTTGGGCAGTAAAATAACAAATGATGGTCGCAGTACAGATGATATAAAATGCAGAATGGCAATGGGTAGAAAGGCGTTTTTGAAAAAGAGAAATTTGTTAACATCGAATATTGATTTAAGCCTAAGGAAGTCCTTTCTGAAGGCATTTGTATGGAGTGTTGCCTTGTATGGAGTGAAACATGGACGATAAGCAGTGTGGACAGAAAGAGGATAGAGGCTTTTGAAATGTGGTGCTACAGAAGAATGCTGAAGATTAGGTGGGTGGATCGCGTAACTAATGAGGAGGTACTGAACCGAATTGGGGAGAAAAGAAATTTCTGGTATACCTTGACTAAAAGAAGGGATAGGTTGATAGGACACATTCTTAGACATCAAGGAATTGTGAATTTAGCGTTGGAGGGAAGTGTGTGGGGTAAAAATCGCAGAGGGAGACCAAGAGACGCGTATAGTAAGCAGATTCAAGTGGATGTGGGTTGTCGTTCTTATGAGGAGATGAAAAGGCTTGCTCAGGATAGAGTAGGGTGGAGAGCTGCATCAAACCAGTCTCTGGACTGAAGACCACAACAACAACAACAACGGCGTCACTGAATATTAATATAGTTTCTCCAGGTGGTGGAAATGAGAAGGAAAAATAATTCAACACACATTCTAGTGTGCTGCTTGACACAGTTGTATCGATTAAATATCTAATGCGATATGAAATGAAACGAACTTGTAAGGACAGTATTAGGTAAGGCGGATTGTGTTTTTTTTTTTTTTTTTTTTTTTTTGGGGGGGGGGGATAATTTTTGAGATATGCAGATATGCGTCTCATCTGTAAGGGAGACCACGAAGAGAACGCTTGTGCGATTCCCTCTTGAGTACTGCTCAAGTGTTTGGCATACGTACTGAATTTGATTAAAACAAGATATCAAAGAGATTCAGAGGCGGGCTGCTGGGTTTGTTACTGTTTGGTTCGACCAATGGCAGAGTGTTACACAAATGCTTAGGGAACTGACATCGGAATCGATGGAGTGGTGGCGACGTTCTTCTCGAGAAACACTCTGTTGAGGGAATTTAGAGGTCCTGAATTAGAAGCTGACTGCAGAACGGTTCTACTGCCTCCAACTTACATTTGACGTAAGACCAAAACGATAAGCTGAGAGAAAGTAGGGCTCAAAATAAACCTACAGATATTCGTCTTACTGTAATCCTATCTGGGGATGGAACAGAAAAGGATATGGCACGAAGTTGTACAAGGTACCCTCCGCTTCGCGTCCTACCTTACCGCCATAAAGAATTTCTTTCTGCAATGTTTGACAGTGGAATTTCCCGATCATCTCTGTTTCGCGGTTATTAAATAAGTCTTTAACGAAGAGTGCTATTCTTCGTTGGATCTTCTCTATGTTTGTCAACGGATCCCACACAGATGAGCAACACTCAAGCATCGTTGACGAACTACACTTCCAAATAATCTCAGTCTGGCATCTGCCTTAACCACAATTCATTTTATATGGTCGCTCCATTTTAAATAGCTCCGTATGTCTACTCACAGATTTTTTTAAATGGAATTAACAGCTTCCAGTGTTTGATCTCGTACTGAGTATTTAATAAGGGATCTTTCTCTTCACGTAAACGCAGCAGTTTACATTTGTGTATGTCGAGGGTCAATTGGCACTCCCTATACCATGCGTTGATAGGCGGCAGATCGTGGCCGGCCGCGGTGGCCGATGGGATTGAGGCGCTCCAGTCACGGTCTGCACGGCCACTACGGTCGGGGGTTCGAATGCCCCCTCGGGCATGGATATTTGTGTCGTCCTTATGATTAGCTAGTCCATAAGTAGTTTGTAAGTTTAGGGACTGATGACCCCGTAGTTAAGTCCCATAAGCTATACAAACATTTTTTTTGGCAGATCCTCCTGCATTTCACTGCATTTTGCCAGTGTTGCGACATTCAGATTACCACAGAATAATTCGCAAAAATCTCATTGAAATTTCGACATCATCTACGAGGTAATTTGTTTATGGTTCTATAAGACTCTCTTGGGACGTTCCCGGAATCACTTCAAGGCTGAACATTTTTCTCCGTTGACAACGACACGCTGCGTTCTGTTATCTAGAAATTCTTCAATCTTGTCATACAGTTGGTCTGATATTCGATATGAACTGTTCATCAGACGACGCTGAGGAACAGTATCGAACGCCTTGTTGAAGTCAAGAAACACAACATCCACTTGGAGCCTTTATCTAGTACCCAATGGGGCTCGTGGATGAATAGCGAGAGCTGGGTTTCACACGTACGTTGCTTTCGGAAACCATGTTGTTTCCTGCACAGACTTTCAATCTTCAGAAAGGTCACGATAAACATAAAAAATGTTCCCGAATTAAATAATAAATCGACATCAGAGATATACGTTTATACACTGCTTAAAACAATTAAGGGAGAAGCTGTCATCATACACAATACGTATTTTATTTAGATATTGGTTACAATTATAATTTGTCTGTGATACAGTATGATATTTTACCGTCTTACGTATTTACTTGAGGTTTACATGGCGGTTATGTGAGGCACTATCGAGTTACCATTCTAGTGAAAAAGTTATTCTCGTTGCCCTCTAATATGGTGTGTTATCACCTCTAACGGCCTCCTGCGTGTGATGGAAAGTATGAGTTTGTCAATCAACTTTTGAGGGATATTTGGACATTCTTCCATGAGTCCAATATGCATCTCTGCAACCGTTGTGGGTGTGGCTGGTCTGGCTGCAATCCGTCTCCCAAGTGCATCCCAGACATGCTCAATCAAGTTTAAGCTCAATGAACCAACTGGATAGTGCATTCGTTCAAGCATGTCGTCCACCCCTGCAGCTCTGTGGGACGAGTGTTATCGTCCACCAGAAGGAACCCATCTTCTATGGCACCAGCGTAGGACACAACAAAAATTCGAATGATCTCGCCTCTATACCTCTTGAGCTGTCAAAGCGCCATTCTGAACGCCATAGTGGTCCGTACACTCACCAATACTGAATCCTGCCCACACCATTCGTCACCACCATAATATGGTGATGTTTCTTGCACATAACCAGAACTATTCCGAGTTCCACGTTCTCTCCAGATGAGGGAACGACGATTGTCCGGCTGAACACAAAATCTTGACTCATCTATGAATAGAACCCGGCAGCATTTGTTAAGGCTCCAAAATGTTCAAATATTTGTAAATCTATCGGACCAAACAACGTGGTCATCAGTCCGTAGCTTACAAACTACTTAAACCTAGGTAAACTAACCGAAGGACAACACACACACCCATGCCCCAGGGAGGACTCGAACCTCCACGGCGAGCAACCGCGCGCTTCCCAGCGAGACGCTTTAGACCGCTCGGCTAATCCACCGCGGCGTTAAGGCTCCAATCGTGAATGTTCCTGCGCCCAGTTTCTGCGGACTAAACGGTTTCGTGGTATTAATGATACACACCATAGGCCTCTGTGCGCAGAGGCCACATTTCCGAATACGATTTCGAACTGTTTGTGTTACTATTGCACGTCCTGCTTCTGCTTGCAGGGTGCATTGCAGTTGAGTTGTATTCAGCCTCCTGTCTCGACGGGCTGTTAACCGGAGATAACGGTCATCTCTTGCTGATATTACCCGTGGACGACCTTAGCCTTGCCTTCTTTTAACGGTTCCTGTTGTCTGAAATCGGGGCCAGGACCTCAAAATTACACTTTAGGACACTCCAATAGCTACAGACAACTCCCTGTTCCGCTTCCAACCCTCCTAAGGCTCTCCACGCCTTAGCTTGGGGTAAATCACGTTGTTGATTCATTTCACTACCTGCTCACTGCACTATCTGAACCCAACTGCTTGTGTACTTCGTTTGGTAGAGCAAACACAAGTCAACACCAACCCCCTCTGCTGCAGAGTTCTGTTATTACCACTATCTCGAGTGGCTTAATGTCGTTGTCTCCACTCCGTAGAACTGACAGAAAGACGTCGAACCATTTTGGTTCATTCTGCCGATGACAGAACTTTTTGGGCGACGACTCTTCTTGAAAACGGTAATGATCAGCATATTTTTCTAGTTCTTAGGAACGATCCGCTCTTCTAGAGATTTAAGGTACACTGCTGCTGCTAAAAATAGTGTATCAATGTTCAATGGCAATAGCTTTGCCGTAATGCGTATCATCAGAGGAAGGAAAACTTGTCTGCAGCTCCACCAAAGAGACTGTGTACAAAAGAATTATGCGGCCTCTACGGGTATACTGTTGCCCAGTATGGGACTCTCACCAGATGGGACTGATGGGAGAAATTAAGAAGGTTCAGAGAAGGGCAGATCGTTTTGTTTTATCACGTTACAGGGGGGGGGGGGGAAGCGCCACGGAAATGTTGCACGCTTTGAGGTTGAAATCATTAAAAGAACGACGTTATTCGTTGCGGCAACATCTATTTGCGAAATTTCAATCACCGACTTTCACTTCTGAATGTGAAAATGTTTTACTAGCACCCACCTACATAGGGAGGCATGACCATCCCAATAAAATAAGAGAAATCAGATCGAAAACGGAACGATTTTGGTGTTTTTCGTTCCGCGCGCTATTAGAGAATGGAACAGTAGAGAAAGGTTACGAAAGTGGTTAATGAACCATCTGCCAGGCACTTAAATGTGATTTGCAGTGTATCTATGTAGATGTAGAAGTAATTATAAGCGTGAATTTTTGCCTTTCCGTCGGTACTTAGTTTTGATTCCTCATGGCCGGCCGCGGTGGCCGAGGGGACTGAGGCGCGTCAGTCACGGTCTGCACGGCCACTACGGTCGAGGGTTCGAATTCCCCCTCGGGGATGGATATTTGTGCCGTCCTTAGTGTTAGCTAGTTTATAAGTAGTTTGTAAGTTTAGGGACTGATGACCCCGTAGTTAAGTCCCATAAGCTATACAAACATTTGAACATTTTTTTGATTCCTCATGAGTTCATGGAAGTGGCGATCGAAGAATTTCCCGAGCGATCTAAAGCGTCTCGCTACGGAGCTCCCGGTTGCTCGCCGTCGGAGGTTCGAGTCCTCCCTGGGGCATGGGTGTGTGTGTTGTCCTTAGGTTAGTTTACCTAGGTTTAAGTAGTTTGTAAGCTACGGACTGATGACCACGCAGTTTGGTCCGATAGATTTACAAACATCTGAACATTTGTTGAAGAATTTCCGTTTGAAGGTCGTACAGCTCACGATGGTATTCCAAAGGGACAAAATTTCCGTGAGCAATGAGGTAGTCATCCAACCAAAGCACCAAGTCTAAGATCAGATTATCCCTAATGTATGTGGCTGCCTTCCCAGATTAACAGACGTTTTATGTTGAATCGCTACCAGGAATAGATTTAACGCAGCATTCCGCAACGGTAGTTTTCGACAAACGTAGTAGCCCGCACACATTCTTCGTTGTACGATGGAGGTTTGAGATGGTGTTCGTCCTGCGGCTGCCAAATACAGGAAGCAATTTGCTTTTGTCTGTGCATATTTAGTAACAACGTCGCCACAGCTCACGTTTCAGCAGTTACTTCACACATATGAGAAACACACGAATGCCACACTTATTCCTACCCTACTTGTCATTACTAGAGCTCGTATTTTGCCATATTTGCTTGATAGTGCATATAAATGCATATTTAAGGGGTTACTGCTTATATAACTAACTTTTGCATATTCATGTATGTACTTTACTTTTGCAGCAATGAATCTTGGAATATAAGTATTTCACCACGATAGCTGAAGAAGAAGACCTGAGTAAATTTCTCTTCAATTACTCTTACTGTATAGAATTACTTTTCTAACATGTATACAAATCCATGAAAGAGCGCCTAAAAATGAGGCGAACGTAGTGAGTAGGCCCTACGTGCGTGGCGAGCACCGGGCTCCAAACTAATGCAGTCTTCCTTCCTTCTTTATTTCCCGGACTGCATTTCCTTTCCCCCTCCCCTCCTTTCCTATCCTCACTCCTTCTTCTCCCCACCAGGGGACTGATAACCTCA
Source organism: Locusta migratoria (assembly GCA_026315105.1). Classification (NCBI taxonomy): domain Eukaryota; kingdom Metazoa; phylum Arthropoda; class Insecta; order Orthoptera; family Acrididae; genus Locusta; species Locusta migratoria. Next base: position 569,510,732 of record CM048744.1, read on the forward strand.
GTAGTTTAGTCCCCCTATCCCAACCAAACAACCCAACCCTCAACAATCAACCGGCAAACCTTTAAAGTTCGGTCGGCGGTCGCGTCATAAACCTCAATACGGTTTGTATTGTGTAATGAACAAAGCCGGCGGCGGCAACAATGACATTTCCAAGAGTAGAAAAGTTCTGATGACAGCTACCTGTAAATCAGTAACTAGTGTACTGTTCTTGGTGATTTCCGAAGTGTGAGCAGGAGACCATGCAACACAATGCCGAAGGGGAAGAGCAGTAAAGCTTATTTACTTCGACCGTGGATAGATGGAAATCCTACTCTAACAACAGAGAGACACGTAGTATTGTGCCAAGTGTGTGAAAAGCACGTAAGTTCTGTTTTTGCTTTCTCAAATTTAAAAATCAATGTGTTTTCGATTGAATGTTTGTTAATTAATGAAAATAATCTCACTTTATTTTTGTACCATTGTTATAGGTGCCCTGTGAAAAATATTCCAGATTACACAACGTTTACAAATAGCTAGTAGTTAAGTCCCATAAGCTATACAAACATTTGAACATTTCAGAATGAAACTTCACTCTGCAGCGGAGTGTGCGCTGATATGAAACTTCCTGGCAGATTAAAATTGTGTGCCGGAACCGGGACTCGAACCTGGGACCTTTGCCTTTCGTGGGCAAGCGCACTACCGACTGTGCTATCCCGACACGACTCACGATGCCGCCTCACAACTTTACTTCTGCCAGTACCTCGCCTCCTACTTTCCAAACTTCACAGAAGCTCTCCTGCAAACACGCAAGACTAGCACTCCTGGAAGAAGTTTCATTTGAACATTTGTTAATAAGAATGTCTCCGAGATCCAGACACCACACCAGTGGCGGTTTCTGCTAGCAGAAGTCGAAGTGATGGCAACGATAATTTTTTCCAAAGATATCTGCAAAGCTTTGAATAAGTTATCGAACGTTCCTCAAAAAACATACCAAACAAAAATTTCCTCATGAATCAACAATCAGGAAAAACTATCTTGGTAAAGTTCATGAAGAGGTAAGATTAAACATTTATTTAATAAAATCAGTTTGCATATCAGCTATCCCCATATCCCCCCTCCACTCCATTTTTACTTTAATTAAAACTTTGTATTTTTTAAATTTTAAACGTATTATGTTTTAAAACTGAAACGTAAAATTACGTATGGACTGTAGGTGTCAATGAGTTTACGATCAAGTAACATGTTTAATATTTTTTCTTATGCTTGTTTTCCCCTTTATTCCATTTAACATTATGCTCTCCCCCTCCCCCCTCCAAAACTTGAGACCCCATATTAAAAGCCTGTTGTTTACAAATTTCTAATAAAATAATTCCTTTCAGGTAATACAAGAGAACAGAGATGATTTGGTGATTCAAACGACTGACTAATGTGGGAGATATACTGCCAACGTTGTCGGAAAAATGACGGCATATGAACCAGGAACACCTCATCTCATTCTCTCCAAAGTACTGGAAGCAACAAACCATTTTACTGTTGCTAGGGTTGTTCGTGAAGCATTACGTATTTTGTGACCTGCTAAAGAAAACGAGGTGATAGATTTTGTGTCTCGTTGTCGCCAGTTGTCCTGGATGTCGGTGGCCGAGAAGAGAGAGACCGATACAGGAAAATAGGGTGCACGCGTGTGCTGGTACAGAGTCTTAGGTGACCAGCCAGGGGGACAGCAGAAACTAGAAACACTAAGCTAGATTAGAACAAGATATGTATTTCGTATCAATATGATAATACTTAACTTTTACAAGTTTCATGGCTGCAGAATGCTGATACATAGTTGAACTAGGTAATGGCCTGCCTACTGGAGAGTCCTAGTGGCTGCCTTATAGCCAAGTGACCGATGCAGGTCAGTGGTGGCCACGAGCGGGATTGCAGCAGAGGGCGCTCGTGGCCGACGTCGTAAGACCGCCGCGCCGTGCCTGCATGGCAGCGCGCGGCGAAAGTACGTGGTGCGCACTTCAGACTTGTGCGACCCCACAATAGTAACAGATGCAGCAGCATAGATGATTAAGGCTGCCAAAGCTTTACATGTCTTTTATCCCAAGGCGGTTCACAAAGCTTCTTTAGCACATCCTCTTCACAGACTGAAGAAATTCTAGCGAATTTTCTAGAAGTAAATGCCTTAATTTCCACTGTGACAAAAATTGATTGTGAAGGCGCCAACAAGAGTAAAGTCATTTACTGAAGTGATGCGAGGTATTCGTTTACCCGCACAGTCGATCATCATGAGATGGGGAACATGGACAGAAGCAGCTCTGTATTAAGTAGCATTTCGAAGACGTCAAAAGGAGGTTGAACGTGATGGATAAAATTGAAGCAGCAATTAGTGCTTGCAAAAACAAAAGTCTCCAGAGTAAATTACTGTTTATTGAGACGTAATTCAGTTCAAATGTTCAAATGTTTGTAGAGCTTGTGGGACTTAACTAAAAGGTCATCAGTCCATAAACTTACGAACTACTTATGAACGAGCTAATACTAAGGACGGCACAAATATCCATGCTAGAAGGGGGATTCCAACCCCCGATCGTACTATTTCAGTTAACTCCCAGCCACAATCACACGTTTGGATCAAAAATCAATGTCTCTACTGTCGGCCCTTGAAGCCTATTAAACAGCTGTCGTCGGAGACATAGCAGGAGAAATAGGAAAGTGTCTTCGCAACAGAATTGAGAACAATTAAGCAAGGAATCAGGCTTAATGTTTCTTCTGGGTTTGAAGAAGGTGCTACAACGAGAATCTGAAGAACAAGTTAATGATCATTCTGTAAGTGACATAGCATCTTTTCGGTACTATCCCGTGACTTAGTGTGAAGTAGAGAGATCTTTCTTCTCGTATAAAAACATTTTATGCGACAGAAGGAAATCATTTCTTCCAGAAAACTGTGAACAATATTTGTTTATTGCAATAAAAGCAACTAATTCTAAAATAGAATAAGAGAAAGAGACAATCTGAGAGTAATAAATATAAACATTGTTTAAGGGTAAATACGAGGGTTAGCACTTAAATAGTGGCAACTATTTATTCACAATCGATACAAAAGCGTTATATATTTGCACCTACTACTGTCCTTAAAAGTTGTCACCAGTGTTGTGTAGAACCCGTTAACAGCGATATGGAAGGCGCAGTATACCGTTAGCAAGCCTGATCTGTTGATGGTGCGAATGTAGTGGTCTACTGCCTGTCGAATCTCTGGAACAGTTCTGAAGCGAATGCCACGAAGTGGTTCCTTCATCTTCGAAATCAAATCAAAGTCACAAGGACTTCGGGGAGTATGGTGGATGATACAGTACTTCGCAGTCCCATCGACCGAACAGCGCAGCCACAGCTTGCGCTGTATGCGTCCGCGCCTTGTCGTGCAAAAATTTGGGTAGGTTGCGCAGAAAGCGTTACCGCTTCTTTCGCAAGGCTGGCCACAGGTGATTATCCGAAGACGAACAGTAATACTGTGCATTAATGGTCTGCCGTGGAGGAACGTTCATCGAAGGGTTTTACCCAATGTGCCACTGTTCGGTACAGCAATTCCGATTCTCCGCTCGTCCCTTGAAGACCTACTTTAATGACACTGTCTTGTTGCACGACCTCTGACACATTCAATCTTTATCCCACTCAGTTGTTTCTGTTTCGAAAACATAGTGACACCGTTATTTTAGACCGCTCGCTCACAAGTGACTGTGTTTCCCTCGATTGTGCGCTTAAGGGACTTAACTGCGGGATCATCAGTCCCTAAACTTACAAACTATTTATGAACTACCTTATACTAAAGACGACACAAACATACATCCCCGAGGGGAGATTCGAACCCCCGTCCGTAGCGGCCGTGTAGACTATGACTGGCGCGCCGCAGACCGCTCGGCCACTGCGGCCGGCACTTATGGTTACCGAAGTAAGGAAGATATAAAATGCAGAATGGCTACGGAAAGCATTACTGAAGAAGAGAAATTTATCGACGTAAAGTAATAGTTTAAGTGCTCGAAATTCTTTTTTGAAGCCATTTGTGTGGAGCGTAGCCTTGAACGGTAGTGAAACGTGGGTGGTGAGGAGTTCAGACAGAAATACAAAAGAAGCTTTTGAATCTTCTTGACACAGGGAAATGGTGGAGATTAGATGGGTAGATCACGTAACTATTGAAGAGGTACTACACAAATTTCGGGAGAAAAAACATTTCTGACGTATCTTGACTAAAAGAAGGGATCGATTGGTACGACACGTTTAGAGACATGATGGAACCGTCAATTTATTGGCGGGAAGTGTAGGGGAGAGAGAGAGACTTATACAGTAAGGAGAGTGAAATGGACGAGCGTTGCAGTTCCCATTAAGAAATAAAGAGGCTTGTACAAGGTAGGGTAACGTGGAGAGCTGCATCCACAGACATACTAGACTGGCAATGCCGTACGCAGTATCACTGGTGTCAGTGAAGTCTCGTCTCCATATTTCTATACTGTAAACGTGCGAGCAGTCGTGTGAGTTATTACAGAAAACAGTCGTAAAAATATGAATGAACTGACGTAACTACGCTGTCTTTAGAGTTTTGACATGTGGGATATTCGTGTTTTGTATATACTGTAATTTTTTCAGCTGGAGTAAGCTTCGACACATACAGCAATGAGTTGCATTGATTTGCTATTAGTATTAATCTGTTACCAATTTCATTCAACTTCGGATTTTCTTTTCAGTAGTATGGTCATTATAAAAGTGTTGTTATAGTGTATAACACAGGCCATTATTCTTTTGAGAGTTCTTATGAAAACTGCAGTCTGCTTTGACACACACACACACACACACACACTAATGAGTTGCTTTTCGTGTTTTTATTAATCTGTTACCAGTTTCGATCAACTTCGGCTTCTCTTTTAATAGTATGACCGTGATAAATGTGCTATTTATCGTGGATAACATATAGCTTTATTCTTGTTTGTGTTTTCAGATACCTACTTCTGCTTTAACTGTATGTAACGATAATATTTTACGTACCATCCCGGCGGCCTCTCATGATTACGTTGGCAACATCGACAAAACGGTAGAAAGTCTTTGCCAAGATGTTAATATTTTTAGAAATCCCCACAGAGTGATTTCATTAGTACTTCGTACAGACGGTGAAGTAAATATATAATACCATTCCTGCTCTATGGTTGAAAGGTTCTTCTATGTACCCCTCGTTCACTAAGTAATTGGCCTCGTAAAACGAAAATTTCATGACAAAACCTTTTTCCGTTGTAACGCGATCGGTTAATACCAACGTCACCTGACTGTAAACCATATGATCATTTTCCTGTGGCTGTTACTGACACGTTCTACATTCCAGTGATTCATTCGCATCAAAGATCCATGGAACGCGAAAATAAATAAATAAATGACAACACAATCACGCGAGGCCACCAGGACAGTAAGTCAAATTTAACCGTTCATATTTTCTTCTCATAACACGATACGAAAATGCGGAAGTGTTAAATAAAATGCAAATCATGTTCAAACCAACTAGTAAAGCGTACAACATCATATCGTGTCAGAAGATCACAGTAGTACCGTACGGAAGCTTTTTGACGTGAGGGGAGGCAAGATGGCGGCATTAGGCTTCAGTCACAGAGGTAAATTTGCCAGTCTAGTAATACATATCTGTGGCTACATCAAACCAGACTGAAGACCACAACAATATCAATGCCTACAAATGTCCCCTTATATAACAACTAAAAGAGTGTATTTTAACTGTTTTTTTTTTTTTTTTCTTAATAGTCACACACTAAACTGTTCCGATTTCATGGTAGGACGACTATATGTTTTTTAAATTTTTGGTCCGTACTGCTATAGTAGTTTTTCTCCGTAGATTCCTATTAAAGTCATTTCATTGCCTGTTGGCTGTCCTCTACTTTAATGAGAAGGGAGTTTAGAAACAACTGTCATAATAGTGTACCAAGACTGCAAAAGTGATAAAATTTACATCAACTTTAGTTACTGAATTTAACAAACATAGCATAATGCCTATTACGTTTACACGGCAATAATTAGATAACTGGTTGTATTAATCCAGTTACTTCCAGTGGCTGCCGTCAAACATCGAGTAATCCACTGGACTACAAACATTGCTGGACGCGTTTTGCAAACAGAAATAGTGCCCGTTCGTCAACAGAGGCAGAAAGTGCGTTGCATCGCAGACGAGGGAGCAGTTATTCTGGTCGGGTTCTTGCCTACTCGCATTCCAACGCCGGTTCCACAAGCACGACCGCTACGCTGCTTGGGAGTGACCTTCACGGGCTGGCATGTGCTCACGCGAAATCTTACGCGAATTGCTTCGCGGCGCTTGATGGAAAGCTCCTCCAGGACTGGAAACTGCCGCACCCGCGGCGCATAGAAATTACGGAGCTATGCCACTTGTGTTTGTGTCCCTGAGCAAGGACAGGTTTTCTTTCCCGTCCCGTGCCGTTGAATGCAGCTCTCTGCCCGTAAAGACGGCGACCTATTGAGGTACTGCTATCTGGGTGTCCACAGTCCTCATAATTTGCTTTTTTAAGAGAGGTAAGTGACACGAGATGCAAAAGAATTATACAATAGTATCCGACTGTTTACCAACGTAGAATACGATAAATATTAGTATTGCTGTATAAATAAATCAACTTGGCAAATCTTATGGTTGGACCGCCGAGTCTACAGTAATAACAATAATAAAATGTTAGTATAGTCTATGGGACTTAACTACGGGGTCATCAGTCCCTAAACTTACAAACTACTTATGAACTAGCTAATCCTAAGGACGGCACAAATATCCATGCCCGAGGGGGGATTCGAATCCCCGACCGTAGTGGCCGTGCAGACCGTGAATGGAGCGCTTCAGTCCCCTCGGCCACCGCGGCCGGCTCTATAAGAGCAAAATAAACATCTACACACCATGTTAGAGTTTTCCAATTCACCAAGATTTATTGTTAAAGCAGTGCATATTGAGTACATGAAATGATTACACATGCAAATCAGCCTTGTACAGGAGTGAAAGATGGACGATAAACAGTGCGGACAGGAAGAGAATAGAGGCTTTTGAAATGTGGTGCTACAGAAGAATGCTGAAGATTAGGTGGGTAGATCGCATAACTAATGAACAGGTACTGAACAGAGTTGGCGAGAAAAGGATTTTTTGGCATACCTTGATTAAAAGAAGGGATCGCTTGGTAGGACACATTCTTAGACATCGAGGAATCGTAAATTTAGCATTGGAGGAAAGTGTGTGGGGTAAAAATAGCAGAGGGAGACCAAGAGACACATATAGTAAGCAGATTCAAATGGATGGGGGTTGCCGTTCTTATGAGGAGATGAAAAGACTTGCTCAGGATAGAGTTGGGTGGAGAGCTGCATCAAACCAGTCTCCTGACTGAAGACCATAACAACAACAGCTCAAACGGCACTGAGGTAGCAGAGTGTCACCACATGCCCATATTACTATGGGGTGTAGCCTCCACGGCGACAATGCAGGTGACCTTTCTATCATACAGTTGTCGAGTACTGTCTTGAGATACACTATTCGACGCCTGCTCGACCTGTTCACTTAAAGCTACAACACGTACCAACCACGCGTTCGATTGCAGACGAGTGCCGTCATGGCGGCCAGAGAAATTGCTGCACGTCTTGCAGAGCACACTGAAGTTTCACGTGGTGGTACAATACATCACATTCCAGTTGAAAGAATGGTAAACGAACGGGTCTTACAAATTTATGCATGTAACGAGCGTTGGTCAGCTATCCCAGGTCTGGGGTGTTGCCAGTGTCTCTTGTGCGAATGCACTCTATGAGAGTGCAAACGACCATCATTTGGTTACAGGCAACTGTGCTTTCATTGCTGAAGATCGCGGCCCGCCACTCCAAGTGGTGTTCTGACGGCTCCAGCTGTGGCGAGAATGGAAGATGGGCAAGATATGTGCGTGCACATAGTCCCACTGCTATAGTCCGCGTACGTACGAAGGCAGCCCAGTTTTCAGCCGTTGTCCATATTTCCCTCCAATCCCCCTCCATTACCGCATTGGCAGCCAATAATCTTCATTCTATAGGCGTGTGTCGCGGCGAAGCGGTCGAGCGCATTGAGGGGCTATGCTACGACGCGTGAGGCCGTTCCCCGTCGGGGGTTCGAATCCCCCCTCGGGCATGGATGTTTGTGCCGTCTTTAGTATAAGCTAGTTCATAAGTAGTTTTTAAGTTTAGGGTCTGATGACCCCGCAGTTAAGTCCCGTAAGCTTTACAAACATTTGAAAATTTCTCTAGGCGTGTGACTGGCCGCGAGTTACGCAATGCTTCTCCCGCAGGCTCAACTGTTGGCGTTTGGCCGTAGCTTCCTCTATCGCTCCACCTCTATGCGAGGAAGTGCCTTCTTACATGACACCGACTATAGTACCCAGTTGCCAAGGGTTTCTGTTGACACCTCTGCGCCCACAAACCCACTTTGGTGAGTTCGCTGTACTATCTTCCACTGCTACCTTGGCAGTCGTGCTGCATGGACGTCCACAATGTCGTGCGAATGTTCACGCGACTATTGCAAACAGCATTGTTGCACAACTCATGCAGAACGTCCAACTTGTGTAGCAACTCTCCAAAAGGTCCACCGCGCCACTTGGAAGGCCACAATTTGATCTCTTCAAACTCACTAAGATGACTATAGGAAGCACGAGCACGTGTCCATGGCATGGCGCATGTTTGTCTCCCATGTTGGTATCACATTGAGCCTCATGGCTGTAGACACTCCCTATTAAAGGGTACTCATAGATGGAGCGCTGGAAGCTATGACGCTACGCTTTCTGTTAGCGGACAATGTTAAAACCATTACATCTGTTTTCCCCCTGGTGGCATCTACCGTCAGCGGCACAAAATAGGCGTCCTCTTTCCTACAGTGAATATGCTTAAGAGGAGGCGTACGGCCCAAAATGACAAAATTTCACATTTTTACTTCTAGACAAATTATGAAAACTAGTATTGCCTGTGGTCGAAAATCGACCAATTGTGTTTACAATGGTCACTGGGGGTAACATTTTACGTATCATGCCGGCGGCCTCGCGTGATTATGTTGGCAACATCAACAACACGATAGAAAATCTTTGCCCATTTGTTCGAACTCGAATAACTCGATTAGTGTATCGTACAGACCATGAAGTAAACAAATAATGCTGTTCCTGCTTTATGGTTGACAGGTTCTTGTATGTACCCTCGTCCGCTCAGTAAAAATATTTGCCCTCGTAAAGCGAAGATTCCATGAGAAAACATCAGCGTTGTCAAGCGATTGGCTAAAATGAAGACTCACAAGATTCCCACTATTCAGCATCTGTTGCCAACATTATCATAGGAGGCCGCTGGGATATTTGGTAAAATTTAACCGGCGCTGGGAGGTATGAAACGGTATCTTTTACGTATTAAGGAAAATGCCTGGCACAATAACAACAAATAAAAACGGAAGTATATACTTCTCACGCCATTTCGAATTATATGACTTTCATTAGCCTAATATTTGAAATGAAACTACAGTTTCGGTGTTCGTATATTTATACAACTCCAAGAAATAATTTTATTTCGATACTGCGATATTCAGAATTCCAGAGCTGACAACATGTCGACTTCGTAGTTCCACCCGTGCACCGCTACATGTCTCTCCCGGCGCATCATAATTAATATCGGCATTCTCGACTTCGTAGTTCCACCCGAGCACCGTTAGATGCCTCTCCCGGCGCATCGTCCTTTATATCGGCCTTCCCCACAAAATTTTCTATGTGTTCTCTCCAGTCTAAGTTGTTCGTAATTTTAACTCCTTGGTATATGGTAAAGTTTACGACCTTAAGGTTTGACTGATTTATCGTGTAATTGAAGTTATTTCGTTTAGTGGTCATGTGTATTACTTCACACTTTTCATCATTTAGTGTTAACTGCGAATTTTCGCACCATCTAGAAATTTGTCTAAATAGCTTTGCAGTTGCTTTTGATCCTCTGTTGACTTCACTAACCGATAAACGACAGAATCATCCGCGAACAGTCTAAAGGAGCTATTCAGATTGTTTCCTAAATCATTTATGGACACAAATAAGAGTACGTGACTTACAACGCTTCCCTGGGGAACGCCAAATATCACTTCTGTTTTACTCGATGACTTGCCGTCAATTACTACGAAATGTCCTCTTTCTTATAGGAAATCGTGAATCATCTTGCACAATTGGGGTGATATCCCATAAGCACGCAATTTAATTAGAAGCCCTTGGGAGAAACATTGTCAAAAGCCTTCCGGAAATCCAGAAATATGTAATCGATTTGAGATCCATTGTCGATGTCACTTATCACTTAATGTGAATAAAGGACAAGCTGTGTTTCGCAGGAGCTGTACTTTCTGAATCCGTGTTGACTATCGGCTAATAGGTCTTCGAGGTAGTTCATAATGCTCGAATAAAGTATACGTTCCAAAATCCCACTACAAATCGACGTCAATGAGATTGTCCTGTAATTTTGGGAATCACTCCTATTGCCTTTCTTGAATACTGAAGTGATTTGGGAAACTTTTCAGTCTTTGGGTACGGATCTTTCGCTGAGTGATCGGTTGTACATGACAGCTAAGTATGGAGCTATTGCATCAGCATACTCTGAGAGGAATCTAATTGGCCCGGAAGATTTGTTGTTGTTTAGTGACTTAAGTTATTTTACTGCTACAGTAACATCCACTTCTAAATTTCGCATGCTGGCAGCTGTTCTTGGTTTGAATTCTGGAGTGTTCACTTCGTCTTCTTTGGTGAACGAATTTCGGAAAGCTGTGTTTAGCAATTCTGCTTTGGCAGTACTGTCATCGGTATTATTACCATTGCTATCGCATGTAGATCATACAAAGGAAATGCTTTTTAGTACAACGTTTGTGACACAACGACACAGTGACCAACGGTGCTTTCCAGTCATGTGTGCGTACAGGGTGGTGTATAAAACGATGCTTTATGTGTTTTTCCTCATTATTTGTATTTTTTGTAATTTATTATGTATTTGTATATTTTGTTTCTGTGATATATTTGCATTTTCCTGCTAATTTCCATATATGTCAAAAATATTGTAAATGTAGTAGACACGCTGGGTTAGCAAGGGCTTTGCTATTGTATAGAATCATCTTTGAGTAGGGAGTTTTTTATCGCTGGTAGCGCAGAGGCGCACAGCGAGAAGGAGTCGTTGTTGAGAAGTAGCGGAGGACAGACGCATTGTGTGCTCAGTGGTGTACGGCAAGAGTACATGGATTGACACTAGTGGAGGAGACAGCGAAGAGGCAGTATTATTTATTCATACGGCCACAGCTCAGATAATTGATAAATGCATCAAGAGGAATGCTGTGGGCCCTAAATTGTAATTAACATTCGTCGCCAAGAAGAGCCTGTGTTTGCCAATTGTTAAGTGCCAACAGTCTTCAATCAGCAGCACCACGTCGCACATCAAATTCAGTAAGATCTGTCCAGTTTGTCTTAGCATGTACAGCTAACCAGCGTATTAGTGATGATTGTTCAATAGCGAACACTGTTATTTGTGAACCTGTGTTTAAAAATCATTACCCATAGTCATTGTCCAGACAGGTTCCTTCCTCATCCATTGTTTTTCCGAGGATATTCACAAAGTTATAGAAAACTAAAAATCAGAGTAATTAAACACAATGTGACAGTCGTTAATAAAAAAAATGTGTTCAGAAAAGTATTACTAAACGTAGCTTATGCCAGTGTTGCTGATCAATAGGTTTGCTAAGTTGAACGAAACTGCTAGATTAACTTTCAATTTCAAAAGATATTTCAATAACAGTGAAAAAGATTAATTGTTTTCCAGTTTGTTTTAACTTGCAAGTACTGACAGTGAGAATAGTAATTGTTTACAAGTGCTTGAATGCTAATAATTCCTGGTTAAAGATAGAGCAAAAGTTAATCAGAAGGTTAAATGGTTCTTTTCTAAACACTCAGTGTTATCACGACAAGTCATTAATTAATTTTTTGAGCTTGCCATTACTATAGTTAATAGTTCAGTTACAACTTGATTATTGCTAAAGCGCATGGCATACTCGCTGTAGACTAATTTCTGGTACTTATATAAACAATTAATTATTTGAAACTGTAAATAGTAAGTATTAAGGTGAGAGTTTTGCATGATTTGCTGCGTGTTGCATTTGCGCGGCTATGGCTTGCATTTCGCTGTCTTACAATGAACCCTGTGTTAGTAAACTATTTCTCAGTAATTAGTATATTGTCAGTGTCTTTTGTACCGAATTTGACTCGCACCCTCTGATTTTCTGCTCACCAAAATTTTACGTAATATTTCACGTTGTTAATTAACTTTTCTATTATTGACATCCCACCAAATTATTTGCTCGAACATCGAGCTGGCAACCGTAAATCAATAAGTTATTCACTTTTTCCAAATTAATCCCTGTGTTCCGTTTGTTCCGCAATTTTTTTCATTTAAACATTAATAATTTTATTCCAAATTTTACCTTCCACTTTCTTTATTCCTATCGATCGTTGTTGTCTACCAAAGAGGTGCAGCAACGTTCCGGTTATAGCCTCCGCTACATCATCGGCTTCATTACCGATAGCTTTTTCACCAAATTAAGATAATTAGCCACACGGGTCATTTTTCTAATTATCATATACTAACCGGTGGTGTAGGACGGGTAGGGTTATACGTTGTTTATTCGGTTCGTCCGGACACATGATAGCATCTCTCACCGATTTCCGAGATCGGCCTCTGGCATTTGTAATGTCATCACTTCTCCTGTTCAGTCTTCACGCCCACTGAAACTGGGGCCATGAGCGTCTGCTACATTGCTCTCATTAAAAGCTGTACGTGTGTTGTGTGGATGTTGAACCTATCGTTAGATCAGACAACAAATTGTTCCTTGACACAGCAATTTGGTTTAATTATGGCCCTGATACTGATGTATATGCTATTAAGTGAGAAACAGTGCATGAAACTGATTATGTGCGCAACGGATATTTTTAACAAAACAACTGTGACATGTAGCCTTTTGAAACAGACACTGACTATACTCAAAAATTTTGACTGCGAGAAAGATATTAAAAAAAAAAAACACAAATCACTTTCTTAATGCTTGACTGTGAGAATTTTATGCAGATCAGTTTCTAATTATTGAAATTTAGTATCAATTTAGTATCATAGTCAATTAACTATCATTTACTATGGCACCAATAATGAAATCCGTTCAACAATATTATTCACATCAATACTGCACTTTAAATCCACTAATAGTTAATTATCAAATGAAGGAAGTAGGTTAATTTTCTAACTACGTAAATGAAACGTGAAGGAAAGTTTAAGTTACTTATTATTAATAATCAGCATGACATTACCTACATAATACAACTTCTGACTTGCTGGCAAAGCAGCCTCTGCTCTACATCGGAGCCATACACACAACCCAACCGCTCTCTAAGCGAGCTGAACCACTAGTACCTCTCTCTCAGTGCGAGCTACAGTGCTATGCAATACATGATCTTTGCCAAAGATGAAACTTCATAAAGGACACATATCGATACATACAGTAGAAGCGATATTATACATTTTCTTGCAAGCAAGTTACTCGATACAAAACAGGAGGCACAATATTGGACATTTTCTTACAAAATAATTTTTTATGGACACGTTTCATCACCCCCCTCCTACCTATTAAAATTTTGTAGGGTGGGTGATGCCAATGGCATTGCCTAGCCAGCAAAATTACTGAATTTCAAGTCCAAAAATCCATTAATGACATCCAAAATATAACATGAAAAATATGAAAACCTGATAAACATTTTTATACAAGATATTCAAGATCAAAACAACAGATGAAGTTCATAGAAAATTTAAAAAAATGTGACAGTCATAAATACATGCAATTTTACAGACGAGTACCAACAAGAGTAATGCTTGAAGTGGTACAGGATGTGACAGGCATAAGCAAATGTCAAAATGTACAGCACATCAGCAATAAATGGAATACATGACAAATATACATAATGATAAACATAAGTATATATAGAATTTCAGAGAACATAGTTTGACAAATGATATAGTGGAGAAAATGAGATAGCTAGAAGTAATAGACAAGTGAAAAAAAAAATAATAATAAACATGAACATATACAAAGTTTTACAAAAGGTAGTTTAACTAATGTCATCATTCTTTAAAGAAAATGAGGTAATTACAAGTAATACACACAGTAGTGTAAGTTCCATGCGTCTAAGCTGTACGAGAGATCAGTATTTTTGGGAACATAAAATGAACATTTGTATCTTGTGCACTATGTAGTCTATGTAAATTTTTAGTGCACTTAGTATAAGATAAAGTGTCAATTTTGTATTCTGTGATGCATTTAAGATGCCATACTTTCATGGATGCTAGAACATACATGTAGAATTTTTGACTACATAGGTTTCTGATCATGTACAAAATAATGTCACTGCTTCGGCACAATAGGATTTCAATATTACGTTTGTCAATCGAATAGTTACAATGACAGTTCAGACTAAAGTGTATTGACTCATTATAGTTCTGAAAGCATATTTATCTATCAAGAGCACAATTTTATTTTGGTCACTCAATGTAAAAGAACCATGAAATATACCTAAACACTTGTAATGAACCTGTGGACAACGTTTGCAATGGGAGGCACTGAATAGTATAAGCACACGAATAGCACATTAGCTCCTAACATTCATTTTAGGTCTGCACACGATTAGCCAATTATTCCCTAACATTCATTTTAGGTCTGCACACGATTAGCCAATTATCCTTTAACATTCATCTTAGGTCTGCACACGAACACAAAACACTGTAAGATTACACCACACTGTAGGCGAGCTGGCTGGTTGCATTGAAGTTGAAGTCATGGGGAAAAGGTTCTGATGTATTCCTCCATGCAATTCGACAACCAAGTGTGCTCCAACCAACGGGGCTACTAGCAGACTGCATCAGCATAGCCAAAATTAGAGCAAAATTATGGTGGTTGGCCAAGGCTGCAATGGACAGTACTATGTGGCCAAACATCATCAAAAAAACATCTTCATTAAAAGGCCCAAAATCAGTGGTGTATAATAACACGTCCATTGTTCTGTGTGCATTATGGAATCTCGTGTGCGAAGTCGCCAGTTCCCATGCGTGTCCAAAGTACATGAAATAAAGCATTTTACACACAAATTAGTAACATAGTCATGATATTTCAGTTTACACTGAAAGAAAAGTCGTTGATTATTAAACCATATTTTTACATTACAAGTAGTGTCTTGAAGACGGATACATTTGAATAGTAATGAGTAATTTAATTCTTATACTAGAGTATCTACAAAATTAGTGTCATTTCATATAGGCATAAGGCTTTACATACTATGTACATATTACTTCACAAACACATAATCGTATGAAATACATTCAGGGTGCTTGTCATCAATTTGGCATTAGGTCATGTAAAGTAAATTTTTTGTCATAATTAGAGCAATTAACGTGAAGACACTTCAAATAACTTGACATTCCAATTACCACTAGTCAATTAAATTGACATACATCACTATGGTGGGGATTGCATTACCACCAAATTATAACAATGTTGCCATGGCCAGGCTTTTGTCTGAACTGAGTTACATATTTCATTGCCTTGAGGTATAACACATCAGGGTAGTTTCGTGAGAATATCAAAAGAGGTTCAAGTCATCAGGTCATGTCTGTGTCTGTCTGAGTCAGCAGTAGGGTCAGACAAAACAATTAAGGCAAATTTTGGCACAGTAATAGATGTACATCACAGTAAATCATCCGATAACGTACACTACTTGTTAGGCATAGCTGCAGATTTTCATCAATAAGATCATCAATAAAAATTTTGAAGATAGCAGTAAGCAAAAGCAAAGTATCTCTGTGCATTAACTAGACTTAACTAGGCGTAGTTTATGGCAAAACTGCAAGTTCACAAGAGAGATGGCTGTGTGCAACGTATAAGCATAACCATACATTTTCATGAGCTTCATTATAAAATTAATTAGCATAGTGGTAGGGCTTAGGTATATAATTAGTGAGCATAGCGGTAAGCTTTGATTACAAGAGCAATAAGCATAGCTGCAAGCATAATTAGAGATATTCATTACACATAATTACAAATAATTACAGAGCATCAGAAGGATATGATTCTCACCAATCACACATGCCATTGAAGGCACAATGCATCAACATACAAAATGGTGCACATAAGCACAAAGAGAAAACACAAAAGCGCAGTGCGAGTAAGCACATAAGAAAAGAACAGAGCATAGCATCATTAGCAACAGAGCGATTCTCCTCATAATTGCTTCATAATCATTGTATACTCTCGTCCACATAATTACATTTATCAAACATCTTTGACTGTTACCAATACCTTCCTTACCATCATTTATCCATAAATAATAATGCATTTTAAAGACCACCATGACATATTGTGTATTGCCTTACTCATCATCCTCCAGAATGTCCTTTTTCTTTTTTTTACTGCTTAATTGGCTTACAAAATGCTTATGTCAACTCAAAATCTTCTTCACTCGCTCCGAAGTTCGTAAGTTATGCAATTAGTAATACAGAAGAGATATCTGATATTTTCTGAAACATAATAACTTAATTAGATTACTCAATCAAAAATTTCCATTAATTTTATTTGTCTTGCACAGCCACAGAGTTCGTTATATGTAAATTGCAAGATAGTCATAGTTTTGTATGACAATATCCCAGCGTAGCACAGAGCATAAGTATTCAGAGTTAGAGAAAAGTAACAGTGAGAAAAAGATGTAGATAGAGCGCACTAAGGAAAAGCGGAAGAATAGTGACACTCAGCTCGAGAACGGGGCACCAATCGCCACTTGGTGTGTCCAAAACAGATTAATGGACTCTCTACCCCAATTTTATTCCTTGAAAATTTTAATATTGGAAACGTGGTGTATGCCTTTCGACTTGTGCGTCTTTAAAGTTTCTACCTCAACGACGTTGTCGTGGATGATACGTTTGATTCGATACGGACCATTGTACAGTAAGAAGAATTTGTGAATCATAGATCTTCCCTTGTGGGATAAGTGGTGGGATCTAATTAATACCTTTTGTCCTACATAGAGTTGCTTAGCATAACAATTACGTTGAGAGCGTTTCCTTTTTTCAGCTGCTTTCTTAATGTTTTTAAGCGCCAATTCAATGATCTCATGATGACGTAGTCTTCTGTGTTTAGTAAAAGGTATCAATTCCTTGATACGGTCGGGAGGTTGCTTGTTTTTCAGAACCAGAATTGGTGAAAGACCTGTAGAATCATTAGGAAGTTCATTTATAATATTTTGAAATGACAGAAGATATCTATCCCATGTGTTATGTCGTCGGTAGCAATACAGCCTACAAAGTTTTCCAAGCTCTTTCATCACTCGTTCACAAGGGTTAGAGGCAGCATGATAAAGTGATATGAACACAGGTTTGATGTTTCTGCGCCGCAACATCCGTGCCCAATCATGAGAACGGAATTGAGGTCCGTTATCGGAGATTACTTTATCTATATGGCCAACATCTTTCAGGAAGTTTTTGACAAAGGCGTTAGTTACTGTCTTCGCCGTGGCACGGCGGAGCGGAGTAAAAGATACAAATTTTGATGTGAGCTCAATAGCAACTAAAACAAAGGAGAAACCATTGTTAGTTCTCGGAAGAGGTCCAAACAGATCAACGGCTGCTAACTGCTTTAATTTTGAAGGTATAATCGGAAAAAATGGAGCAGAATGCGATATGGTCGGCGGCTTTGCTTTCTGACACAATTTGCGTCGAGATAACACATTGCGTATACGTTTCTCCATGTTGATGAAATAACAAGAGTCGCGTAATTTCGCGAAGCACTTCTTGGCACCATAGTGTCCGTAACTAAGATGAATATACCAAATCAATTTGTTCACGGATTCCTCCGGAACACACACTAACCAAAATTGACTGTCAGGGGCTTTACGTTTGAAGAGAATGTTATTATGGATAATGTAAAATTGTCTGATGGAAACATTATATTTATCGTGCCATTTTATTTTAATATCTCGCCAGATTGGATCTTTATCTTGTTCTTTAGCAATGTCAGAAAATGTGGCAGATATGTAATTTTCGAAAGCAACTTGCTGCATATAGAGGATAGTAAAGTTATTTTCTAAGTATGCCTCTTCCGTCGCCTTGATGAGCCCAACAGGCGAACGAGCTGGCGAGTCTGCAATGACGTTTTGTTCACCAGGAATGTAAATTACAGAGAAATCGAATTCTTGAAGGAACAGAGCCCATCGTCTAAGTCTATCATGGTTAAGTTTTGCCGACATGAGGAATTGAAGTGCACGGTGATCCGTGTAAACTTTAGTGTGTCTGCCAAACAAGAAATAACGGAATTTTTCGAATGCCCAAACTACTGCCAAAGCTTCAAGCTCAGTGACGGAATAGTTCCGCTCTGACTTGGATAATATGCGACTAGCAAATGCAATGGTTCTCTGTGTGGCAATGCCATTTTCTTCATCCTCTTGAAACACGTGAACGCCAAGTCCGAATTTTGAACTATCGGTAGAAATGCAAAAGATCTTAGACAAATCTGGGTGGTGCGTGAAGGAGTGCATCTTTTAAGCAAAGAAATTCTCTTTGGGCAGCTTCATCCCAGAACCAAACAGTATTCTTTCCAGTTAATTCATATAATCTGGGAGTAGTTAGGTCTTTCAAATTTATAAAACGCCGATAGAAATTAATTAAACCCAAGAAAGCTCTTAATTGGCGTTTAGTGGTGGGAACAGGCATTTTCATTATCGCCTCTAACTTTTCGGGGTCGGGCTGGATCCCATCTTTAGAAATAATGTGCCCTAAAAATTTAATCTGAGAACGACCAAACTGTGACTTCTCTAAGTTGACAGTAATCCCGGATTGAGCAAACACTTCAAGTAAAGATGCCTACGTACTGTTATGTTTTTCCCAGGAAGATTCTGCAATTAAAATATCATCAACGTAAATTGTGATTTGTTGTTTTAAGTGCTCAGGAAGTGTGGTATTCATCGCACGGATGAAAGCAGATGAGGAGATGTTCAGTCCGAAAGGCAATTTACGGAACTGATAACAGTTTTCGAAGCAGAGAAACGCGGTATACTTCCTACAGTTGGGGTGCAGTTTCACTTGCCAAAAACTAGACCTAAGATCTAATGAGGATAAAACTTTGACACCATAGAATTTTTGTAACAATTCTTCCAGGGTTTGTGGTCGGTCGGTTTCAGGTAAAATGATAGTGTTAATTTGTCTGGAATCAAGCACTAATCGAATTGACTTATCTCTTTTTTCAACAATATGTAGGGGACTGTTATATGAGCTAACTGCAGGTTCAATTACACCTTGATTGAGCATGGACTGAATTTCAGCCTTAACTCTTTCCCTGTATACTATGGGAATGGGATATGGAGGTACAAAAAATTTATTATGTTCTTTGATCTTAAATTCATAGAGAAATTTTTTTATGGTACCAGGACTGTTCGCGAATACACGGGAATAACGCCGCAAGATAAGGAACAATTCTTCCTTATCACGTTCTGAGGCATCTTCAACTTCTAAGAAGACATGTAATTATCTATCCAATCAGCGACAGAGGTGTGCTGCAAATCTAATTGTTCGAAATCATTTTTTGCTGTTCCAAGGTTACTGTTAGTTGCATTATTGTGTGGCAGTACCGTATCCTGCATTTCAAAGTACATGACCGGTCTGTCATATGCAATTGTTGGTTGATACTGTAAGAATTTTATTTCGTATATAGTGTCTTCCTCAGAGTCTGAAGACGAAGCTTCTGTCTCCCACTCTGAATTGTCGTCATTATATTGCTGATCGACATTTATCTCGTTTAACCGTTGGGCAGTATAATGTTTGTTCGATGCTTCTTTATTTGTTTCTTTAAATCTGATAGTACAATTTTTATTACTGTCATTGCTTTCAGGAGTAACGGCTTTAGGTTTTGACACAAGTTGTGTCGGTTTTGCCTTATCACCTACTGAGGTGCTACCAGCATCAGTATTGTGCACTTCCGCACAAACTACTATTCTGTCTTGATAGGGAGGTTGTTCATTGTAACCTTCCTCTCTGTGAGGACGTTCACAATGAACAAGTTTCAGCGTATAGTTAGGATCACATAAATCCTGTACGGCCGAATTATTTGTCGTCGAGTCCGCTAGTCATACCTGACGCGGCCCCTTTTTTGACGAATTGTAGCGTGGATTAGCAGGTCTGATTTCAATGTTTTGCTCTTGTCTTTCCGGGGTACGCGATCTGCTTAGGCCCCGATTTGTGTTTTCGTGTCGCGGAAGGCGATCACGAGAATTATCGCGTGTGCCCTCCCGACTACGCTTCTCAGCGTTACTATTGTTATTTTCAGTCTCGCGATCACTATCAGTATTGCGTCTTTCACGCCAATTAGTATTATTTGAGGTATTGCTGTTATGATAATTATTGTGGCGTCCTCCGCGACCAAAGCCACCACCTCGGTAACGGCCACGAAAACTTCCACGGTTATTCTCACGATCTTGACAATCACTGTTCTCATTGTCGCGACTTTGTTTGTAAGATTCATTAGTGAAAGAATTATTTTTTGGTTTATCGTCGTGCTCTGAATAACGTTTAGTACGCGGCGGGCTTTGTTGCGACCGGCGATCATATCTGTTTCTATCAAAATATCGACTGCGCGAGGAATTTTCCTCATCTTCTTCCTCTAAGTCTTGTAAGAGGTTTCTAAAGGCTTCAATATCATTCTTGCATCGTGCCGCAATGGCAATTTGACGCAAGTGTAGAGGCAATTTGTTCAAACAAATTCTAATTAATTCCGCAGGGCAGTAAGGTGCCGATAAAAATTGATTTTTGTATACCAAATGTTGGAAATATTCCACCGGGCTCGAGAAATTTGATCGCTCAAAAGTTTTGAACGTCGCAATACTGTTTTTAACGCGGTCTTGTGCCGCTTCCGACCAGTATGCGGATAGAAATGAGCGTCGGAACTGATTCTCGCTATAGCACTCTTGTGCAATAGCTCTCATTCTGGTGGCTGGCTCGCCTTCCAGATAACCACATATAAATTCTAATCTGTGCTCAAGTGGCCAATTCGGGGGAAGACAATAATCGAATTGCTGCAACCACTCTTTAGGGTGCAAGTCATTCGGAGAGTTTTTGAATGTCTTGAATTTACGTACAGTCAGGAAATGCTTGTAGTCAAACGCTTCCTTTCGCCCGTGCGGCGTAAGTGGGCGTAAACTACGCATCGCGCCTTCATTGTTGTTACTATGAGGTACACTTCGTTCACGTACCAAGCGACCTACTTGAGTCGAATCATCATTGTCATTTTCGTTCAGATTTTCTTCTACGTCTTCGTATGCATTTCCATAAGTGTGGTCAAATTTCCTCTCTATTAGCGCCACGCGATCATCTAATTTCCTGACTTCAGCCTTGTATTGCTGATTAATGGTCATTTGACCTTGTTTGAAACGGTCAAGGGCGAGATATTCATTAGTTTCATTAAAGGGGGTAGGATGCGTTACATCAGAACTTTTGTCACTGTTATCACTGATTTGGGTAATTTTAACAGTAATATCCTCAAACTGTTTATTAATTTTATTGATCTGTTCCGTCGTGACTGACTGGAAGTTCTGCAACTTTTCATCAAATAGATTACTCTGTTGCTTCAATTGAGCGAGTTCAGTAGTTTCCATATTTTCGACTCGTGACGCAAAGCTTTCCATATTTTCCACTCGTGACGCTAGGCTTTCCATATTTTTCACTCGTGACGCAAGACTTTCCACTACCGGGTTAATCTCGTCGCGAATATCTTGTCTTATTTGCTGAGATTCACGTTTGAAAGTATTGAGCAGTTGTTCCCTGAACCGATTGTTGTCCTCATTTATTTTATTAAAACTACTTTGAATACTCACAAACCTCGAATCGCACGTCTGTTCTATTTTCTCAAGTTTTTTACTTTGTTCCTCCAGTTTTTCATTTAATTTCTGAGATTGTTTCTCAAGTTTTTCACCTAATTTCTGAGATTCCTGAGATTGTAATTGACTATTCTCATTTAACTTAGAGAGCTGTGACAATAAAATTTGCATGAAATCATTTGGTAATACGTTTTCCATAGCCGTCGCACAAGTATTTTTTGTAGCAGAGCTAGGCGGAACCGATGCATTATTTTCCGCAACCACGTTACAAGAATTGGAATTCTGTATTGTCGAATCCTGTACTGTATCATTATCCATATTGTCTATTCCTGAACTAATCTGTTCCGCATTTTCGGACACGGTATTTACTGTCGTATTTGTATCAGTGCAGTGAGAAGACTCTTGTAAAAATTCAGCTTCTCTCCTTGCATCATTCGAGGTCTCATTTTCGGAAGCAGATTTAGCATCAGCGCGGACTCTCCTATTCTTCGACATTGTTAACAGAATTTTGCAGTAAAGTGACTAATAATATTTATTTTCACCTACTGCATATTTTTTGAAAATTACACACAGTAATTATGAGAGAACAATAGGCTGAATCGGGCTAGTGCAACATACAATCACAATCGAGATTACGCGAACCGTTAATTATCACACGAGTTCCGCGATACTAGAACTTTCATCACAACAAACATCAGACAATATAAAAGAGAGACTTGTTCAGTAGTAATGCAATTATTTGTATATTCAATTAATCTACTATAAACAATGCTACACACTATCAAGAATGGTAAGTAACAAACTACAGAAACAATTACTATGCTACTGTTGCTATAACAAAGGATGGTGCTACAAAAATTAAATTAAGAGCCAAAAGATAAGTTGGTGAGTGGAAAAGACAAACTAACTTAAATAAGGCTACGTATCTAACTACGTCACGATCCTGTTTGTGAACTATCCTGGCAGGGTCGCCAGATAAAAGCTGTACGTGTGTTGTGACAGTGCATGAAACTGATTATGTGCGCAACGGATATTTTTAACAAAACAACTGTGACATGTAGCCTTTTGAAACAGACACTGACTATACTCAAAAATTTTGACTGCGAGAAAGATATTAAAAAAAAACACAAATCACTTTCTTAATGCTTGACTGTGAGAATTTTATGCAGATCAGTTTCTAATTATTGAAATTTAGTATCAATTTAGTATCATAGTCAATTAACTATCATTTACTATGGCACCAATAATGAAATCCGTTCAACAATATTATTCACATCAATACTGCACTTTAAATCCACTAATAGTTAATTATCAAATGAAGGAAGTAGGTTAATTTTCTAACTACGTAAATGAAACGTGAAGGAAAGTTTAAGTTACTTATTATTAATAATCAGCATGACATTACCTACATAATACAACTTCTGACTTGCTGGCAAAGCAGCCTCTGCTCTACATCGGAGCCATACACACAACCCAACCGCTCTCTAAGCGAGCTGAACCACTAGTACCTCTCTCTCAGTGCGAGCTACAGTGCTATGCAATACATGATCTTTGCCAAAGATGAAACTTCATAAAGGACACATATCGATACATACAGTAGAAGCGATATTATACATTTTCTTGCAAGCAAGTTACTCGATACAAAACAGGAGGCACAATATTGGACATTTTCTTACAAAATAATTTTTTATGGACACGTTTCATCATGTCGAACAAAGACGCTTCCTCGTTGGAAGTTTTGTTCATGACCAAACGTTCTCTAAGGTGTTGGGCAGAGAAATTCTCGGATAGACACTTGCCGACACTGGACACAAACTGGATGTCTTCACTTGCGCCTTCCACAAAGCACAGAAATCCACTGCAGGTATCGGAAAAAGCTATTTACGACAGCAGAATAGGAGTGAGCGCAGAAATCAAGAGGTGAAAACACTGCCGCAAGAAAAGTACCTCCTGTTGCGCAGCACGTTGAGTTTCACGCGCAGTGTGTGGGCGAGAATTATGCTGTTGGAACAGCACATCACCTTCCTATTACAAGAATGGGCATGTCCGAAAGAACAGACACCATAACTGTAAACGTAAATTGCGTCAGAACCTTCCGATTTCCTAAGAACGTCTGTTTTGCGGTTTGGTCTTAATATATATTCATGACTTGTCACTCTGTATTCACGGAGATACTAAGCTAATTCTTTTTTCTGATGATACAAGTATAGCTATCACGCCTGCCAAAAAGGAATTAATTGATGAAATTGTAAATGATAGCTTACAGCAAATTATTGAGTAAGAAACTTCCTAGCAGATTAAAATTGTGTGCCGGAACCGGGACTCGAACCTGGGACCTTTGCCTTTCGTGGGCAAGCGCTCTACCAACTGAGCTACCCCGACACGACGCACGATGCCGCCTCACAATTTTGCTTCCGCCTTCTGTGAAGTTTGGGAAGTAGGAGGCGAGGTACTGGCGGAAGTAAAGTTGTGAGGCGACATCGTTAGTCGTGTCGGGATAGCTCAGTCGGTAGAGCGCTTGCCCGCGAAAGGCAAAGGTCCCAGGTTCGAGGTCTGGTTCCGTCACACAATTTTAATCTGCTAGGAAGTTTCATATCAACACACACTCCGCTGCAGAGTGAAAGTTTCATTCTTGAATTATTGAGTAGTTCTCTACAAATGGAATCTCATTAAACTTTGATAAAACCCAGATACACAGAATAATACAGTAAACGGCACGACACCATTAATAAATACAGACTTTGGACAGAAATCTGAAGCTAAGGTAGAACATTCAAAAGATTTAGAAGTTTGCATTGATGAGGGATTGAATTGGAAGAAACACATTGAAGACCTGCTGAAACATATGGTATCAGGTTAATTGCAAATTTTGGTGATATACATCTCAGGAAATAAGCATACTTTGCGCCTTTTCTAACACCTCTTTCATATGGCATCTTATTCTGGGGTGATTCATCACTGATTAAAAATGTATTCATTACACAAAAGCGTGTAATCAGAATAATAGCTGCAGCCCACCCAAGATCATCCTGCAGACATTTATTTAAGGATCTAGGGTTATTCACAATAACTTCACAATCCGACTCTATTCAAAAGTAAAAGTAATGTTCATAGCTACGTCACTAGGAGAAAGAGTGATCTTCACAATTCAAGGTTAAATCTGAATTTGTCACACAAAAGAGTGAATTATTCTATCACATAAGTCTTTGGTCACTTAGCAAGTAGCGTCAAAAGTCTGATATATAGCCAACTAATATTAAAAAGAAATTAAGATACTTTCTGAATGACAACTTCTCCTACATAATATATGATTTTTTTTTTTTTTTTTTTTTTTTTTTTTTTTTTTTTTTTTTTTTGATAAAAGTTAGTAGCTTCGCTAAGACAAAATAAAAATAAATAAAAAATTCTTAAAATATTGAGTCTCATGTATAGACACCTTATTTTAAACTAACACGTTCCACATCATTGCGAAATGTTATATTTATGATCTATTGAACAAGTATTAATCGAACCTAATCTACAATTTGGTACATATTCATGCTTGTGGTGACAAGATTACACGGAGGTAGACCTTTTATTTCTATGCACGGGTACTGAATCAACTTCTGTTGATCGTTTGATCCTTCGCGCGATTGTTTGCTACGTTGGACGCAGTTTTTACTTGCTGATTATAATGTTCTCGATGCCACTGGAGCTGGTGATTCGCTGATGTAAGCGCACGACAGTACCATTAAAACTTGTTTGTGGTACGGAAATTTGAAATCCAGACTGACAAATGCTCTGAGCCACACTTTCGTGAGCTGTGATAACAATCTAATACGTCTGTTTGTTATCGATCGTCTACGTAATATTTTCTATAGTTATATCGTAATGACCGTGTAGGATAGGTGCCGTCTACATTCAGCCGTTGTTTTATACAAATTTAACAGTGTTGAGTTTTTTGTAGGGGGATTGATTTTAAAAATGTATATAAACTTGTTTTTATACAATTTATTTCTCCAGACAAGAGCTCCTGAGTCCCGACTTTTCGATATTTTTCCCAGATATTTTATTTTTCTAGTCTGAACACGCTTTCTCTTGCAGTATAGCACTTCGCAACGCTTGGAAAAAGCCAGTACTGTTTAAAAAACATCAGCTTCTGCTACACCATTTCATAATTCATCGAGCAGCCGCCGTGCCACACTACCGAGGTACAGATTGGCCCTATGTCTACAACTTTGAGTTGTACCCAGCGTTGATCACTTGGCTTCGGGGCGGAACGTAAGTTAACGAAGTCCGAGTTACTAGTTAGGCTGAAATTCGAGACAAATTATTTGAATTTATATCGTTTCTGAATACTACTACTTCATACAAATTGGTGGGCTCTGTTAAATTCAGTAACAAATGTAAATAGAAACGCGGAAGTTAAACGTAAATTAATTATCTGCCAACAGTGTTGAGCCTTCGCCGCGGTGGAGTAGCCGAGCGGTCTAAAGCGTCTCGCTGAGGAGCACGCGGTTGCTCGCCGTGGAGGTTCGAGTCCTCCCTAGGGCATGGGTGTGTGTGTTTGTCCTTAGGTTAGTTTACCTAGGTTTAAGTAGTTTGTAAGCTACGGACTGATGACTAAGCAGTTTGGTCCGATAGATTTACAAACATTTGAACATTTTTTGTAGGGGGATTTTTATTTCTCCAGAAAAGAGCTCCTGAGTCCCGACTTTTCGATATTTTTCCCAGATATTTTATTTTTCCAGTCTGAACACACTGTCTCGTACAGTATAACACTTCGCAACGCTTGGAAAAAGCCAATACTGATAGATCGCATTAGTTGGCAACAGTCGACTACAGAGGATTTCAAGAGCTATTGGTTGGAAAATAGGCAAATTATTTATAAAAGAACCTCAAATGTTCAAATGTTCAAATGTTTGTAAAGCTTATGGGACTTAACTACGGGGTCATCAGTCCCTAAACTTACAAACTACTTACGAACTACTTAAGAACTAGGACGGCACAAATATCCATGCCCGAGGGGGGATTCGAACCCCCGACCGTAGTGGCCGTGCTGACCGTGACTGGAGCGCCTCAGTCACCTCGGCCACCGCGGCCGGCAAAGAACCTCAGAAAAAATATATAATCAGAGTATATATGTAGTTAACGTATCGAATTACTTCAATAGGTCTCGGCATGATGTTTTTAAATTATCACCATAACTGAGTCATTATTAGGCCTACACGTTACTGCACTTAAACTTTTTCCTCTGTTTCTGATATTACTCCAGAATATACCTGACAAAATTAAATGAGTACATATTTTCTATATTATTTATGTCTCCATGGTCCCGGTTCCTAGAAAATGCGATGCAGTTGTGTAGCTGAAATTTATTGTGACTAAATACCGGTTATTCCTCCCTTAAAATCGTCATCCGATGTCTATAATCTTCCTTAAAATAACAATTAAAAGTTGGTCGCTCTAGACTTAATACAATCCAGGAGACGCTACTCAGTGATAGGCGTTTTCTCTCTCTCTCTCTCTCTCTCTCTCTCTCTCTCTCTCTAACTCTCTCTCTCTCTCTCTCTCTCTCTCTCTCTCTCTGTGTGTGTGTGTGTGTGTGTGTGTGTGTGTGTGTGCGTGTGCGTGTGCGTGTATGTGTGAGTGATTGAGAGAGAGGGTATGAGTGAGTCAGTGATGGTAGGTCTACAGTGGTTGGAAACAATTTTGAGCCTGTTAGGGAACAGTCGGGGCAATCAATGACCTCGCAAATGCGACATGTAAGAACTGTCTTCGGAAGCTATGATACTCAGTTTCTATCTGGCTTGTACTCATAAAGAACTGCTGTAGTGTGCTACGTAGTGTTTTATTCTTATAAACATTTGAGAACATTTGAGAACCAAAACTGACGCGGCTAATAGTCGCAGTGTTTAGACTCCGACGCAAGCTGATGATCTGGCCTGATGATCTCCAAATCACCATTCAAGAGACCGAAGAAGAAGATGTCGGAAATGGTGACACGTGCTTAACTATTTATCATATCCTCCTTAATGAGTTCCCGGGAATACCGCGTTATCACTTACGACTTCAGTGTTTGTGTGAACTAATGGGAAAAGATAACTGAGTTCCGTTTTGGTTTCACTCCAGCGCCAATACACCAGGTCCTGAAATTCAATGGAATTCAGCAGAGAATAAAGAAGTAAACGTTGTAATATAATAAGAGGTAAACGGTGCCTTAAGGCTCGTTAGAAATAAATCGTAAAGTAGAGGGAGATCCATGAACAAAACAAAAAGTACCTCGGGAAAATACCATTACGTCGCTGAGCTATAGCTTCTTGTGCCAATATCACACAACTGTTAACGACACTGGACAGCTTGGGTTAAAAAAATCTTATAAGTTACCAAATGTAGAATGTTAGCTTATGAATAATTTGAATACATCAACCACAGATCTATCGAATATTGACTTGACTGACTTACTTGACTTATTTCCTATATCTCCTAAGTGGAGCATACGCAGTCCAGGCCTTCCCTCCTTTCTCGGTCCCTTCTGCTACTACATTCCTTCGACATGTATTCCTTGGTCTGCCTCTTCTCCTGCTGCCTTGTGGATTCTATTCTAGGGCTTGTCTTGCCACGTTGTCTTTGCCACGCCTTAATATATGCCCAATCCACTTTCATTTCCTACGTCGTACCTCAATATCGA
The DNA here is from genome assembly GCA_026315105.1 of Locusta migratoria. NCBI lineage: Eukaryota > Metazoa > Arthropoda > Insecta > Orthoptera > Acrididae > Locusta > Locusta migratoria. The sequence continues at coordinate 569,539,355 of CM048744.1, forward strand.
TGGGTGTTTGATGAGTTCTTCTCCATAGTTCTTCGTTGATTACTTGTGGCCACCATATTCACAAGATATTCCTCAAGCTTCTATTCACAAATATTTGAGTCTGCTAATCAACTGTTTGTTGATTTTCCATGATTCACACCCATAGAGCAGTACCGACTTGACATTTGTATTGAATATGCGTAGTTTTGTATAGCTGTTAAGTTCCCTTGATTTCCAGATTGCTCTCAGCATTGCAAATGCCCCTTTAGCCTTATTTATTCTGTTTCCTATATCTTGGATAGTTCCTCCCTCAGGGGTGACTAAACGTTTCAGGTAGCAAAATGCTTGACTTGCTCGATTTCTCGGTTTTCTAAAAAGAAATAGTGCTTCATTTCGGTTATTACAGCGCATCTCCTTAGTTTTCTTTCCATTTATCTTCAGCCCCACCTTCGATGCTTCGGTTTTTAAATCATTCAGCATTGCTTGCATTACTCTTGAGAGTACCTTACTTGATACTGAAAGGAGGGTAATTCCTCTCCAGTTGTCTCATTCTGATAAATCTCCTTTCTTCGGAAGCTTGACCAGGAGTCCTTTTTTCCAATCGGTGGGGATCTTCTTTTCTTCCCAAATCTTTTTGAAAAGTGGGAACAGAATCTCGACTGAGGTACTCACATCCACGTTCAAGGCATCCGGTGTGATGTTGTCCATACCTGCCGCTTTGCCATTCTTTAGTTGTTGAATGGCCCTTTGGATCTCCATTCTTGTTGGTGGTTCTATACTGATATCAACATTTTCATGCTCTTTTTCTGTCGCTGCCTCTGTCACCTCTTCCTCGACTGTTTGAAGATTCAAGATCTCAAGAAAGTGTTCTCTCCTCCTTTCTAGCTGTTCCTTTTGTAAGGTTAATAGTTTCCTATCTTTGGCTTTCACTGGCTTTTCAGATCTAAAACACTTTCCTGTTAGTCTCTTGGTAATGTCGTAAAGGGTCTTACTGTCATTTTATTGTGCTGCAATGTCGACTTGTGCTGCAAGGTTATTGATAAATGCTCGTTTGTCACGTCGAAATCGCCTTTTTGCCATTTTGTTGAGTTCGTTAAATTCATTTCTAGCTTGTACTTTCTCTTCTTGTGTTCTTGCTATATTCAGTCTTTTCTTACATTCCTTCCTTTGGTTCACGGCTTCCCATGTTTCAGATGTAATCCATTCTTCTCTTCCTCTCTCCCTTTTGCCTAGTACCTTTTCACAGGTATCAATGTAGGTACTCTCTATGCTCTTACAATTACGTTCGATATCCTGATCTTCATCCACTTTCAGCTGTTGGAATCGGTTACTCAATTCTAGTGAAAAACATTGTTGTACCTCTTAATTTTTCAGTTTGTCCCAATTATACTTTATTCTCCTCTTCTGCTATGTGTTCCTAGTACTTGCAATCTTCAGTCGGAGCGTAGCTATTACTAAATGATGGTCACTTCCAACATCTTCCCCCTTCCTGTACTTCACATCCAGCAGGGAGGTTCGCCATGTCTTGCTAATAGTGAAATGATCGATCTGGTTTTTCTTTCTATGGTCAAGGGAAACCCACGTCACTTTATGGCAATTGTTATGAGGGAAGATGGTGCCTCCTATCACCAACCTGTGGTTGCTACAAAATTCAATAAGTCTCTCACAATTGTAATTTCTATTACCTATACCGTGTTTTTCCATTATACTTTCTACTCCTTGGTTATCGTTGCCAACTTTCGCATTCAGGTCTCCTATCACGACCATAGTATCCTTTTTCTTTGCCTTCAACAGGGTTTGATGTAGCTGACCATAAATTTGCTCTTTTTCTACTTCTCTTCCTGCCTCTGTCGGTGCATAATACTGCACCGCTGTAATTGGTCTAACGTTTGATGCAAAGCGAGCTCCTATAATCCTTTCTGAGACTGAGTACCATTCTATCAAACTCTTCTTTGTCTTATGAGTGATCAATAATCCAACACCCCTCTATGTTCTTCTTCTCTTCCCGAGTACAGCAGCGTGTCCCCTTTTTATGTCTTTATCTCACCGAACCCAGTCCATCTCGTCTCACTTAAGCCTAGTATGTCCAATCTGTACCTTTTCATCTCCCTGGATATTTCAGCCAATTTTCCTGCCTGTCTGTACATTCCATATTCCAATAGTCGTATCTGATTTCATGCTAAAAGTCAAATCCTTTTTATCCATCCGGCTTCTATTCACTGATATTTCCGTAATAGTTTAATCTCGGGTGTGTAGGTTATTAGCCTTCAGCACCCATAGCCTGATGAAGGGGTTGCCTTCTAAGTAGCCAAGCCTACTGACTTTCTGTCGGGGTTTTTCCGCTTAGCCTTTGAAGTTCCCACTTCTAACTACAAGGCAGCAATTAACAATAAGAGTAGAAGAAGGAAAATGAAAGACTCCCTCGGGTCTCGAAACCTAATACCGTCTGGGTCGGAAAAATCAAGAGTTGGCCAAGGGTGGCCGATAGGAAAGAATGCAGAGGACACAAGTAAGTGGAAGTAATGTCAGACTTAGCTAGTGGCTCATGTGGTTACCACCCACATACTGCCAAGGCTCCCTAGGGAGCTATCGAATATTGCTCTGCGTTATTTCTATGTGGTAAGGTGGAAAAACCATGAAAGACTTGGTAGTAAACTGCTAGAACTCGGAAGTGGTTTAAGTATTAAAAATCTTCGTAAGAGTATTGTGTGCTTCGATTTTAAATATTGCTATCCTGCCTGAGATCTTTACCATGTAGTAATGGCTAAAAATCGATGACTTTCAAACAAATGTGCTGTAATTCAAAACAAATCTGAAACGTGAACATGCACAAATCAAAATATGATAGGAAAACCATTTGATTTAAAAAATGTTCTCCTACTCAAATGTAATGTAATACTAAAAAGTGCCTATGTACAGTGATTGTTTATAGTACTTGGGACACCATTGCGTAGAATGAATTAGTAGCCTCCGTACTCCCCTCTACTTTTCTTCTATATGATTTTCAAGTGTGTGTGTGTGTGTGTGTGTGTGTGTGTGTGTGTGTACAATAATTCAGCTTCGATGAAATTCACGGAATGAGGTTTCTGTAAATTTATGAGCGAATGGGGCAGCAGTTTATCATAAAGTGTCGTAGACGTTACTAATATGTTCGAAAACGCGGTATGTGGAAATGAGACTTTTCAGGGGACAATATCTTGGTTCTATTTATCACCAAGATGAGGGGTTAACTGTTTCTGATAGCCCTTGGCCTAGTGATCATTTGTGTCAAACAATATTTGTATCATGCAGTACAGGGTTAAAATTTAAACATTACCCATTTCCCGAAATTCAGCCAAATTAAGAAAATCGTTTGGTTGAGCATTATACGGCTTATAAAATAACTATTTTAATTGGTGGTTCCTGAGAAAACCACGATTTTTGTGCACTAAAACTACGAATTGTATGGTTACTACTAAATCTTTAACATCGCAAATCGGTGAAATTCCTCTCACCTGCTCTTAAGATGATATTCTCAAACAACTTTTTTAATTTCTTCTATATCGTTATCCGTTACCGGGTAACAGGAGGAACTACCAATTATGGAAACACCTTTATGATGAGAAACTACGTGAAACGATTTAGGATGTTGTGTGTTAAAAAGAGCGCAAATATGGTTACTTTCCAAAGGTTTTGGTGACTAAGACGTAATGAGGACTAAGGCAGCTGTTTACAACTTTTGTTTGACTATTTACATATGAACAGTTGTCTATTTGTGCTTCGGAAGGAGCATTTTCAGATGGTTAAGTGTTAACTCAGTCGCGACTACACGTTGACATATTGACGTTCGGGTGGTACACTACATCTGGAGTGGAAGTTACACCCATCATGCGAACGACAAACTATGAACGGATATTGGTGAGATCCGTATGCACGGCGCACGCCGAATGTTACCTGCAACTGTAACAGAACGTTACAGGTGTTCATCAGAATACAAATGTTGCTCGTCCGTCACTGTTTGTGATAGGGGCGTTCAAACAGTCCCGAGTCCCTGCTGACGATCGTATGTAAACACTGATTTAAAACTCATTTACAGCTTGCTAGAGGTTAGGTCAGCAACTTCGCAGCTTGGCAGCTATATACAATGCCAGTTTAAGTTCCGTAGAAGTATTTTATTTATTTTAGGTGACCGTTTACGGACTTTATATTCATTTTCAAATCATCCCGTAAGTAGCCTCTAACAACACACACACACAACCGGCCACATTATTTTACTATGTGTACAGCTGACTGTACATAAACATGAGTAACCGTAATAAAACCGGTCACCTATAATAAAATACTTCCGTGCAACTTCGACTGACAGTGTTATCTGATATCACTTCTCTTCATCAGAAAAGACAAAAGTCATCATACAGGTGCTCCGTGCTGAAACTCGTCGTCTTTCGTAGAAGTTTCGGAAGCATGTTACTTGGAATTGCTCTCCCGATAAGTTATGCGTACCTCTGGAGAGTGGGCGTTTTTGTTGCGTAATGGAACACTTGATGACAACTGTCTTGGTGTACTGGGAGCAGGCAGAAGCACTGTACAGGCACAGAACAAGAAAAGCTCTTGATGTGATAGAATTAAGAGACTGCCACATCCCTCTCTCGGACTTCGAGATATTGGAATGCGGCTGATGTAGAGATGAACATGAAAACATCGTGACTCATGAACATTGGTCGCAGATTAGCTGCGCAACTGGACGGACGCATTAAGGTGGTCAGTCAGATGGAATGTTTGAGGTTGGTGTTCACTAAGACCACTCGGCGCACTTCGTTCTCACCTGCATATGTCTCTGTACCTGTAAACGCCAATACCCCTTCCGTTCCTTCAAAATGTTCAAATGTTTGTATATTTTATGGGACTTAACTATGGGGTCATCAGTCCCTAAACTTACAAACTACTTATGAACTACTTACGAACTATGACGGCACAAATATCCATGCCCGAGGAGGGATTCGAACCCCCGACCGTAGTGGCCGTGCAGACCGTGACTGGAGCGCCTCAGTCCCCTCGGCCACCGTGGCCGGCTTCCGTTCCTTATGCGCGCTGAAAACTTCAACTTGGTGTCGAAGATTACATATTTCACAAGAATTATTGATACCGTGAGCGATTGTGGATAGACTTTCAGCGTCCTTTGGACATTACGTGAACCAATGATTGATGTCCCTTCAAAGTGAGCTACGCAACGCTCTCTCTTCCTCTCTCTCGCGGTGAGGGAAGGCGGTATATGACTCACCAATGTGTAGGTCAAGGCGTTAGCTTGTTCATGCAGCTGACTTGCAACATGCGAGTTTCAGGTTTCACACTCCCCAGACGCCAATGGAGAATCACCAGCCGCATTCGAACAGGACAAGCGAACTGCGGATGTATCTACAGCACAAATGGGGCTTGGTAACATCTCCCGATTGTGACTGTGGAGCTGCCCTGCAAACAATAAAACACATCTTTTGAGAATATCCGAAACGAGCATTCGGGTGATCAATAAATGACATCACCTGAAGGGCTCAAATGGATCTACGGACTGGACCTAGGAATCTAAGAACTTGTATAATGTGTACATAATTTAGTATAACACTTTGTACATCTGATCCTGTGGCTATATTTTGATTGTCAGATCTTACAATGTGTACAATTAGAATTATGTGTTTGACCCAAGCTCTGTATGATCATACGATAAATAAATGAAGCTGATGTTATGGCAATGGAAACGCGACCCCAGAAATCGGATGGCTTCCTGCTGAAGGAAACTGTGCCAAACCATTTGGCCCAACGCCACCTAGGCTGATAACGCCTGTTCGCTGCCCGCCAAGAGTAGCCACAACTAGTGACCAGCGTAGGGTAGCATTGTGCTGAGATTGTCGCAGAATGTGTTTAGGATGCTTATAATGTTATTTATGAAGAACGTTTCAAATTTGAGTTGGTAGCAGATGTTTATGAACTATTTATTTAGCCATCTTAATCTTTGTCCGGTCATTCGTATTATGCATTTTGATTGCTAGCAACAGAAAATTGAACAGTACATCGCATAATAACATAACAACATTCTGAAATACATAGTGCACCATACTCGTGTACCCAAGCTCAGACATTGCTAAACAGCACGAGTCGTTGGCTGTTGTTATGACTACTCTCGGTAGGCAGCGCAAGGTATTGTTAAGGTAGATGGCGTTGCCTGACGATACATCTCCATCACATCCCCATAACAACTGCCACACTTTTCTGCTAGAGTACACTTAATGTTCAAATGTTTGTATAGCTTATGGGACTTAACTACGGGGTTGTCAGTCCCTAAAGTTACAAACTACTTAGGAACTAACTAATACTAAGGACGGCAGAAATATCCATGCCCGAGGGGGGATTCGAACCCCCGACCGTAGCGGCCGTGCAGACCGTGACTGGAGCGTCTCAGCCCCCTCGGCCACCGCGGCCGGCAGAGTACACTTACTTAAGACGGATGATGTGCAATGACTATCTGCCCGCGGCCCGTAAAGTATACGGCACCCTCATGTTGTCGCAGCGACTGAACGTGATCCAAAGCAAACACCCAACCATCGACTGGAGTGCAGTCTGGTGTAATGCACGCGGCCAACCCCACCTTATCGACGGCGGCGAAGTCAACGTGGTACCATTACGAGAATGGTAATGGAGGAGCAGTCGAGTCAGCGAAATATGCAACCATCTCACGACGACGCCGTTGTGCCAGACCTACCATAAGCACGTACAGGCAGCTGGCGACTGCTGTGCGGGGCGGCAAAGGAAGTGCGCCAAATGTTCTGCAGCCTTCTGGCCTTCAGCCAACGCACAGAGCCTCACACTGTTACACTCACTTAACCCTTACGACATTATGTAGCAGAACGAGAAACGCAGTAGGCTGGCTGAAAGGATTACCGTGCACTACGTGTTGACTACTATTCAACGTCGGTGATCACAGAACAACCGTAGAGAGCCAACAGTCAATACTTACGAGAAACCGCAGCCTACTGGGAAAATTATGCAATTTTTTCTACTGGAGGTGTGTCATGACTTCCTGGTGGTCCCTTGTCGATGGACGTGAGCAGTTATTACAAAAATAATAATAAAAGAACCTATCTGACTTCCCCGGTTGTAGATGCTAGATAAGCATCGAGGAGACGGCCGCGCTCCAGATATTCCAGTTCCACAAAGTAACCAAGGAAAACCACGTACCTTACACGGCAGGGCAGGCTTTTATTCCGCCGTTTGCCAGTATTGAAAAGGTTTATTTATGCCTTAGCGAAATATGCGAAGGCTGTGTGAATTTAAGGTAACTTAATGAAAATTAGTCAGTAGTTATTTCTGCAAGTGAATAAATTTGTGCAATTAAATTGTTTTCTCTCAATAAATAGATATATAAAAGTAGGAAAGCAACTGGAAGAACAGATATATAAAGTCCGTCCAAATTATGAGGGTTGGGGCAAAAGTCATGACAACTATTGTTGTTTTAGAGATACCAGTCTGGTTGCAAAATGTGATGTATACAGACGAAAGGGCAAGGTGTTAGCTACTTGTGTGGACAATGGATAACACTGAAATATCGCAACGGAATTTATTGAGGTAGTACACAGAGCAATATGGCGTTCACGGTGCAAAAGAATGACAACACAGTACACACAAAGTTGATATGACTAACCTGGGCCCAGAGACCCTCAAGTATTCCCCTGCTACTGTCACCAGACGCTGCCAACGATGTGGGAGGCGCTGAACACCATCTGCCTCAGCATTTGCCGCACCATGTCTGAACCGGGTCACCTGTTCGGGCACGGCATTAGCAATGCCCTCACGCCTGCCACATCGTTGGCAGCGTGTGGTAACAGTAGCAGGGGACTACTTTGAAGGTCTGTAGGACCAGCTTTGTCATGCCAACTGTATGTGTACTCTATTGTCATTCTTTTGCACCGTGAAGGCCATACTGCCCTGTTCAAGTGTTTGTATAGTTTATGGGACTTAACTACGGGGTCATCAGTCCCCAAACTTACAAACTACTTATGAACTAACTAATACTAAGGACGGCACAAATATCCATGCCCGAGGAGGGATTCGAACCCCCGACCATAGTACCCTGTTTACTACCACAATAAATTAGTGCGTTACGATAGTTCAGTGTTATTCATTGTCCACACATGTAGTTAACATCTTGTCCATTCGTGTCTGCGTATGTCACATTTCCCGAGCGGACTGGTATTTGCAAGTAAATAAAAAAAAAAATATTACCATGACTTTTGCCCCAACTATCTTATAAATGTTTAATATTCATATTACTTGCATAATATTTATCCTGAAAAATAGGAAATCATTATGTATTGGTAAAAGCATGCATGAGAATTCTAAATAAAATGACCGCGGTGGAGTAGCCGAGCGGTCTAAGGCGTCTCGCTGCGGACCGTGCGGTTGCTTGCCGTGGAGGTTCGAGTCCTCCCTGGGGCATGGGTGTGTGTGTTGTCCTTAGGTTAGTTTACCTAGGTTTAAGTAGTTTGTAAGCTACGGACTGATGACCAAGCAGTTTGGGCCGATACATTTACAAACATTTGAATTTTCTAAATCAAATCAGTATAGTCTTATTACTGAACGTGGATGAGACATTACAGAGCACTGCAAGAATCACGATGCGTTGAAACATATAAAGCAATGATTACTGTGGCACACATAAAATGTAATGGACGCCATGTTTTTGCATCAGTATGATTTTGCAATGTTTCTGCTGCAATACAAATATGAGAAACGGTTCGCGGTTATCACACTACTTTGCGGCGCACCACGCATATTCAAGCCCATCTCTGAATACAGGTGCGACAACTGAAACAGTACGATTGATTACATTTTTATGCAAAGTTCCCTAGTAGCTAACTGGCTATTATGTTCGAATAAGTGCAGGCAATTCTGTTGTCGCTTTACTCTTTTCACCTGCCTGTAAAATCAGCGTCACAGGGCTGCAGCAAGGCAGTACATTTTGGAGGAATTACATCTGTGTCTGCATCCATACTCTGCCAGCCACCTCACGCTGTGTGGCGGATTGTGCTTTGCGCGCTATTGTCACTTTCTTCTATTCCAGTCCCGTATGGTTCGCAGGCAAAATGATTGCCTGTATGCCTCCGTGTAGGCCCCAATCTCTCTCATCCTTGTCGGCGCTTCGCGTGATACACGTAGGAGGAAGCAATATCTTGTTTCTAAAAATCTCGGTGACGCTTTCGCGCTTACTAAATTAGCCCGTAACGAAGTGCTGCTCTCAGTTGGATCTTCTCTATGTCTTCGGTTAACACTACTTAGTACAGATCCCACGCTAATGAGCAACACTCAAGCGTTGACCAAACGAGAGTTTCGTAACCTACTTCCTTTGTTGACGGATTACACTTCCTGAGGATTCTTCCAATGACTGTCAGCCAGACATCTGGCTTACCCACGATTTACTTTATCTGTTCGTTCCGTTTCAAATGGCCCCTCAATGTCTAACCCTATATATTTTATGAAAGTAATTGTCTCCAGTGTTTTTCCTGCTACTGTGTACTTGTATAATAAAGGATCGTTCTTTTTAAGTAAGTGCAGAACTTAAAACTTGTTTATGTTGACGGCCAATTGCTATTCCTTGCGTCAATACGCAGCAGATCCTCTTGCATTTCCCAGTGTTGCGATTTATCCATAAACTACAGCATCATCCACAAATCGCCTCATTGAACTTCCGATGTTATCTACGAGGCAACACTCACAGGGGCACGTCTGAGATTACTTTAAGGTCTGTAGACTTTCTCAAATGAGAGTGAGATGCCGCTTTCTGTCAGTTAGGAACGCTTCAATCTAGTCACACAGTTGGTCTGATACTGCACATGCCTGCAGTTTGTCCATCAGGCTACATTGATTTCCAATCTCCAAAAATGACATAATATTCGAACATAAAATGTGTACCAAAATTCTGCAATTGACCTATGTCGGAGATAAAAGGCTTATAGTTTTGCTCATTTGATCGACGACCCTTTGTGTAAACGGAAATGACATATGGTTTTTTGCAATACTTAGAAACACTTCTCTTCTCTACAGGGCTTTGGTACACGGCTGCTAGAAGGGGGACAAGTTCCTTTGCATGTAAAACCGAACTGGTACTTGAATTTTTTAAGTCTGCATACCACCTCTACCACTACGTCGTATAAACTCGAGATCATTTGTCCTCCTCGTGAATTGAGAAGCAAACTAAAATTATTCTTTTCTCACATATTTCCTCAAGATGTAGATTAGACATTTCCTGAAAGTTAATCTTACGAGTCTGGCGGACTTTGAAGATGTCACATAACATTTTTGTATTTGCATGTGTACTCATCAACTGATTTTTGTAACCTTGGTCCCAATGAACGACTAGTCTCTTGCAAGCGAACGAAGACCGGTGTTAGTAATTTTCCGGAAGAGGTGACAGTACAATGCCGTGTAGAATGAATCACTTGGTACATATCCTTGCGCTGCAAAAGAACGGCCTCTGTTCTGTTTCGGCGAGTGTTCGTTGTACGTCTGCGCAGTTCCAATACTTCAGAACTTAGATATCTCAACTGATCCACTAATTTACCAGTGTAGATGGCCGCAGTTAAAGAACATCACAAGTCTGTTGGAGCACGTAAACTGACCAACAGTGATGGGGCCGAACTTGTGCATTGTCTCAAACCTGAAAAATCATGTCAATTTCTCAGAGGGTATATCTTCTAAAGTAAAAGAGCTAGATGTTATTCCTGCAAATATACGTGACAAGTCCAGTTGAAATTTTCAATACGCCGCTATGGAATAACATAGTGCGACATCTAGGGACGGCCGGCCGCGGTGGCCGAGGGGACTGAGGCACGCCAGTCACGGTCTGCATGGCCACTGCAGTCGGGGGTTCGAATCCCCCCTAGGGCATGGATATTTGTGCCGTCCTTTGTGTTAGCTAGTTCATAAGTAGTTTGTTAAGTAGTTAAGTCCCACAAGCTGTACAAACATTTGAACATTTGATCTAGGGACGCGAAACATGCTTCGTCAGTTCCCCCTAAAATATTCAAGGCTGTGCCCTCAGAGGGCACGGTAATGCTCACCGTCTTTTTCGACGTCCGAGGTCAGATAGTCATCGAATTCCTAGAGTACGGAAAGACCAATAAGAGTGAGGCGTACGGTGAGACACTCCGTAGCCTACGCAAGTCAGTCAACAACCAAATTGCCTGGGCTGTTCACGGAGAAAGAGATTCTGCTCCATGATAACGTGCGTCGATATATCTCCAGGGTCACACAAAGTGTACTGTCCTGGTTCAAGAGGAAGCAGCTTGAGCATTCGCCCTACAGTCCGGATACGTGTGACTTTCATCTGTTTCGTCTTTTAAAACATCATCTCAAAGGGAAGCGCTTCAACAACTCGAACTGAAGGACACTGTAGAGGGCTGGCTCTTGTCACAGCCACAGGAATTCTGAGAACAGGGAATCCTAGAGCTCGTTAAACAGTGGATAGTTGTGCTCGGGTCTGTGGTGATTACTTTTGAATAAAGACTTCAATTATACCCACAGTGTCGTCTCGTACCTTTTCATTTGACCGCCCGTCGTATGTCACTCACTAGGGACACGTTTCGCCTTGGACGCTCCGAACTGCGCTAACGATGCATAGAACAACACCCGATCTTAGAACCAACTCATCTATGTCGTTTCGATGAAAAACTCTGCCCTCAACTGCTAACGCCATCAGAAGGTGGGATGTTTCAGCTACACTGACAAGTGTAGTTGCGTGATTTGTATAGCTGCAGTAATAACGTGGCTCTTTTACAGTTCCAATGCAGGTTACAGTGTAAATTGTGTACAGTGATATCATCAAGAGAATCAATGATTGTGAAAATCCAACGTAAGGGTGGCTCAAGATCCGCCACTGTAAAAACTTTTTGTGAAATTATTTTCTATTTTCGGGACGTAGTTGTACAATTTTGAGTTCTGTTACTAGTTTAGGACCAGAGCGTCCATTTTCAAAACATTAGCGTACAAAAAAAGAGTTACAGGCATTAAGTTACACTGTCCATGTTCACAAATCATAAAAACATTAGTTGGTGTTAATATGTGAAAAGTTACATTTGCAGTTTTATTTTGGTTTTAAACCGTAATAGATACAGATGCATGTAAATTGGCTGCTAAAATAGTTATTCATTATATGTCCGATAGGTATTCATAACAAATATTTTTCTAATTTCCATTGTTACGATTTGATCTCGAAAATTCAACTCGGCCCTGTTGTGCATGATACAATACTAGTAACTGGTTTGGATCACTCTAGGAAGAAGCTACCAATAAAAACATATTAAATTTACAGCATAATCGACGTCAGAATGTTGCAGAAGCACGTATCGTCTACAACAACGAGGCAACTTTATTCCTAATTTTTATAGTCCTACTAGCCGACTTATTTACGACCTCCATGTTCAAATTATGTACCAAATTGTAATCAGTTATCAGTTTTACCTTATTTATAGTTCAACAATGTTTTCAAAATTTTATTCGCGATATTTTGCAAAGTCTTGGATTTAATTTCCGTAAACCAAACAGTCTCAAACAGTCAACAGCATTATAATATTGCACCTTCTGTAGCTGATTTTCTCATTTTTTACCCCGTAAGTATTCCTTCTTCCCCTGAGTAGAAGCATTCACCACTTTAACTTCCCCGTTCCTTCTCGCATCTAATTTGTTTCTTCTCGTCTGCTAATTTGCATTTTCTAGGTTTCCCGCTTGAAGCAGTGTGGGGATATCCCAAGTTTCAATCCTTGACTTTGTCCGCCATTTTCCCCTTCTTCATTTCACATAATACTAGGCTCCACTCAGGCGCCATTCAGAGTAACAGGTGTCGTGCTGCTTCACGACAATGCACGTACCTTTACAGCAGCTGTTTTGCAGAAGCTCGGCTGGAAGCTGTTTGACTAACCAGCACACGGTGCTGAAACTTGCTCCCAGGGATTTCTTTCTTTTCTTGCGCCAGAAGAAAGTCCTGTCCTCTGGCCAGCGTTCTGATAGCAAGGAAGACCTTAAGACGGTGGTTCTAACCACAGGAGGCAGACTATTATGATACAGGAATATAATATTTGATCCCACGATATGACAAATGTCTCAGCTATTTTGACTGTCGAGAACTAGCTCAAACATTGCTGTATCTGTAGCCAATAATAAAGTTTTACATGTAACTGTTGTCTATGTTAAAAAAAATAGTAAAACCTATTTTCGCTTCGTATGGTTCCTCTCAATGTGCTAATAATAATGATAATAGTTTGGTTTTTTGCTCCTCAAGAGTTAATGAAGGAGCAAGACTCCAAAGACAAGCAGTCAATACATGAAATTTTAACACAAGAGTGATAATACAATAACTTTAACTAGTCCTATGCACTGACAATCTTAAGTCTAAATAAAAAGAATCAATAATGAAACAAAGGACTCGCCTTTTTTTTGTTTAATTTCCAAGAGTTCTTCGACAGAATAAAAGGAGTGAGCCATGTGGAGACTCTTCAATTTAGACTTGAAAGCGTAGGGGTTAGAACAGAGATTCTTGAGTTCTTTTGGCAGCTTATTGAAAATGGATGCTGCAGAATATTGCACGCCTGTCTGCACAAGAGTCAAGGAGGTGTTATCCAAATGTAGATTCGATTTCTGTCGAGTATTCGCGCGAGTGAAAATTGCTAACTTGTGGGCATAAGCTGATATTGTTAACAACAAACGACAGAAAGTGTTTCATTGTGACACCAGTGTTAGAATTCTTAGACTACTGAAAAGGGGTCGACACGACGTTAGCGACCATAAACCACATATTGCTTGAACCACCCGTTCATGAGCCAAAAATATCCTTTTTGAATCAGTAGAGTTACCTCTAAAAATAAAACCACGTCATACATGAATGAAAGTAAGCGTAGTACACTACTCTTCGTATTGAAAAAACATTCATTTCAGATACTGTTCTAATGGTAAATAAAGCAGAATTTAGATTTAGAACAAGATCCTGAACTTGAGCTTTCCACGACAGCTTACTATATATCTGAACACCAAGAAATTTTAACTTCAGTCTCACTCATCATATGCTCATTATGTGTAATCAAAATCTCAGCTTTTGTTAAATTATTTGTTAGAAATTGTAAAAACTCGGGTTTACTGTGATATAACACCGATTTCTTTTCTACAAGCTATGAACTAATCAGTTGAACTGCATTATTTGATACTGTGCCGATACTACAAACAGCTCCTTCACTACCAAGCTGGTATCAGCGGCAAACAAAAATACTTTACAATTACCTGGTATACTCGAAGGCATATCATTTATATAAATAAGAAACAGCAGAGGTCCCAGAACAGAGCCCTGGGGTTTCCCACACTTAGCTCTGCCCCATTGTGACTTCACGTCAGAGCCATTTTCAATACTGCGGAGAATTATCTTCCGTTGCCTATTATTAACGTGAGAAGTGAACCAGTTGTGAGCTACTAATCTTACTTCATAATGTTCCAACTTCTGAAACGATATTTTGTGATCCCACAATCTAACGCCTTTGTTAAAGAAGATGCCTAATGTTCGTAGCATTTTCTTTAATCCATCAAGTGCCTCACAGTGAAATTAACATTTTCACTCGTTAAACTACTTCTGAAACCAAACTATACATTTGACAACAAATTACGTGAACAGAAATGATCAATTAATCTTGAATATACAGCCTTTTCAGTAACTTTAGAAAATTCTGATTGGATAGAAATAGGTCTACAGTTGTCTATATTATCTATTCTTTTTTATTATAAAGTGGTTTCACTACTGAGTACTTTATCTGTCAGGAAAATGACCATTCTGAGGCCAAGGTAGAGTGGCCGAGCATTCTAAGGCGCCTTGTTGTGTAGTGCGCGGTTGCTCCACGTCATATATATATATATATATATATATATATATATATATATATATATATATATATATATGTGTGTGTGTGTGTGTGTGTGTGTGTGTGTGTGTGTGTGTGTGTGTGTGTGTGTGCGTGTGTTTTGTCCATAGGTTACTTTATCATAGTTTATGTAGTTTGTAAGCCTAGGGACTAATCACAAAAGAATTTAGATCCCACAAATTTACAAACATTTATTTATTTATTTTTTGACCATTTAGAAAAGAAAATTTTAAAATATGGCTAAGTACTGGGCTAACATTTAGAGAAAAATACTCGTACTTTAGAATTTTAGTAGATACCCCGTCAGATCCACAAGAGGCCATAGTTTTTAGTGATTTAATTACTTGCCGCGGCGGAGCGGCCGATCGCATTGAGGCGTTATGCTACGAAGCGCGAGGCCCTTCTCCGTCGGAGGTTTGAATCCCCCCTCGGAAATGAATGTTTGTGCTGTCTTTAGTGTAAGAAAATTCATGAGCAGTTTGTAAGTTGAGGGACTGATGACCCCTGCAGTTAAGTATCATAAGCTTTACAAACATTTGAACATTTGATTTAATTATTGACACAGTGTCTCCGTTGTAAGTATCATGGAGGACTATTTCAGGTAACAGCTTCGGAAAACTATTTTTGACGGAGTTTTATGATTACTTGTAGAATATAAAGGTCTGCTTACTTCACCTGCTATATTCATAAAGTGATTACTAAATGCTGTAGATATAACTGACTCACCAGTAACAGAAACATGTATCTATCTTCTATCTATACTAATAATAAATCTGTAAATCTAGGCCTGTCGTTATTCACTTCAATCTTCAAAACTACTGGATGTATCTTCATGCGGTTTTCACAGGAGAAAAGTTTGGGTCAACATATAGGCATAGTTTTATCAAAATTGGATCACGAAAAAGAAAAGAATATCGTAATTTGAATTTTTTTTATCTACGACTGTCATATCTGTCTGTCTTTTTGAAAACGTTTATCTCCAAAACTACTTGACTAATTTTCATGGAGTTTTCACACGTAACTTGCGCATATCGTACTGTTACATAAAGGCTTCAGTAATTAAAATCTGGCCAGAGAAAATAAAGATATCATAATTTAATCATTTGTTTAAAAGCCATCGTGTATGTCTATTCGTTGAGGATAATCTCCAAACATACTAAACGAACTTTCATCGGTTTCCACAGGTAAATTGAGAATAGTTTGGAGAGTAACCTAGGTTTCATTTCATCAAAATGTGATCAGAGAAAGGAAAGATACCGTGATTTGAAGTTTTGTGTGTATACTATAAGTATGGTGTAGTACAGCAAATCTCCAAGGTACTACACGAACTTTCATGGGGTTGCATAGGTCAAGTGAGAGAACCTTGGGGCAACATATAAGGTTCATTTCATCAAAATCGGATCAGGGGAAGAAAAGATATCGTAATTTGTGGTTTCTGGTGTATGCTATTCTTGATCGCAGCGTAGTATGGCAAAGATCCGATAGAGGCGCTGTTGATTACATAGTATACCAAATAACTAATAGATGGCGATGCTTCGTTTTTTATTCTCATAACTGGTGTAATACACTGAAACAAGGGCTAAGATTTTCTTTACGGTAGCGGTGTAATGTATTGATGTTGGCGACGGCCGTTGAATATTTTTAGAAAAATCATGTAAAATGAGGGGAAGAATTCCTTGTGTTGATAATGAAATACATTATTAATGTTGTTCCGATCAGTAAATTAATGATCCCCCTAAAGCGAATATTTCGTTGCCAACGGTAACATACCAAACCGCTGTCACTGCAAGTAAAATGTAACCCAGGTACGACACAAAAAATATGTTTTTTACCAGCTAGAGAGGCGATTTAGTGCACCAAAGATCTAACAGATGCCGCTGCTGCGTTGGTAATAAGTATGACGTAATACAGCGAGGAACCGTACGTCTGTGACAGAATTAAGCGTCGCAATCTTATCTCTACGAATACCAGGAAACATTGAACAGAGAGTTACTGATGTTGCTTTGTGTATTAAAAACTTAACATTTATTTGATTCTTTCGGTAGGTTTCATTTATGTTTATAACATAACGACATTCCTTCGTGATTATCGATTGTTTTCATTTATATAAGAATTCTTTCCAAAGACAATGCAAAGTTTGTAATTTGTTTTGTGATTTCGATGAGTTTACGTACCATTCATTTAGAAATGCCTAGAAAACGTTCGAATCTTTCTAAACAGACACGACCGGCTAATAAGCAAACGATTGCACAGTCCGAGAAATCCGTTGAGGATCGTGTAGCTCTGGAACATCAAGATCGTACTCACAAGACAAGATGTAAGACGTCAAATCTCTCGCCGTACACAAGAGCGGCTAAAAATGAATCCAACGCAGAACGTGAGGCGAAACTTGCTGCACCTCGAGTATATGAATATAAAAGTGACTCTTTGAAAATTCCTCCCGTTGGCGAGGTGGTCTTGAGCAGGGCCGGATCTAGGAGATTTGCCAAGGGGGGCAAGCTTAAATTTGCCGCCCATTCTTTCACTCCCCCCCCTCCGTAAGAATGGACTTTTTGACGCTAATTGGGTTACATATTTCTAAATAAATGTCACAATCTCACAACATGAACTTATTTTATTGACTGAGTTAAGATCAAAGGAAAACAGAACAATTTTAATACATACAAAAATATTATAAGATTACTCATCGTACAAAAATCAATTTAAAATTTCGCTTTTCGAGCTTTTCTTGCTGAAAAATTGTTTTGATAACATCGTAGTTTAGAGAAGCAGCTCGTTTGTGATCTATGGATATTATACTCAAATTTATTAAGCAGTCGTGCTCCTCCAGACGAAACAGAAACTAGAATGGTAAGATATATTTTAACACTATAGTAAGGTTGGGATACCCCTCTACCAATTTATTTTTATAAATTAAATTTAATGTTGATGATGCAGTGGAATCTTGCAAGGCTCTGTCTACAGCCAGCGCATGTTGTCTGAAACTTTCAACTTTAAGTTCTTCTTCGCTAAGATCTTCTGCCAGTTCCGCTGCTTTGGCCTTCAAGTCCTTCACTTCCATTTCTCGAATTTGCACACCACACAGAAAACTAATTTTTGCACAAATTTTCTCAAGTGCGGTACTAAGCTCTGTCAATTATTCCTTATTTTTTCTGTGAAATTTGGATACTTCATCCTCACAAAGCTCATCGGCCATTTTCTTCTTTCTTCGGATCCTTTTTTCGGAGAATACCGTTGATAGCTCGTTATCTTCTGCTAGGACTTTGGCATCAGAAATAGCTTCAGTGGTAAAAGAATCCCGGGAAGTTTTGAGAAAGCCCAAAAGCCTTTGAATGATTCGAACAGCTTTATCAATTGTAAAGTATTAACTTCGCAGAAACTGATTAACATGAGCAATTTATTTTAATATTGCATACCAGAAACAAGTTAAAGTAATGAATTTTAGTTTTCACATATTTTTTTTAAAAATAGATCTTGTCTCTGATTTTGTTTCTGGTGTTGACAATTAATAAATTTCAGTTTCTTCCAGGGCTTTCAAAACTTTACAAAAATGCTTGTAAATAGCTTCAACCGCATCTACTCTTGCCGATCACCTAGTCTTGCTGAATGTCTGCTAAATTTGCTCCTGCTAAATTTAAAGAGTGAGCAGCACATGGTACGATATAGGCCAGTTCATTCTTCTGAAGTATTCTTGACTGGACCTCTTTGTACTTTCCAGCCCTGTTTGCCCCATTGTCATGAGACTTCTCCCTGCAGTACTTAATGTTCAACCCATCTTGTTCCAATTTTTGCAGTTTCTCTTGACTAAGGTCTTCTTCTGTTTTGTCTGTAACTGTAAAAAAGTCAGTAAAACTTACCACAACCTCTGAGTCATTCGACTTGACATATCGAATTACTTGTGACATCTGCGCATTGGGGCTGATATCTGGAGTGCAGTCAAACATCAGTGAAAAGTATTTAGCAGTTAAAATATCTTTAATTATATCTTGTTTTATTTTTGTCAGCAATCAAGTCACGGAACTCAACTTGTTTATTTTTGTAAAAATAGCTAATCTGGCCTTTCTTGTGGCGTTCAATACGCAAACAAAGGGGGACACTATAGTATGATACGAGATCATTTGTATTTAGAAATTTGCCGCTATGTGGATCACCAAAATCACCATCTTCTTTTGCTCCTCTAAAAGGAGTTCCTTACGTAGCTCGAAAAAGGACAGCATCAATAATACAGTGAGATTCCTCCTGTTATATCTGGTCTTGCTGCCCAGTGTGCGATACTTATCAGGTGGATTTGTCGGAGGACATCGAAAGAGATGAAAGAAGGGCAGCTTGTTTTGTATTGTCGTGATACAGGGGAGACAGCGTCATGGAAATGATACAGGATCTAGGATGGTAATCATTAGAACAAAGGCGTTTATCGCTGCGACGAAACTACAATCATCAACATTCTCCTCCGAATGGGAAAATATATTGTTGCCTCCCACTTACATAAGTAGAAAAGATCATCTGAATAAATACGTGAAATCAGAGCTCGAACAGAGAGATTCAGATGTTCTTTCTTCCCGCGCGCTATTCGAGAATGGAATGGGAGATAAATAGTATAAAAGTGGTCCGATGAACCCTCTGTCAGGCAGTTAAATGTGATTTACAGAGTATCCTGTGTAAATGTCTATCAATTCCACATTTACAGAGTATCCTGTGTAAACGTCTATCAATTCCACCGCTACCGAGAGAGGACTCTAAATTCCTAATGCTTTTGACTTTCAATAAGAAGTGTGCGCACCTGAAATACTTTTTTAAGGACTGGAACGTTATTCAAATTCAACTGTTCTACAAGTATCACCTTGATGTGAAATATGAATATTCATTTATCTGAAAAAGGAAACCTATGCAAATTAATAAACATTGTGCATTTACTTATGCAATAACGCAAACATCTCCCTCATTCTGACTAATATCTTGTGGATTTTTAAAGTTTGATTAGCTGAAGCACCTGTGACAGGGCAGCACTGAAATCAGCAACAAGGAATTTTAGTTTTATTAAATGATTTCGGTATTTCTTGCAGTCATTTTACTATTAATAAATCTGTGTCAGTTAATTTTATTAAATTATACCAGAAAGATACATTCTGTAAAAAAAGTAGAGAAAAAAGAGTCGGTCAAAACTTGCCGCCCTCTAAATTCTGCCGCCTGAGGCAACTGCCCCCTTTGCCCCCCTCTAGATGGGGCCCTGGTCATGAGCGTCATCTATTGTCTCGCACCTCAGATCCTATCACTCACAGAGAAACCCCCCCCCCCCCCCCCCCCCGAATATCTCAGCGTCTTCTCAGAGTTTCTTCAAGGTCTCTCGAAAGCAGCGTGATGATCGGGTGAAGCAGCTAAGCGCTGATCGTGACGCCATACATTATCTCGCGCCTCAGAAACGTTGACGCAGCGTCACCAACACCAGCTGCATTTCACGGAAAATGAAACGGGCAGAACAGATGGAAGTCAGCAGCCAGAGAGAGAAGAAAGTCGCCCAGCTCGGCTACACGCTGTTGGACTCCGACACTCGCTGCATTTGCCCAAAGATTTAGAAGAACGTGATGCAGTAGTTGCACTGCATGCCGATTGTCCTTGTGCTAATAAAGAAAAAAAAGTGCATTTACGTATAATCCTATGATTGATTACGACACATTTGCTTCAGTTGTTCAAATGGCGGTACAGAGTACATTTTGTGAGGCTCTGAAATGCCGAAAAGGAACGGTTGGAATGTGTTGCTGAGTGGGAAAGTGCACAATGACATCTTTCAGAACGCACTTGGCTTAAAGTCCTCCCTGAATGGTGACCAAGCACAATCACAACAATTTCTGGATAACGTCCGTGTAGACAATAGTGTGTTCCAAATGACATATTTTGGCGCGAAACAAGTAACGGAAGCGTCATTCATGCCTAGTTTTAAGGTTAAGGGCCAGGTTTACCACATTATCGGAGCTTTGCTACCTGAAAATGATTCCAAGTTTCTTCAGGTATGTTTTGTTTCTGATTATGAAGACCAGGCAAATATTAGAAATAAAAACTTTCCTCACCTTAATAATAATCTCATCGCTCTGCTTGAAGACATACTTCATCGAGTGAATCCATAAGTTCACAGTTTTAAAGCTACACTAAAGTCTGCCCCCCAAGGACAAATTAACGACTATAAATTGGTTAGTAGTGCAGATAGATGACTTATTGTTGGACTTGACGGCAGGTATAATGCCATTGTCACAAATAAAGTTGTAGCTGTTTTGGTTGATCAGGAATGTGAACTGCGTGATATACTTTTGCGCACTCGAGACGATCGCCTTCAACGCATTTGTGATCAACGCGTCGATCTTACGATGTCCTGCAAAACCCGTTAATGTTTTGTCATGGAGAAGATGGATATAATCTTGATTGTATCAAGTCAATCCTACCACAATATTGCCAAACTTCAACAAAAAGTATCATGCCAACAATTTTACGCTCACCTATTGCAAATTAGGTGAAATCGTTTTGTCTTCTTGTGGAGATTTCGTGGATGTTTCGGCAGTTTGTCATTAATATGTACGCCAAAATCGAGACCGAGCGATTAGTGCACATACGCGCCAACCAGAGGCGTTTACGTAAACTTGCGGGACGCTATGCAACAGGAACGCAGCACGGAAAACTTGGGACGATTAGTGACCCTTCCGTCCAGTTTCACCGGCGGCCCACGCTATTGCATGACCGTACTCAGAACGCTTACTGTTATGTCCGAAAATACGGAAGGCCTGATCTTTTTATTACATTCACAAGAAGTCCGAAGTGGAATGAAATACTAAAGACCTGTTTGCTGGACTAGCGTCGTATGATCGTCATAATAGCCAGAGTTTTCCACTTGAAGTTACTAATCAATGTGATGACGAAAGCGTTTTTTGGGACAGTTTCCCGTTTCATGTACAGCGATGAACGGCAAAAACGTGGCCTGTCTTACGCACATATCCTCCTGTGGCTGGAGGAAAAACCCCGTCCCAGCGATGTCGATAAGTTGATAAGTCCTGAATTTCGGAACCGCATCACAGATCCTGTTTGACGACGTAAAAACACACATGATTCACGGTCCTTTGCAGGTCCTTACAGAGAAACTCTCGGTGTAGGTCGGGTGGTCAGTGTTCTAAAAGATATCCAAGAGCTCTGGTAGAGCAAACAATAATGGCACCTGTTGTAATATTCCGGCCAGGGACGCTTGTGTTCCGGGGCTTTGCCCATGGAAGCATTGGCTCACGCCACGCCAGAGCCCCTGCCACCCCGCTGGCCCAGGAGTGGAGAGGGGCCGGCCTGAGGCAGCCAGCAGGAAGCGGCACAACTTTCACGTTCAGCACCGCCCGTCTCCCCGCATCCTCACGACAGGGGGCAGCCTGGCGAAACCAGCCTGACTTTAGGCACAGAGCAACATATACAGAGAAGAAGCCCCCCCTAAACCTCTGTCCTATACTCCCCTCGTAGTTCCGTAATATGCTAGCAGGTGTCAGGCGGTTCCCCGGCTTGGTACTGGTAGACCATACTAGAGGCACTTCGGATGGGGCCTCTCGCACGTCAGAGGGTAGTGTGGAGGCTGAGGGGAGAGCTCGTGCCGCTTGCCATGAGGCCCTGCCACAGACAAATATATACAGACGGGAAACCTCCGTAAGGGCCCGGTCACACGCTCAGGGGTGCGGGGAGGGAAGGTTCCGTAAGATGTCCCATGATGGCGCTGGGGTCAAAAGCAGCCCTTTAAACTGGCCAGAGCAAGCGGCAGGTAGCGGCTGCCCCCACCACCACTTCCCCTCAAACGCCGGCACACCGGACACATCCATGGCCTCGTTGCAGGTGGCATGTGCTCTCCCCTAAGCCTTCTCTCCACACTACCCTCAGAAGCGCCTCTAGTGTACTAAACCGAGGAACCGTCTGACACCTGCTAGCATCTTACGGAACTACGAGGAGAGCGTAGGACAGTGGTTTAGGGGGGGCTTTTCCTCTGTATATGTTACTCTGTGCAACCGCTGTGTCTGGTGTGCTGGCGTTTCAGGGGAGGTGGTGGTGGGGGCAGCCGCTACCTGCCGCCTGCTCTGGCCACTTTTAAATGGCTGCTTCTGACCTCAGTGCGATCATGGGAAATCTTACGGAATTGCTTCAGCACCCCCCGCCCCGCACCCCTGAGCGTGTGACTCGGCACTTCGGAGGTTTCCAGTCTGTATATATTTTAAATGTTCAAATATTTGTAAATTTATCGGACCAAACTACGTGGTCATCAGTCCGTACCTTACAAACTACTTAAACTAAGGTAAACTAACCTAAGGACAACACACACACCAATGCCCCATGGAGGACTCGAATCTCCACGGCGAGTAACCACGTGCTCCGCAGCGAGGCTCTTTAGACCGCTCGGCCACTCCACCGCGGCAGTATATATTTGTCTGTGCTTTAGGAGCGTCCAGATAAATGGCGACAATGGACGCAGGGCAGAGAAAGCTCTTATCTGCAGACACCAGAGGAGTCGTTTACGAAAAACAGCGACGTCATTGCAGATAAAACGTGGACCCCTGCAGACGGAAAGAAGACAAGCAAACCCCTGCAGTGCACACGTGTGTGAGTGGGAGAGAATGTGGCCTGCAATATAGATAAAGTGGTTCCACCAAACCAATGTTTCTGGCCATGGAGAAAGACACTGATAAATGGCTTACCGGGCAGACCTAACACACGCGGCTGCCACAAAGGTTTTTTTAGAACCAAGAAGGAATGCAGAAGATAAAGACAACAGGCTTGAAACGTGGGGAAGTCGCCAGTTCGCGAGTCTCATCTCGGCCCACGGAAAATTTCCACCCGCGACTGAGAGGGGTGGTCGTGAAAACGGCGATCAGCTATTGGATGACACTGCAAAACAAAGCCACCAATCACAGAGCCAAAGAGACGCAAAATTCGAGCAGAAGCTGTAGGTGGAGAGCGAGAGGGGGACTTGGTGAGAAACGACCGAAGAGAAAACTTGGTCCGAGGCCGGAGAAAGGAGGAGACTTGCTGGCAGCTCCCGCCTTAGCAGACGCGGGACTTGACGCCTTCGCTCGGAGGCCGCGCCGCGCATCCGCAGAGCGGGGCAGCCGCGAGATGTTCCTCTGTGCCGCGAGCTATGCTGCCATGACCGCCGCCAACGCCGACGTACCGGCACAACGCACCTCGCCGATCCATCGTCTGACGCCCACGTCGAATTAATGCTGGTGAGACAGGAAATTATCTTCCCCTTCCCCGTTCATATCGGAGTCGTGTCCCAGTCAAATCGGGCCTGAGAGATTGTTGTTTTTCAAATCTTTTAACAAATAAAGCTAAATTTCTCGTGGTAATCCTTAGTTCAAGCTGTTTAGTTTTCAAATTAATTCCTTGAATCAATTGCCCCTACCAGCTACTTCCATAATTTTATATTTTTATTTAATTTTACTGCAGTGTTAGAGCGAACAGACGGAGATGGTGGGGACATGTTACACGCATGGGAGAAGCAGGGTTACTTAAGAGACTCATGAGCTCGGCAGTGGAGGGTAAGAGGAGTCAAGTTAGACCAAAAAGAAAGTACTTAGATTCGGTGCAGAATGATTCTGAAGTAAAAGGCATAACACCAGACGAGGCATCAAAGTTAGCATCGAATAGGGGATCATGGAGGAATTTTATTAGAGGTACTATGCTCCAGACTGAACGCTGAAAGGCATAATCAGTCTCTAATGATGATGATGATGATTATGATTATGATGATGATTTACTGCAGGGTGGCAGTTATTGAGGGAGAGTTTCGATTTACCACACTGTCCTATCGTCGACGTTCACCTGAGCAGGGTGGGTGTATAGCTACAATAAGATAACATTGTCAAGAAATCGTTTTGGACAACAGATGCGTCGTGCCCTATTCGCTGGTTCTGTCTAAGACATTTCAAGCACACAATGTTGAAATGTGCAATAGCGTAGAATCTATTAAATATATTTACAAATCCTTTAACAAGGGCACTGACCAAGCCACATTTGCTTTGAGAACGTGCACAGAACGATCCTGAAAATGTTACAGATCGGTTACAAAATCGGAGACAGACAACTTTACTGGCATACTTTAGGCTTTGTGGAACCGATGTTTTTGCAAAACCTCTTTTTTACGATGAAGTTCCGTTATATAA
This sequence comes from Locusta migratoria, assembly GCA_026315105.1. NCBI lineage: Eukaryota > Metazoa > Arthropoda > Insecta > Orthoptera > Acrididae > Locusta > Locusta migratoria. Next base: position 569,564,427 of record CM048744.1, read on the forward strand.
CACTTACGACAAGCAGCGAGGTATCTTGCACCGTAGAAGGTGTGGCAAAGCTGTAGCTGGTGGACTAGGCGAATTTAAAGGACACGTTCTTGGGAGAGTGTACACCCTTCATCCAAACAATGCCGAATGTTTCTACTTACGATTGATTTTACTTACAATGAGAAAGCCTACCTCTTTTAACAATCTGCGAACGGTTGACGTTGTCGAATATCCTACCTACCGAGATGCTTGCCAGTGTTGCACTGGGATCACGCTCTGGCGGAAGCCTGCGTCACTGGCAGTCCAAATCACATGCGTCATTTGTTTGCCGTTTTGTTGGTATTTTGGGGTCTTTACAATGCTACAATGTTGTGGGAAATTTCACTTTTTGTATAGAAAAACTTTATGAACATTCATCGTTTTCGACAATGACTTCTACTTCAATTTGACACCTTGGCTAGGGGAACTGAGTTTATTGACAGAGCGATCCAACGAGGATTCTGTTTTTGCTGGCCTAGGCCCGGAACACTAAAAAACCATGATATACACAGGTTCCTTTTCAACAAACGTTGCGAAGCACGGTCATACAAGCTAGTTTCTAAAACGCACTGACTTTATAGTCTCAACCTAATGCTGCTGACCAGACACTTACTTGACGACTGACCAAATGGTTTTATCTCGTGAATTTTTCATTCTTTTTGCACACCTCATACTTTTTTCCTTCTTATTGAAATATTTCAGAACCTTACAATACGTTTGTAATGATCTGCTGCAGCTTCTGCTGCAGAGTCTGACTGCTCCTAGTATTTTGATACAATTCAAGCTTTGTTCTATATGATATTTTTAACCCCGTTTGTCAGCCACCCAGGTTGCCTGTCACTATAATGTTTTGAGCGTTCTAGTGGAAGACAACGTTGAAACAGCGTTATATTTATCTACTTTATCTCCCGGAGACACAAGTGAAGGAAGGCTATTAACTCCAGTCTCTTTCACACGGAGAAATGGCTTGGGAGAGTAACTGGTCATTTTTCCTCGATTTTCCTACAGGCAGGAGGTTGTCCGGTCTAAAATCAGCCGCTGAATGTGATCCAGACCATGTCTGTCGTCGCCCATCTAGATACAGTCGCTCCAGAGGAAAAAGCTGCCTTTTCCATGAGCTTCACCGTATCGAAAAGTTTCTATCCGCTGCCGATGAAGTCTTGCCCGTTTCCTTGGCAAGAGGATCTTACATGTGTCAACCGGAATCATTTAATAATGGATTTAACGAAGAGTTACTATTCCGAGTCCTCCTTTAGAATTACTTGGAAAATGAGACAGCTGACTCGCCGATGGCGATGCCTCGCAGTAAATGATAATCATTCGATTTTTAGCATAATATCTTTCAGGAAAAAACATTAAAAATATTCTTCAACGGTGCAGATGTCAAATAAATTTCAAACTTTAACCTCATCTGCTCATATTTACAATGTCACTTAAATATGTTAGACGGCTAGTTCATTATGTTCAAATGTTTGTTAACCTTAAGGGACTTAACTGCACGGTCATCAGTCCCTAAACTTACAAACTACTTATGAACTAGCTAATACTAAGGACGACACAAATATCCATGCCCGAGGGGGGATCGAACCCCCGACGGGGAACAGTCTCGCGCATCGCAGCATAGGCCTCCATGCGCGTGGCCGCTCCGGCGCGGCAGTTCATTATGAATGTGTAGCATAATCAGAATGATTACGGAGAGTGAAATGAATCTATCTAAAGTTAAATATGGATCCCTGGTGTAATGCAAACTGAGGATTTTAGTTTATTAAGAAATTTTTTGAAAAATGTTAAATAAGATTTTTCGATTAATGAAAGGTACCTAACACGACTTGTTATCCGCTTCTTCACATGAAACCAACAGCTATGGCGCAATGTACACACTGATTTCCGCTAGATCACGGAAGTTAAGAACTGTTGGGCTGGTTAGCACGTGGATGGGTCACCGTTCCGTTCTGCGAAGCGCTGTGGGCAAGCGGGGAGCACTCAGGCTTTGTGGGTCCAGTAATTGAGGAGCCACTTGACTGAGAAGTAGCGGCTCCGCTTAATAAAACTGAAACAGTGGTCGGGAGTGCAAGGGCTGACAACCTCCCTCTCCATAACGCATCCGTTGACACCTTCAGGCTGAGGATGAGATGGCGGCCAGTCGGTACAAGTTGAGCCTCTCGAGGTCTGTAGGATGGAGTTTACAATTTACTTACGCACATCAATTAATTTCAACCTCATTGATACTGCACAAATACTAATCTTCTTCTTTAATTGGTTCATCGAATGACTCTAACAATTTGCATTTTTAGGTCAGTGGATTCGACAAATAAGTGTGTGTCGCATGAGGAAGTGCTAAGTCTGAGTTCAGCTGCGAATGGGCTTTTCTTCTTACCAAAAAAATAGTTTTATTTGACAAACAAGATTCCAAAATTTAAGAGACACATTGGGCGAAATTATCAGTAAATTTACCTATAATTTACCTGTGATTTATCAGTTTAAGATTTCGCAGTGCAAAGTCGCACTTACCAAAGCAATAAATAAAAGAAAACAAAAATAATAAAAAAATAAACTTTGCTCAACGGCTGATCAATAATTCAAAAGAGGCACAAGGAAAACGGGGTAATGGCACCCTTCAGATGGAATAAATTTAAATGTAGGTCCAGATCCCATTACAGCTGAACAAATAAATTCCAGAAAATGCTGATACTGTTTTATGGCATAATCGTTTCTATATCTGTAATAGCAAATAGTCAGAGTTTCAGAGGACGAAATTAAAAATAAAAAACAACAACAACAAAACACTAAAATGCAAAATGTTCGTACAAGTCACGTGTAATACCATTGACAAAGGGAAACGTATTAATTGAAATTCATTAAAATACCATTGATAATAATATATTAGCAAGCAGCAATTACTATCAATCACCAGCAAGTTACCTGCCTCTGCAAAAATACATAAACATAGATATATGTAGCCCGAAACCAGGTGTGCTAATGATCAACACAATTATAAATCCAGCCGCTACATTTCCAACCTTTTACAAAAGCATGTTTAATATAGTTTTGTTAATGTTTTCAAGGGTCGGGTGGACTAAACACAAGAAGGTGAGATTCATATAAAGCTGACAGCAGCTCAAAATACAGGAAATGCGGCCGAAAACTTGAACAGTATGTATGATAAATTCTCCTGATATTGAAGTTCAAGATGATATAACGAGTTTTAAACAGAGCGTACTCAAAACTTCAACACGTACAGCAGCAAACAACAAATTTACATGTTGAGCGATGGGTTTACTGTCGGATGTTTGTGTGGTCCGCAAACAGAGCACTGACGCGGGACGCGCTTGAGACACCTGCCACGACTACATATGGTGAACTAGCTGGGCGCGGACGTCCATTGGAACACCAGGGAAGTGTCAACACTTCAGGCGGGCGCGGACCGCGAACGGAGCGCCCAAGGCGGGACAGGCCTGAGAGAGCTCCCACGGCCGCAGATGGTGGCCGAGCTGGGCTCGGACGTCCGACAGACCACCAGGGTAGAGATAACAGCTTACTAGCAGCGCCAGGTGGCCGTGGACCGCAAACAAAGCGCCCAGCGCCGTCTGGGCATAAATACTAAATACGATCCTCAAAGAAGTCAGTCTCAGGTAGCACCTGAAGAAGGCAACGAGTTACGTGGCTGAAATATTGCGCCAGAACAACACAAACATCCGGCAGTAAACCCGCCACTCAACATGTCAAGTGTTCGCCGGGAAAGCCTCAAGAGATACATCAGAAGATTCTATGGGAAGGAGATGTACCTCATCATCAAGAAGCTGGATAAGCTAAGACAGAGGAAGGGGAGGATGCCGAGTTCCAACAGTTTCCTATTTAGATGCTGAGAGGGGGATGTGGTTCCAGTTTTCGCCAGGTTCAAACATTATGTCAACACCAGAGTGGCGAAAAGAATCAAACAATGCACCAGTCTCGAGCTGGTAAGAAAAAGAGTGCGTGACATTCACCATCGCCTAGATGTCACGGTCAGGAATTTGCTGCAGCTCCACCTTTCCTTAGCCTCAAGAGATACAACTAATTTACAGCCACGCTGTGGACCACACAATTTGCAGAGGGCAGCCCTGTGTAACAACACACTCACAAAGGTAATTCGCTGTCTTCAAATTGGCCTGAAGGGAAAGGACTGCCAGATAGCTAGACTTTACTCGGCAGCCTGAGTTACAAGAATTAGCGACGCCCTCTCCCTAGTGGCAGCTGGCCTCAAACGGCGGCCACGGCGTGCACTCAGGTCCAGCGGTCGCTTCCTCGATCGGTGTCCGCCGCAGCCTCTTTATCGCTAGCTGTCCACACCGAGAATCCACGTGGTTTCCTTCTCTTCACCTCGCGGTGTCGCCCGTGTCGTACAGTGATTACTACCGGTTGCTAACGTAGTTTTAGGACGTCTTATGACCGCTCAAAGTGCTTTTAAACCTCAGCATTTAGCTTCAAACACACTTTTATTTCGAATTCACTCTCCAACAAACCATTTTCATTCTGACAGAAAACGACAGACACTTTATCTCGAGACGTCATGTGTGGCCTCTCTTGGCGTCTTGCATCCAACAACAGGACTCCACTTTTCGCCCCAACCAAAAAACACGATTCAAAACATACAGTTACAAGGATAACAATCTGAAAAATCAAAGTTCGTACAGAAATTATATAATCGTCTACATACATAATATAGTTCGAAAATTTTACAAAAATCATATTAATTTGTTTATATGAAACAAATTTCAGATATTTCACGTTGAAAACATACAATCTGTTTTTGTTGTACTAAATTTTGTTTATTTACGAACTAGTTTTCAGCTCATTAGGCCATCTCCAGGCAAATATTTGGCAGGTGCTAATGTCGCAAACTTATTAAATATACAACACACAAAACTCTTGTTCTTTGCTTAGGACATTAGGTTAAGTTGTCAAAGTCATCTCTCGTCATGTAGATTTATTCTGTGTGATAAATACCTTCTAAATTATAATTGTACACAGTGAAACACGTTAAAATACTCAAAAGTTGTGAAATAAGTAATATAGAAACGTGTTTAATGCACACCAAAAATTATGATCTTAACATAACTCACAACCTCAGTAATTTTACCGTATCATATATTGGAGTAATATTAACTATGTAAAGTGTTTCACTTTCTCCAATTCTATAGTAGATGATAAAAATAGTAAGGACATCTATATCCTGCTTATACCATCTCAAATGTCGTCCAAGAAGAAATTGTAAACACGATGTAAAAACGTGTTTAAAGCGCACCAAAATTAACGATTCCAGCATCTGTCACAACTTCAATAATTTTAGCGTCGCTTGGAATGAAATAATATTAAGTATATAAAGTGTTTCACTGTGTACAATTCTAAACTAGAAGGTATTTATTACACAGCATAAACCGGAATGGTGAGAGATGAATTTTACAACTTCAACTAATGTCATAAGCAAAGAACAAGAGTTTTGTGCGTTGTATCTTTATTTTACATGTCTGCAACGTAAGCACTAGGGTTTCTAGTAGACTCCTATCAAATTTTTACCTGAAAACGTCCTAATAAGCCGAAAACAAGTTCGTAAATAACCAAAAATTAGTAGATCAAAAACTGATTTTTTTTTCAACCTAAAACATAGATTTGTTCTATCAATAAGTGACGGAAGAATCCGTTTATAAAATTTCAAATAAGTTAGTTTTAATATCATTACGCTGTCTCATAACAGAAATATATTTTTCCAAAAATTAATATTTTAAAAACTAGTTCTCTTCACATAAAAAAGTAAGAACAAATCCTAATCACTGAAGAGTCAAACAAACATGTACAGCCATGGGTATCCAAACACAGAGAGATGTAAACGCTCAGAGGACGGCACTGTAGTTGGCAACGCCTATATAAGAAGGAAGCAAGCTTAGGGTTTACCTGTATAAGACAATAGGTGTTTGGAGCAGTCGTTAGCTCGGTTACTGCTTCTGCAATCGCAAGTAAACACGAAGTGAGTGAGTTTGGACGTGGAGTTATAATCGGCGCACGAGAGATGAGACACAGCTTATCTGAGATAGCGATGAATTAGGGAATATCTTGTGCGACCATTTCACGAGTGCACCGTCAATATCGGGGATGCGTTAAAACATCAAATCTCCCATGTCGCTGCTGCCGAAAACAGATCTTATGAGAAATGGACAAACAACTAATGAAGAGAATCGTTCATTGTCACAGAAGTGCAACCATCCGCAAACTGCCGCGGATTTCTCAGCTAGCTCATCTACTAGTGCCAGCGTGATAACCATTCAACGAAACATCTTCGGAGACGAAGGCCCGTGAGTGTACACTTACTGACAGCACGACATGAAGTCTCGTCTGGTTCCCAGCAATAACGATTTTGCAGTCTTGACGGGAAAATATGTTGTCTGGTCTGACGAGTCTCGTTTATAATTCTATCCAGTGGATGGGAGTTTATGGGCTTGGAGTGGGGCATGTGCAGCTGGAGTGATCGGGACCCCTGATACGTCTAGATACCATTCTGACAGCTGACACGTACGTACGCACTCTTCACCTTCCGTCCATCCGTGTCCATTGTGCATTCCGACGGACTTAGGTATTTCCAGCAGGACATTGCTACGCTCCATAACTCCAAAATTGCTCCAGAGTAGCTCCACGAACACACTTCAGAAACCTCCGCTGGCCACCAAACTCTCCAGACACGAACGTTATTGAATATATCTGGGAGTCCATGTAACTTTTCAGGAAATCTCCACCCCTTCGTACTGTTACGGATTTATGGACAGCCCTGCAGGACTGTCACTTCCCTCCATCACTACTTTTTTATTATTTATTAAATGGTTTTCGGCCTACAATACCATCTTCGGACTTTAAACTTAAAATAAAAAAAAAAAAAGACCCCGTAGAACATATAGAAAATTGTGCTTTTAATTCAATGTGGCGATGTTCTACCAAGAACCGAATGAGTCAGTACAAATTTCATTCGTCTTTGATTTAGGAGGATGTGTACGTAAGTGACCAAAAAGTTTATTTTTTGATTTGTATGCATTTAGTAATGAAACCTATTGACAACTGTTTCCCAAAGTTTCACTTTTGAAATCGCATGTAAAGTGACAAAAATATTTATGGTGCTTGATGTCTTCGGTCTACGCTCCTTGTCGCAAATTTTTTGATGTCTTAGTTCCATCTTCGTAATTTTTATGTGCGTTTCGCAAACAAAACTACAAGGAGTCTGTGATGTATAACACTGGTCTTGTTTGTGATCACTATACCGCTTATTATCGGTGGCTGTGCCCTGTCGAATTGCTTGTTTCAATTTGTTCTTTAAAAACATAAACGGTTCTATGAATCAGATTTGTGACTGTCTTATGGTCCATGCTGTGTTGGTGTGGAAAGGAAGTAATTTGCTATGTGGGATACTGAATATACCGCCACCATGTCATTGGTTCGCGTAAATGAATAACGAATTACTAACGACAGGGCCCGATGGATAATTCCTCCAACCACAAGAAATGCATTCTTGAATGTATCATGAATGCTGTCAGTCCACATATAGATTGTTGGAAACTCCTGACCTACTAAGGAAGTATGATATTTGCAAGATCTGAATGCGTCTCTGAATGCGCTTATCAGGAAGCGGTGGCCAAAGACAACATTTTCATCATCTACAGTTGTCAAACTTGCTACATATGATTCTGTGATTGTTTTTAATGATGGCAACATAAGAAGAGTAAAAGTCTTAGTGCGTTCGACCTACCCATTTTTAAGGAAATTGTCTGTCATTTTGTGGCAAGAGGTGAAATGTCTATTCAGGACCTTGGAAAAGAAACAAGGCAAAAGAAAAGCAGTTGCAGGACAGGTCTTGAGAACAGAGAAGATCCTAAGTACAGTCCTGGAACTTTCTGAGTAGATATAAATAAGGAAATATGAGTTTAATCTTTAAATTCACTTTCCCGAAAATTTCACATTCTAACATTTAAGTACTTTTTTCAGTACATCTGTAACATAATGCCTTCATATTTGGTCCATAAATTTCTCACAGTGCAACAAACACGAAGAGCTAAACATTCAAATGTTTTGTTTAAGTTGAGCTATATAGATAATTTATTGAAAATACTATACCTATTTGTACCAAAAGTAAGTGAAATGTTGTAAATAAATTTCTGTCGAAGGTATTCAATAATTATTTATTCAATCATTATTTAATCTGCAGTGAAATTAGCTTTGTGAGGCCAAAAGAGCAGAAGTATAAGAGTGGAGAAGCTTGAAGACAAGGAAATTAGGCACAAGTACATAACAATGATCTCGGAAAGGTACCAATTAATTGAACGAAGTCATTTACAGTCACTGGAAGAGGAATGACAAGGTACAGGGACACACTAATAGAAGTAGCTAGAGAATTTCCTGGAACAGTGGTGTGTAAAGGCAGGAAGAAGCAGACAGCTTGGTGGAATGACACAGTCAAGGCAGCCTGTAAAAAGAAAAAGAAGGCATTTCAAAAATGGTTCCATATTAGAAATGAGGCAGACAGAGAAAGTTATGTTGAAGAAAGAAACAAAGCCAATCGGATAATTGTAGAATCCAAGCAGAAATCGTGGGAAAACTTTGGAAAATAAGCTAGAAACTATGGGTCAAGCTGCGGGAAAACCATTCTGGAGCGTAATTAGCAGTCTTAGAAAGGGGGGAAGAAGGAATTAATAAGTGTTTTGTACAGATCAGGAAAGCTGATAGTGAATCCTGTGGATGCCCTGGGCAGATGGAGGGAATATTTTGAAGAACTGCTCCATGTAGGTGAAACGTTCGATGATGTGTCTGATTTTGTGATAGAATAGGATAAGAATTAATTATGGAAACAGGATTGCATTTCAGGAAGTGGAAAGAACGGTCAATAGATTGCAGCGCAATAAAGCGGCTGGGGTGGATGTAATTAAGCCGGAACTCGTCAAATGCAGTGGAATATCAGGTCTCAAATGATTAGACAGAATAATTGAAAAGGCATGGGAGTCATGACAGGTTCCGTCTGACTGGACAAGAGCGATAATTCCGCCAATTTTCAAACATGGAGACAGGAAAGATTGTAACAACTATCGATGTATCTCTTTAATTAGCGTTGTAGCGAAAATATTCACAGATATTGTTGCAAGGAGACTGCGAGTATTAGTTGAGGACAAGTTAGATGAAAAGTAGTGTGGGTTTAGGCCTCTTAGAGGTTGTCAGGACCAGATATTTAGCTTGCGGCAGATAATGGAGAAGTGCAATGAGTGGAACAGGGTTGTATCTATGTTTTATAAAACTAAAAAAGGCTTATGACCGTGTCTCTAGGAGGAAGCTACTGTCAGTTCTACAAGATTATGGAATAGGAGGCAAACTTCTGGAGGCAATTAAAGGGCTTTAGGTACACTGTCAGGCAGCAGTTAGAGCAGACGGCAAATTAAGCTCATGGTTCAGGGTAGTTTCAGGGGTAAGACAAGGCTGTAACCCGTCACCACTATAGAATACTATTCATGGATCATATGTTGAAAAACAGTAGACTGGCAAGGCGGGATTAAAATAGGTGAAAAACAAAATAAGCAGTCTCGCATATGCGGATGACTTAGTTGTAATGGCAGATTCGATTGAAAGGTTTCAAACTAATATTTCAAAGCTCGATCAGAGGTGTAAGGGCTACTATATGAAGATCAGCATGTCCAGAACAAAATTAATGTCTGTGGGAAAGAGATTTAAACAGATTGAGTGCCAAATAGGAGGAACAAAGTTAGAACAGGTAGACAGTTTCACGTACCTAGGATGTATTTTCTCACATGATGGCAACATAGTGAAAGAACTGGAATCGAGATGTAGCAAAGCTAATGCAGTGAGTGGTCAGCTAAGATCTACTCTCTTCGGCAAAAAGGAAGTAAATACGAAGACTAAGTTAGCAGTGTACCGCTCTATCTTTCGACCAACTTTGTTGTATGGGAGTGAAAGTTGGGTGGATACAGGTTACCTTATTCATAAGGTAGAGATGACAGATATGCAAGTAGAAAGAATGATTAAAGGTACTAATATATGGAAACAATGGCAGGAGGGTGTACATAATGAGGAAATCAATGAAAAACCGGGAATCAACACCATATATGAAGCAGTTAGAGCGAACAGGCTGAGATGGTGACGTCAAGTTACACGCATGGGAGAAGCAAGGTTACCTAAGAGACTCATGAGCTCGGCAGCGAAGGGTAAGATGAGTGGAGGTAGACCAAGAAGAAAGTACTTAGATTCGGTGAAGAATGATTTTGAAGTAAAAGTCATAACATCAGACGAGGCATCAATGAAAGCATTAATAAGGGGATCATGGAGGAATTTTATTAGAAGCACTATGTTCCAGACTGAACGCTGAAATGCATAATAAGTCTCTAATGATGATGATGATGATGATGATGGTATTCAATATTGATTATTTACACTACTGGCCATTAAAATTGCTACACCAAGAAGAAATGCAGATGATAAACGGATATTCATTGGACAAATATATTATACTAGAACTGACTTGTGATTACATTTTCACGCAATTTGGGTGCATAGATCCTGAGAAATCAGTACCCAGAACAACCACCTCTGACCGTAATAACGGACTTGATACGCCAGAGCATTGAGTCAAACAGAGCTTGGATGGCATGTACAGGTACAGATGCCCATACAGGTTCAACACGATACCACTGTTCATCAAGAGTAGTGACTGGCGTATTGTGACGACCCAGTTGCTCGGCCGCCATTGACCAGACGTTTTCAATTGGTGAGAGATCTGGAGAATGTGCTGGCCAGGGCACATGTCGAACATTTTCCGTATCCAGAAAGACCCGTACAGGACCTGCAACATGCGGTCGTGCATTATCCTGCTGAAATGTAGAGTTTTGCAGGGGCCGAATGAAGGGTAGAGCCACGGGTCGTAACACATCTGAAATGTAGCGGCCACTGTTCAAAGTACCGTCGAAGCGAACAAGAGCTGACCGAGACATGCAACCAATGGCACCCCATACCATCACGCCGGGTGATACGCCAGTATGGTGATGACGAATACACGCTTCCAATGTGCTGTAAGGAAAGTTTTTATTTATTTTATTTTTTTGTTTTTTTATGAGCGAGAATGTGTGAGTGAAAAGAGAAAATAAATTTTGGTTGCGTGTTAATAAATGTGTTGCTGTCTTAATATTGTTTGCGTAGACGAACAAACCTGACCTTAATTTCGTGGTAAGCTACGTTAAACTCGTAATTAATGCAAGTGGTGTAATTAAATTTTGAAATAATTTGCGAAACAAACTTTTCAAAAGATCACTCACCTACCCCTTCCTTACAAAATCTCCAACGGAGTCTGCACACACACTGATAACTAAAAATGAACTACCGCGTATGTGCAATGCATACGACTTAGTTAGTACGCCAGTGGTAGTAATAATTTTGAAAATTGTAACAGTAATACATGCAGTACAAAGTGGTTGGAAAGTAGGTTCAGTCCAACCATTGAAGTCAATATTTGATAAAAATTAATTCTTTTGGGGAAACAATAAAATTTACGTAATTCAGGCTTCATAGTTAAATGCATACGATGATTGTAACAGTATGGTTCTTCATAGGATAGATGTGGCGTTGTTGATTGTTTGATTGCTATTCCTATTTGTGAAATAGTTAACAAGAATTAATTTAATGTTGATTGATTTTGTATCGTAACACTGGCATGCAATAGTCTACGATCATGTATAGTCAAGTTTAGCAAAATAGTCTCAATCAAATTATTAACATTGTTTCTATCTTTACGTGAACTCTCTCACTTTCAAAATGATCGTTTCCTAATATTGATTAACTAAGTAAAAATTCTATCACTGTTACGTAAATCAAAATTTGTCACAATGAAATAGTTAATCACTGACTTTTGCTATTACGTCAACTTTTATCTCTCTTAATTAGTTACTCTTAAATACTTGACTTTGAATTTTGAACACTTTGCTCATGAAACATTAATAAGCTTTGTTATATTGGCAAGACTAGGTAACGACTTGTTACAAATAATATGGGACATGTATAATCAAATTTCTTATATTTAGATAAGAGTCTAACATGCATCTACAGTAATTATAATAAATTACATGCAACTTATCTTAATCATTAAGTCCAGCGATGTGCTTCACAGTAGCTCGACAATAGATCCTTGACAATGTGCTGATTACAAGATTTTCATTAATACAGTAATTATTTTTGCTGGCTCCTTATTTGGCAGCTTATTAGCAGTAATTATTCGCGACCGTTAGCGTCCGCAATGACGCTACCGCATTTCGGACGTCTGGACGGACACCGAACACGTAACGAATTTCTGCATCAGCAGAACGAACGAACGAATACATGCTCAATATCTGTTTATACTTCACTTAGACACAGTTAAACACTGGTTTCACTTGTACTTTTCATTTGAAGCATTTTTAAGACCTTTTTACATTCACTTTGTAATAACACTTTGTTACATATATTGTTTGAGCACTCCGCGGACCGCATACGAACGTCTATTCTCTGTCACGGAGCGGCAGATACTATTGCTTGCCTGCTCTATCACAGCAATAAAGTCTCTGACCTGTGGAGCTTTTTGATTGCAGAAAGTATCGATCTTTGAGCTCTTTCACAGTGAAATATTTTACATACGTAAATTAAACATTACAAGTAATTACAGTAAATAAAGAAAAAATACAAAGTACATAAAATAAATGAAATAAAATATACATAGACAAATGCAGTACACGGATAATAAATAAATGACATGAAGTGGTTATAGTTACATTAAATACATACATTACATATTACAATCATTAATTAAATGACATTATAACATCATAATTACTACCTATACACTACATGCAGCTTCAACTGAACAAAATCTCTTAAAGTGATGCTCATACTTAGTTGTGATGTAAGGGTTACCTTACAGTGCGTTCACGGCGATGTCGCCAAACACGGATGTGACCATCATGATGCTGCAAACAGAACCTGGACTCTTCCGAAAAACTGACGTTTTGCCATTCGTGCACCTAGGTTCGTCGTTGCGTACACCATCGCAAGCGCTCCTGTCTGTGATGCAGCGTCAAGGATAACCGCAGCCATGGTCTCCGCGCGGACAATCCATGCTGCTGCAAACGTCCTCGAACTGTTCGTGCAGATGGTTGCTGTCTTGCAAACGTCACCATCTGTTGACTAAGGGATCGAGACATGGATGCACGATCCGTTACAGCCATGCGGATAAGATGCCTGTCATCTCGACTGCTAGTGATACGAGGCCGTTTGGATCCAGTACGGCGTTCCGTATTGCCTTCCTGAACCCACCGATTCCACATCCTGCTAACAGTCATTGGATCGTGACCAACGCGAGCAGCAATGTCGCGATACGATAAACCGCAATCGCGATAGCCTACAATCCGACCTTTACCAAAGTCTGAAACGTGGTGGTGCGCATTTCTCCTCCTTACACGAGGCATCACAACAACGTTTCACCAGGCAACGCCGGTCAACTGCTGTTTGTGTATGAGAAATCGGTTAGAAACTTTCCTTATGTTAGCATGTTGTAGGTGTCGCCACCGGCGCCAAGTTTGTGTGAATGCCCTGAAAAGCTAATCATTTGCATATCACAGCCTCTTCTTCTTGTCCGTTAAATTTTAGCACGTCATCTTCGTGGTGTAGCAATTTTAATGGCCAGGATTGTATAATTGTTTGCATGCGTATAAACATAATGAGTTAAATTTTGGAAGTGATTGGTTTAATAGGTTACGAGAAGAAAGGAATATAAATAATTGTAGATGCATTGAAAAATATAATATTGTAATAATTTCAAAATGCAAGAAAAAATTTGAAATTTGAATTTAAAGTATCTCATACTACTTCTAATTAGCACACAACTTCACACTTGTTCATCTTCAGTATCTTAGGCACACCATTTGATAACTCGAGAGTATGCGTTTCGCACACATCCCCCCTTAAGTTTGCTTTAGCCATATACTAACAGCTGTATCCCTGTACTGAATAAAAATTCTCACATGTTTTATTGTCATTCGTCTTTATTACCACCACCTAAAATACATAATATTCCACCTGAAACTCCCTGTATAGTGTTTATTTATTTGTTTTTCGTAACATGTTCAGTTATCTATTTACAGATTTTACTTTAAAAAAAAGTGATTCTAACATCGTTTCCCGTCCTTCTGACCGCCGGTTTGTACCTGTGCTTAGCATGCCGCCCTGGCCGCAGTCGTATGTCTCTGTGTGAGTCCCTCCGCTGTCCTCACTCTCGCTGTGGTGTTTCGCAACTCCTTGACCTGGCAGTAGACACTTGCCGTGTGAATACACAAAATCGCGACGTGGCGCATTTTGTAAGGCGCTGAGTTCATCTCCAGGACAACCCGATTTTAAATCCTGTAGGGGCCACACTACTTCAGAATGTGTAAGGCGGGCCTCTTCCGTTCAGACGAAAACTACGACGAATTCAAGAGGGCCATGGTCGACTGCTCGCACCGACCTTGCCTAATTCTGTCTCTAGTCACCTCGATCACGATGAAATGTTACACTCTAATACTCCTTTCTTCCTTATATCCTACAAAGAAAATTTTTAGGCATATCTGCTAATTACATCCATAATTTGAAGTTTCTTCATTTTATTTTCCGAAAACTGATGAATTTGACCTTTGTACGACTTTCGAAGCCTGTAACACTAAATCATGAAGATAGCTAAATACAGTGATATACTAGTGCACATGTGTGCCTTGCGACGATCTCAGATTAATTTATAATGCCACTTAACGACGTAATATGAAATATATTTAACCATATCTTCAGGTTATCTGCAGTTGTATAATACAAAATTCTTGAGACGTTATAATATGAAAGTGACAGGTACTAATTTCCAGAATGAAACTTTCACTTTGTAGTGGAGTGTGCGCTGATATGAAACTTCATGGCAGATTAAAACTGTGTGTCGAAACCGGGACTCGAACCTATGTCCTTTGCCTTTCGCGGGCAAGCGCTCTACTGACTGAGCTATCCCGGCACGCTTCAAGGTCCGTCCTCACAACTTTACTTTTGCCAGTACCTCGACTCCTAGTTCTCTCTGTTCACAGAAGTTCTCCTACGAAAGTCAAATGTCCCAGGTTCAAGTCCCGGTTCCGGGACACAATTTTAATCTGCCAGGAAGTTTCAGGTACTAATTTGTTTGTATCGGATGCTTCACTACATTACATATTATGTCAACAATTTTTGTTAGGAAGAATGATGCGGATCGGATGATATCGAGGTAGCATCGAAACCGATCATCAAATTAAAATACATAGTGTTCTTGGCTGCAAACCATTATACAGTGATATACTTTTACAATATGGTCATTTAATCTCGCTTGCAGTCTTATTTCTGAGCTTTAAGAAATTCCATAGAATCTATTTCTTATATACATCTCATGTTGCATGTTATAACTTTTGAATCTCTTTCTTTGGATTATACAACATAAAACAACTTTAAAAATCCGAAATCTCATCGACATATGTGGGCCAAATATGTGTGTCCTAATGGTGATTGGTTACATTAGTCTTGTTGCACAATAACTTCTAATTGAGTTTCAAAAAATGTTTGTATAGTCTCTATAGAGTCATCAGTCCCTAAACTTACAAACTACTTATGAACTAACTAAGACTAAGGACGGCACAAATATCCATGCCCGAGGGGGGGATTCGAACCCCCGACCGTAGTGGCCGTGCAGACCGTGACTGAAGCGCCTCAGTCCCCTCAGTCCCTCAGTCCCCTCGACCACCGCGGCCGGCCTAATTGAGTTTATGTCGTAACATTGTGCGCTATGTGGTAAATCACAGTTGTGGACTCATTTCGTACAATAGTAATCTGCGATAAAAACCGATGCCTTCCACTGAAGTTTTCAAAGTTGCCCCACACCTCCCACACACGGGTTGGGGGGGCGGGGGGGCGAGTGTAGTACCAATGGATGTTCCCCTCTGACACAAAAAATTAGTACGGTATTTACTTGATTATAGTAAATGTTCAAATGCTTGTTAAGCTTATGGGACTTAACTACGGGATCATCAGTCCCTAAACTTACAAACTACTTATGAACTACTTACGAACTAGGACGGCACAAATATCCATGCCCGAGGAGGGATTCGAACCCCCGACCGTAGTGGCCGATTATAGTACCCTACCGCCTATAGTACCCCACTCCCTAAACTTCTGACGTCAAAATGCGAAATATAAAAAATCTCGAAAATTCTTGAATTTGTAAGTTACGTCATATTTGACAGCACTAATTTACGTGAAATCAGACAATATTGCCTGCTGTTGACTTCTTGAACAATGGTATCTTTACAAAATAACAGTAACAATAGCTGACTACCCCTTCCCCCAATCTCCGTTCACTATAGCCAGGCTTCCATTTTCCCGCATTTCGTGTTGAATTCAAATTTATACTGTGAGAAACATATGAAAATGAATACCGGCGATCGGAGAATTAGTATTGCAGCATCGTTTGAATTAAGAAGTTTCAAGTCTGCAACGAATAATTGAATAACATATTAGTTGCGTGTGTATAAAAATAAAGTTTTAATAGAAAAGTCATTTCATATACAGCGTGATAAAATGGTTATTAAATGTAGCCCGTCCTTAACCAACAGAATGCACTATTCAATTTATGAAGTTTGTGCCTATAGTACGCTCTCCAATGTCAGAAGTAAAGAACTTGAAAAAAGGCCGTGTAGTCGTGTCCCGGTAGCGCAGTAGTAGAGTGGCAAACTATGAATCAAAAGGTCGCTGGTTCGATCGCCGCCTCATCCTACGACTTTTATCTGTCCGTTTCCACTTCTTTCCCCTCAGGCAATATTGCTGAAGGGAGAAATGTCGAGTAGCACCGTCCTTCGGAATCCACGTTGAACTGTAGATCCCCGTATAACTGGCTGGGTAAGTCAGTTCGAAGGTAGGCAACGGCTTACCACCTCCAACAGCAAACAGGACCATCCCTAGTAAAGCACTGTGGTGTTCAGATCAAACTTCGGATGGTTGTTTTTTACTATAGCCGAGTAAATGCGGTATTTGCAATACTTTTTCGATCAGACGTGTAGTTTCCGTGATATTTGAAAGTCTTCAGTTAAAATTATGCCGAAATCGCCCATTTAGCGAGTCTAAGGCCGCTTGCATATTACACGATTTCGCCCGTAAGGAAAAAAAAAAACAAAAAACAAAAAACAAAAACAAAAAAAAAAAAACAAAAAAAACAGTATGGGCAATTTTTCTTAGTCGCCCGTACGGGGAAGAAAACAGTATGAGCAATTTTTCTTAGTAGACTGATGAAGAGCATGGGACCTTTCACACTGTACGACTACAACACGGGCACACGTGCCGTACTCTCTAGACTTGCGCATAACAGTTCGCGGTCGGGAGCGCTCACATTAGTTCGCGGCTCTGCCACGAATTAGTTCGCTCTTTTTGTTCGTCCGCGCCCAGTGACGGCTGAGCGGCGTGGTCTGCGCGTGCAGGTGGAGGGGGAAGTTCCCCCACCTAGCTGCTTCATGCGCTTGCTGCTTGAGCCGCTAACGATATCACGCAAACCAAAAGAAACAGTTTGTGGATAATTTTTCGCGTTTAAGTTTAGAGTTATCTCTATATCTTGGCATTATGGAATTTATCAGTCAGGTATTGCAGAGTGCAGAACACATCAAAACAGAAATTTTGTAGCACTGAACTATGTAATCTAGCAGGCAAACGCTCACCTCGAAATAACTCATCAGCAGAAGGCAAACACGTGGTTTTTAATTCTGCTACGCGCCCTCTCGCTATTGACCGTCGGTCTTCGGAAAAGAATCCAACGAACTATGAAGCGAGATACGTTTGGCATAATCGTCCGCTGCTCCTAGTTCGTCCGTCCCTTCTTACTTCGTCCGCTCTTTTTGGCTTTTGCTACAGCTACTACAAAGAGCTCTTTTTTATGACAGCATTTTTATATAATGAATCAGTGTTGCCAAAGTCTGTGTTATTACCCGTATTTTTTCGGCAATTTGACATCAAATACTTAGGCAAATTAACCAGTTATTTACACGAATGGGTGATACAATGGTATTCAACTACTTTGCATACTGAGTACTCGTAGTACAATATTTTTAAAATAGATTTCTTGTGGCAGTGAACTATGAAACTACAGATCAGCTGCATCTCAGCTCGAAATGAAGGTAACTGGCAGAAGGGAATCACGCGATTCTGAGTGCTCTCGTGTCCTCTCGCTGTTCCCCGTCAATTTTCGGGAAAGGAGCTGACGAACTATGAGGCGAGGGATCTGCGGTCTAGTTCGCGTAGTTCGCCTGTGGGAGCGCTCTTCCGAACTAGTTCGTTCGCGAACTACACTACTCTCGGCTCAATCGGCCCACGTGGCCAAGTGCGCGATTTCACAGGACACGATTTCATTCGTACGGGAGGTGTCCCGTGTTGTAATTTTGATAGCCGCGGCGGAGAGGCCGACCGCATTGAGGTGCTATGCTACGATGCACGAGACCGCTCCCCGTCGGGGGTTCGAATCCCCCTCGCGCTTGGATGTTTGTGCCATCTTTAGTATTTGCTCGTTCATAAGCAGTTTGTAACTTTAGGGACTGATAACCCCGCAATTAAGTCCCATAAGCTTTACAAACATTTGAACATTTGAAATTTTGATATCGCTAGTTGAATCAAAACCTGTGTTATGGGACAAAACTTTAGATATTCAAAATAAACAAATGAAAAACAGCTCTTCGGTTGCGAAAGTTTTCGTAAACTTCTTTCTTTACCATTGTTTCGGTTTCACTAAGGGAGTCTTCATCAGAAGTAAAATTGTTTATTACCTATGAATAAAAAATTAAGCGTAGTACATATTACAGAGATAGTATGAAACTTCATATCCTAAGATACGATCTCACAAATTACTTATATACGAATGTGTAGTCAGTAGATGGTCTTGAGCTATAGGGCTGACGTTAAAAATTAAAACAGTTTGCACATTGCAAAATTTTAAACAAGTGAGACAACGCGAAGCTAAGGGTCACATGTGCGGCCAGTACTGCAGGTGGCATCAGACTGACAGCCTGTCCAAGCTGTCACGTGGCCACGACATATCGCGCCATCTGTTATTCAATAGCAGCATTTTACATCCAAAGTGAACTGATGTGGTTACTTATTAGAATTGACAAAAGCACATGGCATGTGTTACTAGACGTCAATATAGTTTGAAAATTACGCAAAGTGAGTATATAATAAAAGAGAAAAACAATATTTCAGGCCACAGATTCGAAACTGGGTACAATATTTCACATTATGTGATTCTGAATAAGGGCTTTACGCCATAAAATAAGTTTTTATCACGCAACAGCAATTGTTCATTGAGAATAAATTGGTCATTACGAGAAAAATGCTTATAAATTTCTTGTTGTTCAAGCATGTCAAGTCTGAAACCTTTCTTTTTGTGTGTGTGTGTGTCTGCAAAACACCAACATCATGAACCTCTTTAGGTTTGTGGCCTGTGATCAGAATGTGCTCAGCAAAGGACGAATTATATATGTTTTTACCTTTTTTCCCTAAGAGAGGCTCTTTACATCTGACAGAGAAGGGTCGTCCAGTCTGTCCTATGTAATAGGCTGGGCAGGTGTCACAGGAAATTTTATAAACGTCTGACTTTTACAACGGCGAACGTCTAGTTTTTACGTTATGGATAAGTTTATCTTTCAAACGGTTATTGGTAGAAAATACTATGTTGTATTTATTCCTAAAGAGACGTTGTAATCTGTAAGATACAGGTCCTACGTATGGTTACGAAAAATATTTTTTCGAATCGTTGTACTCGTTACTTATGGTGCCAAGGGTGGTGATTCTGTTACTGATTTTTTGTCTGAAGACATCATCTACTATATTTGTTTCATAACCATTATTGACTGCAATATTCTGACGGCTGATATTTCTTGTTTCTTCCCAATATGTTTCTGCTTAGTTTCGAACATATCGCGATTTCCGACAGTGTGCTTAGACCGTTATTCCTTACTTGTCACCAATATTTGGTAGTTTGTTTCTGAATATGTCACGATTACAGTGTATATGGTTAACTAAGATCCTAACTGGATAAATTTAATTTCTGTTGCAAGTGTATAAAAATACTCAGAACAACGTCGTCTGCTGACATCTCTTCATCCGTACTGCATGAACGTTTTAGATCTTTGCCTAATGTCAACAGGTAGTATCTCTGGGAAAGATTTTTTCTCTTGGGATATAAGCGCACGTTTCTCCTATGGTGTCGCCGCCATTTCACGACAAACAACAGCGCCAAAATGGCTGTGATTGGAACTTCTACCCGGGCTGTTTAAATCGTACACTTTTCTTAATCCATTAACGTTAGAATCATGTTTCTATCTCTTGTAGTTCGGAAGAAATAAATGTTTCAAATCTGTTCTTCTTTTCTGAATACCCCTGTATATAGAACACTAGCTTAAACCCGCGGCTTCGCTCGCGTGTTGATTGATTATGATAGATACGCTATCTTTCAGTAGTGTGCTATGAAACTGAATAGTAAGTAGTGTAGATCAAATCACACGTAAAAATGCACTCGTTTCGAAGAATCCAGTCACGAAATTCAAGAATAATGATTGTAATAATATCACAAATCGATCACTTGATGTAATGCGCGAAACGTCAAATCGATTTTTTTTAAAAGAGATGTATTAAAATAAATTTCTTTTTTACTGCTTTATTTAAATAAATATAAAGGAAATATAAGAATAAATAATTTCCTTGAAACTTCCTGGCAGATTAAAATTGTGTGCCGGAACCGGGACTCGAACCTGGGACCTTTGCCTTTCGCGGGCAAGCGCACTACCGACTGTGCTACCCCGACACGACTCACGATGCCGCCTCACAACTTAACTTCCGCCAGTACCTCGTCTCCTACTTTCCAAACTTCACAGAAGCTCTGCTGCAAACACGCAAGACTAGCACTCCTGGAAGAAAGGATAGGGTGGAGACATAGCTTAGCCACAGCCTAAGGGATGTTTCCAGAATGAAACTTCACTCTGCAGCTCTGCAGTCTTGCGTGTTTGCAGGAGAGAAGTTTGGAAAGTAGGAGGCGAGGTACTGGCAGAAGTAAAGTTGTGAGGCGGCATCGTGAGTCGTGTCGGGATAGCACAGTCGGTAGTGCGCTTGCCCGCGAAAGGCAAAGGTCCCAGGTTCGAGTCCCGGTTCCGGCACACAATTTTAATCTGCCAGGAAGTTTCATATCAGCGCACACTCCGCTGCAGAGTGAAGTTTCATTCTGGAAACATCCCTTAGGCTGTGGCTAAGCCATGTCTCCACCATATCCTTTCTTCCAGGAGTGCTAGTCTTGCGTGTTTGCAGGAGAGCTTCTGTGAAGTTTGGAAAGTAGGAGACGAGGTACTGGCGGAAGTAAAGTTGTGAGGCGGGCTCGTGAGTCGTGTCGGGGTAGCACAGTCGGTAGTGCGCTTGCCCGCGAAAGGCAAAGGTCCCAGGTTCGAGTCCCGGTTCCGGCACAATTTTAATCTGCCAGGAAGTTTCATATCAGCGCACACTCCGCTGCAGAGTGAAGTTTCATTCTGGAATAATTTCCTTATTCGTATGCTTATCCTTGTAGAGAAAGAGCTGAAGACAATGTAGCACACATAGACCCAAGATAGGGTCTGTGGCATCACGTTTCGCTGTATGTAACCTCCTTGCTATAGAGTCGCAAACTTCATCGTTGGGATTCAGTCAAATTTTTTTTTAATAATTTGACGACTTTCAACCACCATATCTTCCACCCCCTTACAGCTATCGGCATGGAACTGCTATGGTGTACAACGGAAGACTTCGGAGAACAATTACAGACAGATTGCGTTTTGTAGTTTTCGCTGCAGAGCGAAATATTAACACACACGCGCGCGCGTAGAATTTTATATACACCGATGACTTTCTATTCCAATATACTCAACCCTTTTATCATTATCAACCCTCAAGCAACAATGCAACCAATAAAACCATTTTCAAAGAGTAAATATAATCTTCATAGAGTAATTATTGTTCCGCATTTCGCGTTATATTCTTCAAATTACTAAATATCTATCAGATCGCTATAAAACCGTGCCTACAAAGTTCCTCGGGTATAAATTAGTAACTGTACAAATATTTAAGTCTCTGCGTCTTGTCGTTCGGATGCACAGACATACATTACTAGACTGGTAAACGTGCTTCTGTGACTGAAGTCGAAAGCCGCCATCTTGCCTCACCTCACGCCAAAAAGTGTCCGTACAGTACTGCTATGTTCTTCTGACACGATATGACGTAAGCTTCACGAATTCGTTTAAACATGATTTGCATTTAAACTAATACTCAGTGGCGGCTCGTACAAAATTAGACCAGTGTGCTACAATATTACAAAAATAAACAGGAAACACAATATACTGAAATAAAAAGTCAACCTTTGTATGATTGCCTTTAATTATATATCAATTAATACTGTATTGACAGTAATACCTTCAGGGGACTGATTTAATAAAATATGCTATTGCTATATGCATTTCGCCTTTATTTGGAAGGTATCATCAGTGGCAATATTTCATGGATGTAGCTTTACATCCGGTGCTCATTGGTTGCTTCCAGCTGTTCTGCTTCTATTCTGTGCATTTTGCTGTTTTTGTTGTTCCAGCACTTCACTTCCAGTTAGCACTATTGATGTGGTGCTGCAGTCGGTCTCAGCACACATGAGTCGCCAGGCCGGACGTCACGTCTGCGCATGCGCACTAGCGAACAGACGACTGCGCCGCCTCTCTGCTCACGTACCAGCGCGGCTGAATCCCACTTCAGCACACGGATCTGGTTTCCAGCTATAGCGGCGAGAGTGCTCCAAAATGCGTTTTCATCCTTATTACTAGCATTCTAATACGCATTGGAAGGGAATTGGCAACGTTTTATTGTGATATCTGTCTCGCATTCCAAGAGAAAGAGTGTAATTTTACAGCGATTTCTCGCTTGCATTCGAAGAGAAATGGCATAATTTTAGTAATATATTTACAGTGTGCTGCAGCACATTAGCACATTATCACCAGCCGCCACTGCTAATACTTCTGCAATAGTTGAATTTAACATACAGGCCTACATTGTCGAATCGTGGTACGAGAAGAACGTCTTACGTACGGTTAAATTTTACTTCCTGTCCTGGAAGTGATTATGTTGTCAATAGTGTGACGTTGGCATTAGCCAATCGCGTCACAACGCAAATTTTTATTCACGAAATCTTCGTTTTACTACGGCAATTACTTTTACAGAGTGAACGAGGTTATATACAAAAACCTGTCAACCATAGAGTAGGAACAGCGTTATTTATTTACTTCTTCATCTGTGCAAAACGCTATTCAGGTCACACTGTGGTGATTTCTAAGAATATTAACAACTTGGTGAGGGATTTCTACCACTTTGTTAATGTTGCCAACATATTCATACGAGGCCGTCGGGAGGTAAGTAAAATTTTACTGTTACGTATCGGTACATTTAAAGCAGACTGTAGTCATCGAAAAAACACTAAGAAGAATAACGATTGTGTTATACACGACAAATAGCACATTTATAACGGTCATACTATTAAAAGAAAAGCCGAAATTGATCTAATCTGATGACAGATCAGGCCTAATAGAAACAGAAAACGCGACGCGATTTATTAGTGTATATGTCAAATATTTCGTAAGGACTCTCAAAATCCACGATAAAAAACACTTTTCTAATGACCACACTACTGATATAAAATCCGAAATTGAATTAAATTGGTAACAGATTACTAATAACAGCAAATCAATGCAACTCATTTCTGTATATGTCGAAGCTTACTGCAGCTGAAAAATTTACAGTCATATACAAGACATGCATTTTCCCATATATCAAAACTCGAAAGACAGCGTAGTTACGTCAGTTCCTTGATATTTTTATGACTGTTTTCTGTAATAACACACACGACTGCTTACTAGTTTATAGTATAGAAATATGGCGGCGAGACTTCACTGACACCAATGATCTAATATATAAAGCAGAGTGTCCGTATGTTTGTACGTGTTGCATACAAATCTACAGTTTTGTTAAAATCTTTATGAAATTTTGTACACGTAAGCTTCAATCCATGAGGACGGTTGCCGTAAGCGTAAGAATCACATACGATATGTAGTTCACGAGGTGTGACGTCATAAACAACGAATGCGCGAAAAACTGCTGCATTTTGCGATAATGCTGCTCATTCTCTCCTAAACCATTGGACCGATTTCAACCAAATTTGGTACTCACATTCCTTACCGTAAGGTAACAATTGGTGCATGGGTAGTAATCACATACGGCACATGATTCAAAAGATATTAAGTCATAACCGACAGAAAACGCAAAAAATGCCATATAATGCGGCGAGACTTTCGAAATATACTGTATGAGTATGACAGTACTTAGCGACTTGAAACAAACTTTAAACATAATTTCAAACCTTTATTAAACTTTTTCTCGCTGGCAATCATAGTAAAATGATGAAAGGAAAAAAGTTTCTCGCTTACTACTTTTCCGTTGTTTATGGAGTAAAACTACGGCTCTCGGTATGACGTTACAATTTATAATTTGAACACTACAAATTGTAGCAACAGGAAATTTTACAGACACTAAACACACATATAGTTGAATGTACCTACTAAATTGTATCACAGTACGACACGTAGTTCATGAGATATGAGCACGTAAACAGTAACGTTCCGCTGTTCATGGACTAAAACTACGGCATTCGGTAGGACGTTACAATTTGTAATTTGTACAGTTTTAATTGTAGCTGCAGGAAATTTTACAGACAGTATACAAACATATAACTGAATATACCTTCTACATTGTATCACAGTGTGACACGTAGTTCATGAGATATGACCACATAAACAGTAACGTTCATGGAAAACCGACCCATCATGCACCAAGTTTTAATCTCTTACTTCTTCACTCCTAATTGTATTCCCAAGAGATTTTACAGACATACAGCGCTTATACACATGAATATATACCTGAAAAAGGGCAGGAATAAATAAATAAATATCCGGGCAACGCCGGGTTTTCAGCTAGTACTGTATAAGGCATTGCCAGTCTATTAATATTTGTCTGCGTTCGGACGTGATAAGCGTACACCGGACAGACATTCACATTAATATATATAGATAAAACCGCCATAAAACCGTGCCTAAAGCCTTACCCGGGTAGACATTAGTAACTGTACAAATTTTTAGCTCTTTATGTCTTGGTGGTTCAGACGTGATAAACGTGCGCCGAACAGACATTCACATTTATAGATATAGATTACATGACACAGGAGCGAGTCGATGCGGGCTGTGGAGCGGAGAGGTCGCGAAACAAACTAGGGCCCTATTCACACGGGGATACTCAAGTCTCCGAGCGACTGAGGCACACCGCGACCCAGAGGCGCTGGGATACTCGAGTAGCGGCGTCGCAGAGTCGCGAACCGCCATGTTGGTCGCCGAAACTCCCAGTCTCTGGGTTGCATTCTTACGTTGGTTGCGCAATGGGCAAAAATATTTAATTTCGAATTCGTGGTACAAAGCAGCATTTGCTAGCTTCACGATGAGTTACAGACGTGAAACATTCAATATGGGTCAGAAAATGATAGTTTCTTATCTGGTATGCGGCGGAAGACATTTATGTACCACTGCTATTTATCCTTCTCTCTTTTTCTATCACGAATATTTCGCGGTAAGAATGAGAGATGGTAAACCCCGTGAGAGCTCGACTCTTCCTCTTTTTACCTTCACGATCTTTTTCACGCTAAACTGATTGGCTCACAGAATAAAACTGAAATGAACCTGGTAGTTACCACATGTCTGCTGTAATCTCATCATAATGTTTCAAATCGATTTAAAAATATCAGATTCACTAGACCAAAAACCAGAAAATAGTTATTGAAATATTTTTGTTTTTAAAATAAAACGTTTTAAAACAGACTAGAAAGTATGTAATAATTTATCGTAATTCCATACAATTCATAGCCCCATACAAAGAGACCTTAAAGTTTGTGCTTATGAATTTTAAATAGATACGAAAATAGTTGTAAAATTTAAAAACGTGGGATACATGAAATAGATATAGAAGTAGATGTTGCACAGAAAAATTACACATCGAAATTTCTTACACGTGGGAACCTTCTACCAGATTTTCCATTCTTCTGTGAATCATTAGTGTTTAAATGTTGCAACCATGACTTATTAAACTGATAATTCTGTAATTCTCACACCTGTTTGCACCTGAGAACTTTTTGGAATGGGGAATATTACATTTTTCTTTAAGTCTAATGGTATTTCGCTTGTCTCATGTGTCTTACAAACAAGGTGAAACACTTTCGTCATGGCTGGTTCTCCCAGACACAACGTCAGTAGCTCTGAGGTTATATGTCCTACTCCATGGAATTTGTTTCGACTTAGGTCTTTCAGTGCTCTGTCAAATTCTTCTCTCAGTATAATATCTCCTATTTCATCTTCATCTACTTCCTCTTCCAATCGTACAATACTGTTTCGTATGTTTCCTTCGTAGAGCCTCTCTATATATTCTTTCTACATTTCAGCGTTCCCTTCTGTGTTCAGAGCTGGTTTTCTTCGGAGTTCTTGATATTCATATATATATCTTGTCATTAGGACGTGATAAGCGTACACCGAACAGACATCCATATTAATATACGTAGATAAATAGCTATCCGATCGCCGGCCGCGGTGGCCGCGGGGATTGAGGCGCTCCAATCACATTCTGCACGGCCACTACCGTCGGAGGTTCGAGTCCCCCCTCGGGCATGGATATTTGTGCCATCCTTAGTATAAGGTAGTTCGTAAGTAGTTTGTAAGTTTAGGGACTGATGACCCCGTAGTTAAGTCCCATGAGCTTAACAAACATCTGAATATTTTTGAGCTATCCGATCGCCATAAAACCGTGCCTAAAGCCTTCCCCGGATAGACATTAGTAACTGTACAAATTTTTAGCTCTTTATGTCTTGCGGTTCAGACGTGATAAATGTACGCCGAACAGACATTCACATTTATAGATATAGATAAACAGTGCGGTGTTAGGCACGTGAGCATTGAACATGCGGGCAGCGCGCCTCGAGCGACGCAACCGCGCGTATGTTGCGCGCCTGCTGCGAGGTCAGCCGGTGGCGGAGGCGGCTTTCGACAGAAGCAGCGCTGCCCGCCAAGCGACTGCCCTTCCCCGTACTCGCCGCCTTTTGTTTTGTCTGCAAGTCTGCGTGCGCGCATTGTGTCAGGTGCATTTCCTTTCCCAGCGGACTAGATGCATATCGAAGCGAACTTGGGCAGGAAAATTGCACTTCCATATTCTAGGACAGCGAGAGCTACGTCGGTGTTATAACTAAAAAGATCATTTCTCCATCCAGCACTAAGATGTTATTACTGCGCTCTCTTCGAGTATTACAGGTGGTTATTATCATGTTTAAATGCATCACGTGAGTGTAAAGTTTTATTGCTCCCTACAAAATGTAAAACTTTGGTCTTTGTGACTTTTTTTTTTTTTTTTTTTTTTTTTTAAAGTTACTAGGGGCGTTCGAAAAGTCCGAGCAAAAATAAAAACTACTAACGTGTTTGGGGAATTGGGGAAAACCTTTTTTTTCTCGACATAGTCTCCTTTTTCGTTCTGTAAATGTAATAATCCCCATTCCAAAGAAAGCAGGCGCAGACATTTGTGAAAACTACAAAACCATCAGTTTAATAAGTCATAGTTGTAAAATATTAATACGAATTACTTACAGAAGGATGGAAAAGCTGGCAGTATCGACCTCGGGAAAGATCAGTTCGGGTTCAGGAGAAATGTAGGAAAACGGGAGGCAATACTCACTTTACGGCTTATCCTAGATGATAGATTAGGAAAAGGCAAACCTACATATCTAGCTTTTGTAGATTTGGAGAAGGCTTTTGACAATGTTGATTGGAATAAACACTTTCGTGTTCTGAAGCAAGCAGGAGTAAAATATAGGGAGCGTAAGGTTATTTACAACTTGTACAAAAACCAGACAGCGGTTGTCAGAGTTGAAGGGAATGAAAGGGATGCAGTGGTTGGGAAGGGAGTGAGACAGGGTTGTAGCCTTTCTCCAATGTTATTCAATTTGTACATCGAACAAGCTATAAAGGAAAGCAAGGAGAAATTTGGTGAAGGAATAAAAGTTCAGGGGGAAGACTTAAAAACATTGCATTTTGCCGACGACATAGTAATTCTGTCAGATACAGCAAAGGACCTGGAAGAGCAATTGAACGAAATGGACAGTGTGCTGAAAGGTGAATATAAGATGAACATTAACAAGAGCAAAACTAGGGTAATGGAGTGCAGTGTAAGAAAATCAGGTGATGCTGAAGGAATTAGATTGGGAAACGAAGCAATAAAGGAGGTAGATGAGTTTTGTTACTTGGGCAGTAAAATAACAAATGATGCTCGCAGTACAGAGGATATAAAATGCAGAATGGCAATGGGTAGAAAAACGTTTTTGAAAAAGAGAAATTTATTAACATCGAATATTGATTTAAGCATAAGGAAGTCCTTTCTAAAGGCATTTGTGTGGAGTGTTGCCTTGTATGGGAGTGAAACATGGACGATAAACAGTGCGGACAGGAGGAGAATAGAGGCTTTTGAAATGTGGTGCAACAGAAGAATGTTGAAGATTAGGTGGGTGGATCGCGTAACAAATGAGGAAGTACTGAACAGAATTGGGGATAAAAGGAATTTCTGGGATACCTTGACAAAAAGAAGGGATCGATTGGTAGGACACATTTTTAGACATCAAGGAATTGTGAATTTAGCGTTGGAAGTGTGTGTAGGGTAAAAGCTGCAGAGAAAGACCAAGAGATGGATACAGTAAGCACATTCAGACAGATGTAAGTTGCCGTTCTTATGTGGAGTTGAAGAGGCTTGCTCAGGATAGGTTACTGTGGAGAGCTGCATCAAACCAGTCTCCGGACTGAAGACCACAACAACAGCCTCCTTTCAGACTTATACACTTCGTCCAACGCTAATTTGTTGAATCCTTCCGAATAATAGGAATTGTCCAAGCCTGCAAAATAGCTATTCGTTTCTGAAATCACTTCTACGTATGAATGAAATCTTCGTTCTGTCAGCCATTTCTTCAAATTGAGGAACAAATAGTAGACCGAGGGAGCCAAGTCTGGAGAATAGGGGGGATGTGAAACGAGATGGAATCCTATTTTCAATAATTTTGCGACCACAACTGCTGAGATATGTGCTAGTGCATTGTAGTGATGGAAAAGGACTTTTTGTGGGCTAATAGAGGCATTTTTCTTGCAGCTCGGTTTTCAAATAATATGCAACTGTAATAGATTTATCCTGTTCCAGTTAGTCGATGAGGATTATCCCTTGCGAATCCCAAAAGACCGTCGCCATAACCTTTCTTGCCGAAGGTCTGGTCTTCCTCGATTCTCCCTTGGCGAACCATTGTTTAGATGGTTGTTTGGTTCAAATGTTTAAATGTTTGTAGAGCTTATGGGACTTAACTACTTTTTGAAAACTTCATGAAAAACTTACAAACTATTTATAAACTAACTAATACTAAGGACGGCACAAATATCGATGCCCGAGGGGTTATTCCAACCCCCGACCATATAGGCCGTGCAAGCTGTAACCGGCGCGCCGCAGAACGCTCGGCCACCGCGGCCGGCTGTTGTTCGGTCTCAGGGGTATAGTAATGTATTCATGTTTCATCCACAGTGACGGAACTACGCTTCAAGTCTTGCGGATTCTTCCTGCCAAGTGGACTGTGGCGGCCACTACGATGAGGGGTTCGAATCCTCCCTCAGGCATGGATGTTTGTGTCGTTTTTATTATAAGGTAGTTTATAATTCGTTTGTAAGCTTAGTGACTGATGTCCCCGCAGTTAAGTCCCTTAAGCTTAACAAACATTTGAACATTTGTTTTTTTTTTTTTTTAATTTATTCTTCCTGAACAGTTTTCTCATGTCCAAATGTTTATGCAAAATACTATGTACTGTTCATTCGAGGTGCCCACAGCACTAGCAACTTCACGCACCTTAGCTCTTCTGTCATCCATCACCATATCACGGAGTTTATCAATGAATTCTAGAAGTCATAGCCAGTATTTCAGTATTTTGCAACCATGACTTATTAAACTGATAATTCTGTAATTGTCACACTTGTCTGCTCTTGCTTTCTTTGGAATTGGAATTACGATATTCTTCTTGAAGTCTGAGGGTATTTCCCCTGTCTCATACATATTGCATACCAGGTGATACAATTTTTTCACGACTGGCTCTCCTAACGACAGCAGCATTTCAGACGGAATATCATCTACTCCAGTAACCTTGTTTCGACTCAAGTCCTTCAGCGCTCTGTCAAATTCTTCTCGCAGTATCATATCTCCTATCTTATCTTCCTCCACTTCGTCTTCCATTTCTAGAATACTACCTAGGAAGTTTATTTCCATTGTACAGGCCCTCTATATACTCTTTCACATTTCAGATAGCCCCTCTTTGCCTAGTACTGGTTTTCCGTCTGAGTTCTTGATATTCATACAGCTACTTTTCTTGTCTCCAAATATCTCTTTTATTTTCCTGTAGGCGGTATCTATTTTTCCCATGGCTATACAGTCTTCCATGGTTCTGCATTTGTCCTGCTTAGCCAGTCTGCACTTCCTTTCAAATTCATTTTTCAGACGTTTGTAGTCCCTTTTGCCTGCTTAACCTGATGCATTTTTATATTTTCTTCTTTCATCAATTAAGTCCAGTATATCCTGTATTATCCAGAGATTTCGATTAGGCCTTGTCCTTCTGCCTATGACATATAAACTTGTACTACTGTGGTCGGTGTTGATTTTGTGTTTACCTTTGCTATGATAATGCGTTCACTATTCTGTTCGTAGTAACTTAACCGCATTCCTATTTTCTTATTCATTATCAGACCTACTCCTGCGTTACCACCAACTGATTTCGTGTTTATAACCCTGTACTCACCTGACAAGAAATCCTGTTCATCCCTACCATATCTAACTGTAACCTGTCCATTACTCTTTTCAAATTTTCTAACTTACCTAAGCGATTAAGGGTTAGAACATTCCAGGCTCCGATCCGTAGGATACCTGTTTTGTTTTTCTTGATGACGACATCCTCCTGAGTAGTCCCCGCCCGGAGATCCGAATGGGGGACTATTTTACCTCCGGAATATTTTACCCAAAACGACGCCATCATCTTATATTCATACATTAGGGCTGCATGTCCCCGGGAAAAGTAACGACTGTAGTTTCCACTTGCTTTCAGCCGTTCGCAGTAACTGCATAGCAAAGCCGTGTTAGCTGATGTTACAAGGCCATCTCATTCAATCATCCAGACTGTTGCCACTGTAACTACTGAAAAGGCTGCTGCCCCTCTTCAGGAACCACACGTTTGTCTGGCCTCTCCACAGATACCCCTCCGCTGTGGTTGCACCTACGGTACGGCTATGTGTATCGTTGAGGCACGCAAGCCACCCCACCTCGGCAATGCCTGTGGTTCATGGGGGTGGCCACCATAGGGATGATAAGTGAATTTTTTGTAAAAGAAATATTTCATATCTGGGTCATTCCGTGCCAAGTGGTCTAGAGGCTCCCACATGACCCTCATGGATTTGGATGAAATTTTGTATGAACATTCACACATGTTCTCAATGAACACTGGTAAAGTTTCAGTTTCAGAAATTCAATACTTCCGGAGATACAGTCACTTGTTTAAGCACAGCTCCCAATAGTGCGTCCATGAATTTTCAGCAACTTTGAGATGATATATCTGTGGGAGTATTTGCATGAAAGAAACAAAACTTGGCCATCTTATACAACTTTTAGAGCTCTTTAAAGTAAAATATTAAGAACAGGATTTCTGAGCAATTTTCATGTAGATAATTTGGGGCAAAGTTGGGCGAAAATATTGCTGGTTAAAAAAAGTGCGAACTTCAGTTTTTTATATCTCCGGAAGTAATTGTGGGATGTACATGAAACTTTGCACACCTTAACTCACCAACACAAGGTCTTAGAATATAAAGTTTCATTCTCCAATTACTTCCCATTATTTCACAAATCTAGGGTAAAGTTGACGATTTTTCAAAAAGTGCTAAAAATGGGTATTTTTAGTCAAATTTTTCAAAAAAGTGTTTTCTCCAAACTCTTTAAACTATGCTCATTAGAAAGAGCATATTCTCAACTATCTAGAAAAATGGATTTGGTTTTGCAATGCAAGCATTTAAGGCCCTAAAAAGTAGCATAATCATAGAGCCGCACTGGAAGTTTGAACCATTTTTCTGGCACTCAAATTATACCTGAAATATTATTATGTCTAATAAATGTTTGTTAATGCCTGGGATAAGTGAAATAAGAAGTCCTGATGAATAGGACGTAGCTTAAGTCCGAATTGAAAAAGAATAAAAATAGAAACAATGTCATTTCTTAATTGTCACGCCCACCCCCAACTCTCTCTCTCTCTCTCTCTCTCTCTCTCTCTCTCTCTCTCTCTCTCTCACACACACACACATACACACACAAAAATTATAATTTAGATTTAATGTAAATTGTAAAATTTATTTGCACAATCATTATCTAATTATTAGTAGTATTTTTAATGAACACCGCCAGCTTACTGAAGGAAAATAAATATATAAATGAGTTGTTGTGGTTTAACCACTGCTAGTTTCATTTCACTTGAGAAAACCAGCATCTCCATCACCATAGGAGCCACGCTCGAGCATCAACAGCTATGGGTGAGTTTCTTTACACAGGTTTCCAAGCCTGATAGTAAAATTATTTAAGTGCCCCGGGTAAAATTAGAAGCCGCTCTTAGGTTCCTTAGATTGTTTACTCTAACCTTTTTCAATTTTTGATACGCTACATTAATTTTCTGATGAATATCAACAGGATTGGTGTCTTGCCGACCAGACGAATTTACTGACGAAGCTGGAATAACTGCAATAATGTGGTGTTATGGAACCCAGCACTTGTCACTTATTGGTGGTCAATAAAATGAATCTGCTGGACTATGAGGGTGCATGAAGTTTATTAATGCATCCCTTTGCTCAGTGGAAGTCTCACAGATATTCCCAATCGACCAAAAATTTTCTTGGAAGCATGCAACATATTGTCCTGGTTGGAGAGCAGACATTAATATGCCTTCTTCAGGTATATGACCCATTGTAGCTAGAAAAGATGATCAATCATTTGAAACTCTGCTGACCTGAATTATTGTTTCATCAATAGGTAAAAAGTGATAATTTTCTCTAGTGCCTGCTACAGTTTGTCCAAGTTTAAACCTCTCTTCTTGTGACAATTTTTCCCCCCATTTTAACTTTACTGACGAAAACAAATTTAATTCCATTAACGTTTTCAGAGCAGAAATGAAACAGAGCTAGGGAGTAAGATTGAGCACTGGAACCATCACTGAAATTATCAATGTGAGATATCTGTGCAAACTGTGCTTTTATATATTTGATGAGCTTCTTGATAAAAACGTTAACTGTACCAGTGTCATGCCGCAAACAAGAACTGATACTGCAGAAACTTAAAGATGCCACTTTCTCATTTTGATGAAAGTAGATAGCAAATGGATGAACTGTTGCTTTCCAGTGGAAGCCTTGCATAGCATCCTGAATAATAAAAGAATAATTTTCCAAAAAATCTGTTAGGACAACAAGCTATTTGTATTCCATATGACATTTAAGACCTTTTAAGATGCAGTTATTCCAGCTCCATCAGTAAATTTGTCTGTCTGACAATACACCAATCCTCTTGATATTCATCAGAAAATTAATATAGCATATCAAAAATTGAAATAGGTTAGAGGAAACTAAGCAACCTATGAGTGGCTTCTAATTTTACCCAGGGCACTACAATAATTTTACTTTATACTTTCTACGAGTTTCTATGAGTATAAAATTCAACAAGAACTGCCTCAAGAAGAAAATTATACCAATAATTTTATTATCAGGCTTGGGAACATGTGTAAAGAAATGCTTATCACGCTTTGGATATTCTGTGGTAAAGGAACCCACCCGTGGCTGTTGTTGCCCCTATGGCGATGGGCATGCTGGTTTTCTCAGGTATTAAACCATAGCAACTCATTTATACACTTCTTTTCCATCAGTAAGCTAGTGTTGTTCGTTAAATAGGCTACTAATAGTTAGATAATGATTATGGAAATAAATTTTATGAATTAAATTCAGTTTGTGTGTGTGTGTGTGTGTGTGTGTGTGTGTGAGAGAGAGAGAGAGAGAGAGAGAGAGAGAGAGAGAGAGAGAGAGAGAGAGAGAGAGAGATAGAGTAGGGGGAGGGGGGGACAATTAAGAAATAACATTGTTTCTATTTTTATTCTTTTTCTATTCGGACTTAAGCTACGTCCTATTCACCAGGACTTCTTATTTCACTTATCCCAGGCATTAACAAACATTTATTAGACACAATAATATTTCAGATATAATTTGAGTGCCAGAAAAATGGGTTCAAACTTCCAGTGCGCCTCCATGGTGATGCTACTTTTTAGGGCCTTATATGCTTGCATTGCAAACCAAATCCACTTTTCTAGACAGTTCAGAATATGCTCTTTCTAATGAGCATAGTTTAAAAGAGTTTGGAGAAAACACGTTTTTGATAAATTTGACTAAAAATATCCATTTTAGTACTTTTTGAAAAATCATCAACTTTACCCTAGATTTGTGAAATAATGGGAAGCAATAGGAGAATGAAACGTTATATTCTAAGACCTTGTGTTGTTGAGTTATGGTGTGCAAAGTTTCATATACATCCCACAATTTCTTCCGGAGATATAAAAAACTAAAGTTCGCACTTTTTTTAACCTAAAGTTCGCACTTTTTTTAACCAGCAATATTTTCGCCCAACTTTGCCCCAAATTATCTATATGAAAATTGCTCAGGAATCCTGTTCTTAATATTTTACTTTAAAGAACTCTAAAAGTTGTATAAGATGGCCAAGTTTTGTTTCTTTCATGCAAATACTCCCACAGATATATCATCTCAAAGTTGCTGAAAATTCAAGGACGCACTATTGGAAGCTGTGCTATGGTCTTAAACAAGTGACTGTATCTCCGGAAGTATTGAATTTCTGAAACTGAAACTTTACCAGTGTTCATTGAGAACATGTGTGAATGTTCATACAAAATTTCATCAAAATCCATGAGGGTCATGTGGGAACTTTTCTCGATACTAGACCACTTGGCACGGAATGGCCCATCTCCCAACTATCTGAAACTTCTTATTTTATTGCTGTCTTGTGGTGAGCTGTGGACAATCTCCGTTATGAAATAAAGTTACAAGTGTTAAACTGTATGATTTCTTCAAAATAGAGTAGAAGTGTTATGTAGCTTTAAAAAAAAAAAAAATAATAATAATAATAATAAAAAAACGCGGAATGAAATTTAGGCTCTTCGATTTTCAGAAGTAATGGAAAACATCTAAGGAAAAAATAAGTTGATAAAACGATGTGGGGTGGTCGTGCATACCGTCAACAGCGTTTACAGCATTAAATTCGGCCCGACCAGGAAGGGCCATCCTCGCGCGGTCCAATGTAAATAAATATTATTTGAAATCAAGAGTTGGTATGTTACCCACCCTCACTTTTTGGAGTGGGTACAGCTACCACGGTACCCAGTTCAACGACCGGGCCTGGTAGCAGCGGGTGGTATATCCTGGGCCAGAAGTTCCGTAGTCATAGACTTGACGTTACCGATACGCTAGAGGTAGCGAGAATAGGAAGGCTAATGCAGCACTGCAATCCTATGGACGACAAAGACGTCTTGAACATTGTGTGCTACATGTAGTCGAGCATTTTTCTGTTGCAATGTTACCGTTGGCGAGCTGCAAAGGTATCAGAGGACAACAGACCCAACTTCAGAAATGTGACGCTGGCTGAGTGCTGTTTCAGCAACGCTGCAATGTGGATTCGGGAGTAGAATCTCGTACCTGGTGCAGGACCAGTCTCTCAACTCGGTGTCTTCAGATTCTAATCCGACCATCGTGCTGGCGAAGATAGGATCGGGATTGGAACGACAATGTTTTTACGCCTCTGTGATTCACTGCCAACGTGAGAACCAGCGGTTATAGGCAGCAATGATGCCTACACTCAATACTGATTCCATCCTCACATCGCATGGCGTTGTATGTTCTCTCATGTGATCGTTCCACAAAGTATTCTCCCCCAAATAAATTTGGCTATGATATCTCCGGATTTTCTTGGTGTTGCATTTTGGAAGGACAGCGATGTATAGTACCAGGTAAATCTCACCGTAAGGAGCGACTGAGGCAGCGCTTATGTTTCACACGTAATGTGCACAAATTATGGTGAGTGTCTCCCAGGATTCCAACAAAATCATTGCGTTCAGCAGCCATTGAGTTGTAAATGCCACTATCAACAGTACACAAAATCGTGCATTATAGTTTATGTCGACATGATGTTTTGGATAAGATTAGTTTTCCAGTGAGTCAGCTTTTCAACTCTCCAAAAAGCTGAACTGTGTAAGCATCTTCAGCGGCGGTTTAGGGTGGGGCGACCCAGCGCGCCTAGACTCAGGTGCACCGAGTACGCCAGTGATTTTTTTTTTTCAAACCACCGGCACTAATGTATTAATACTACAATTTACAAACATCAATTTTGCAAAACTACATGTTACTTAGTCTCGTTCAACTTCGGTGACCGACAAACACACCTCGCACGAGTGGTCATCAGATAAATGGAACACCCTTTACACTGAAGTTCTGCGTCACTGGTGTAAATACAAAAACTGGAAGCAACATAAGATTTATACTTTCAACAAATACACTGGTCAAAACAATTAGGGTTCCGTTACAATATCTAGGCTCTAGGTGATCGGCAGAATAAATTAAAATGGTTCGTCATCTTTATGTAGGTTCTACAGAGTGAAGACAACACCTGCCTTTATTCGTAGAACCGTTTTCGACTGGGACCGCGGCTATCGCCTCAGGTGTATCGTATAATAAGGACCAATATCAGATATTTGTAGAAAAGGGCGAAGTACTTTTGACAGACTAGACTGTAGATGTCATCGCTGCTTGTTCACTCGCAACAGTTTCAGCTGTACTCTTAGGTTCCTGCCTAACCACATCCTTAATATTCGTAAAAAACAGTACATTTGTCTGATTAGACATCTACAGTGTAGCCTGTCAAAAGTGCTTTCCAGTTTTCTACTTATATGTGGTATTAGGCCGCATTACACGATACACCTGAGGCGAGAGCTGCAGTACTACTCGAAAATGGTTTTACAAATAAAGGCTCGTGGAGACGATAACATTACGGCAACCAAGATAGTGGTAACAACAGAAAGTTGCTACAGAGTGGGTTGGTGTTGACTTGTGTTTACTGTACCAAACGAAGCACACGGGCTGTTGGGTTCGGATAGTGTAGTGAGCAGGTATGCAATGCAACAACAACGTGACGTATCAGAAGCTATAGAGAGCCATAGGAAGGTTGGAAGCAGGAAAGACACAGAGGGAGGTGTCTGCAGCTATTCGAGTGTCCCAAAGTGTAACTGTTAGGGCCTGGACGCGATTTCAGACAACGGGAACCGTTAAAAGAAGGCAAGCCCAAAGTCGTCCACGGGTAACTTCAGCAAGAGATAACCGTTATCTCCGGTTAACAGTATGACGATGACTCTTCCAAGGCCTGTCTTAAAACTCGGGACAAACAGTTTATTTCACCTTGTATTACGCTCATGGTCTGATCTGCAATGTGCCGTACCTTAAAACAGTGGGTCTGCAGGTGGAACACTCCAATATTCAAGAAAGGCAATCAGCAAAATTACAGGCTTATGTCACTGACGACGGTTTGCAGCAAAATTTTAGAACATACACTTTCCTCAAATATTATGAACTACCTCGAACGCCCTATCAACCAACGGATTCAGAAAGTATCGTTCTGTTGAAATACACTATTTACTCAATTGATGTGATTAGTGCTATCGACAAGGGATGTCAAATAAATTTCGTGTTTCTAGATTTCCTGAAGACTTGACATTGTACCTCATAAGCGTCTTCTAATCAAATTGCGAGCTTATGGAATATCGCCACAGCTGTGATTTCCTGTCAGAAAGGACATAGTGCGTTGTAATTGCCAGATAGTCATCGATTAGAAGTGATCTCTGACGTTCCCCAGGGAACTGTGATAGGGCCCCTATTGTTACTTATTTTTATAAACGATTTAGGAGACAATCTGAGTAGCGCTCTTGGGCTGTTCGCGTATCGGTTAGTAAAGTCACCAGAAGATCAAAAGCAACTGCAAAATGATTTAGATATCAACAGGGTGCAAAAATTGGCGACTGACTATTAATAATGGTAAATTTCAAGACATCGATATGACCACTAAAAGAAATGCGTTAAACTTCATTTATACGATGAATCAGTTAAATCAATACAACTTAAATACTTAGTAGTAACAATTAAGAACAACTTAAATTGGAAAGAACAAGTAGAAATTATAGTAGGGAAGGCGAACCAAAGACTACGTTTTATTGACAAAACACTTGTGCTTCCTATTTTGGAGTATTCCTGCGCATTGTGGGACCCCCACCTAATGGGACTGACGGACGATTAGTGAAAGTTCAGAGAAGGACAGCCTGTGTTGTATTAACGCGATATAGGGGCGAGTGTGTCACGGAAATAATGCACAAGTTAGGATAGAAATCATTAAAAGAAAAGCGTTATTCGCTTCGACGAGATCTCTTTACGAAATTTCTTTCTGAATACGAATTTCTCTTGCACCCACCTACATAGGGAGACATGGTAATCATAACAAAATAAGAGAAATCAGATCGAAAACTGAAATATTTAGGTGTTCTTTTTCCCACGAGCTATTTGAAAATGGGACTGCAGAGAAATATCACAAAAGCTGTTCTATGAACCATCTGCCTTGCACTTAAATGTGACTTGCAGAGTATTTATGTAAAAGTAGAACAGATCTACCATGACGCAGAATCTTAGACATCAGATAGCAGTGCACATTGCAATCCAAGACATGTAAGAGGTCCTCAACTGTGCACAGAATGAACTGAACGGCTACTCTTGTAAGTAAAAAAATAGATAACAACTGCTGAGGGACCTCACCAGATACATGAGTGTTAGTAGGGCCCCAGTAGTAAAGTGCTTTTCCTACAGAGAAGTAAAATTTAATAGTTAAAAATAATGAAATGAAATCGTAATAAAAAGAAAAGAATAAGATTCGTCATCAACAGTATCGCTTTGTTACTCGAAACCACAAGTAAAAATTAACAATATAAAAAAAGAAAAAAAAATGTATTAGAGGGTTACTGAGTTTACGCCTACACTTGAATTTATAATTGGGACATGAACTATCAGAGGCTGCTGCAGTAAACACTGTATAATGTGGTTCTGGTATCGGTGCCGTTGCACAGAAGCAACCTAGAGGCAGAAACGTAGCTTCAGATTATCATGCAATTTACCATTCACTGCGTCGTCGGCTTCTGAGTTCGTAAACTTCTATCAAAGACTACCTGTTCAAATCTGGAACTGAACTGAATCAGCCAAAAACTTCTTAATAATTTTGAATAAGTCAAGATCGCTAAAGCCCCTAGTCCAAATTTATGTGGCAGGGTATGCAAATTCAGCAAATTAGCCCACGACTGTGCCTCCTCGCTCTCATTAACAGACGTTGACTAGATATTGAGGACGAGGCAAAATGCCAACTGCTCGCTCTGTGAAAGTGCCGTAATAACAGGTGAAGCCTGCAACGCAATACTTGGCTCTGTGTACTTCCAGTTTCATGCCACAAGGTAAACCACAAGGATCACTTAAACATTGACAGGAGCTCTTGCTTACTGCCGTGGCAGTCACCACGAGACAGCCTCCGTGAGGAAATAACGCTAAGTAGCAGAGTTATACAGGGTGTTACAGAGAGGTACGGCCAAACTTTCAGGAAGCGTCCGGAGACGCTTAATTTCCATGTTAGAGCTCATTTTAGTATTTCTCTTTAAATGCAAATTGAAATAATTCTTGCAGACAATTGTCAAAATACCCAATTGTTTCGTTAGTATGTACTGCACTTCCTCGATTCACCGCCAGTTGGCTCAATTGAAGGAAGGTAATGTTGACTTCAGTGCTTGTGTTGACATGCGACTCATTGCTCTACAGTACTAGCATCAAGCATATCAGTACGTAGCATCAACTGGTTAGTGTTCATCACCAACGTGGTTTTGCAGTCAGTGCAATGTTTACAAATGCGGAGTTGGCAGATGCCCATTTGATGTATGGATTAGCACGGGGCAATAGCCGTGGCGCGGTACGTTTGTATCGAGACAGATTTCCAGAACGAATGTGTCCCGACAGGAAGACGTTCGAAGCAATTGATCGACGTCTTAGGGAGCACGGAACATTCCGGCCTATGACTCGTGACTGCGGAAGACCTAGAACGAGGAGGACACCTGCAATGGACGAGGCAATTTTTCGTGCAGTTGACAATAACCCTATCGTCAGCGTCAGAGAAGTTGCTGCTGTACAAGGTAACGTTGACCACGTCACTGTATGGAGAGTGCTACGGGAGAACCAGTTGTTTCCGTACCATATACGGCGTGTGCAGGCACTATGAGCAGCTGATTGGCCTCTACGGGTACACTTCTGTGAATGGTTCATCCAACAATGCGTCACTCCTAATTTCAATGCAAAAGTTCTATTTACGGATGAGGCTTCATTCCAACGTGATCAAATTGTAAATTTTCACAATCAACATGTGTGGGCTGACGAGAATCCGCACTCAATTGTGCAATCACGTCATCAACACAGATTTTCTGGGGACGTTTGGGCAGGAATTGTTGGTTATGTCTTGATTGGGCCTCATGTTCTTCCACTTACGCTCATTGGAGCACGTTATCTAGATTTCATACGGGATACTCTACCTGTGCTGCTGAAACACGTGCCTTTACAAGTACGACACAACATGTGGTTCATGCACGATGGAGCTCCTGCACATTTCAGTCGACGTGTTCGTACACTCCTCAACACGATTCGGTGACCGATGGATTGATAGAGGCGGACCAATTCCATGGCTTCCACGCTCTCCTGACCTCAAACCTCTTGACTTTCAGTTATGGGGGCATTTGAAAGCTCTTGTCTACGCAACCCCGGTACCAAATGTAGAGACCCTTCGTGGTCGTATTGTGGACGGCTGTTATACAATACGCCATTCTCCAGGGCTGCATCAGCGCATCAGGGATTCCATGCGACGGAGGGTGGATGCATGTATCCTCGCTGACGGAGGACATTTTGAACATTTTCTGTAACGAATTGTTTGAAGTCACGCTGGTACGTTCTATTGCTTGTGTTTCCATTCCACGATTAATGCGATTTGAAGAGAAGTAATAAAATGAGCTCTAACATGGAAATTAAGCGTTTCCGGACACATGTCCACATAACATATTTTCTTTCTTTGTGTGTGAGGAATGTTTCCTGAAAGTTTGGCCGTACCTTTTTTGTATATACATACCTTTCACGTCCTCCCGAGCTTGAGGACAACGATGCCTGTTCTCTGGTAAACCTATCTGGAGCATCGTTGCAAACGACAGCAGCTTCTCCACGTCTCACATCGTCAATACGGGTTCACTTTAAAAGCCAGCTAGGCATGTTTGGGAAGCAGACGCAACCTGTTATACTGAAAAGAAATATTATCACGTAAAAATTTTGGGTAAATTGAGGAATTTTATTATTTTGCTGATGTATGGCAACGTAACAGTAGGGATACATATATTTCCCAAAATGTGAAAAAAATTTCCTTCCATCTCCCCTTACGCTGTATTCATGTTGATGTAAAAACGCCTACTAGAGTACATTTGTGATGGTTCCAGCGGTTGCAAAACAGGTCTATTCTGGTCGCTTGTATGAAATTTATGAGTGCTCTGACCCTCTCACTTATATATAGAATCAATTTGAATGTCATTTGAACCTAAAAGTGTCAATAATTTTCTTTTTCAGAACTCTATTGTGGCTGTATTTCATATTTAGTATTACTCAGAAACTGGTTCTCCACTGGAAATTTTTCCCATACATTAAAAAAAATTTAAACATATGAAAATAAATTTAATTGGGATCGTTT
Organism: Locusta migratoria; assembly: GCA_026315105.1. Lineage (NCBI taxonomy): Eukaryota > Metazoa > Arthropoda > Insecta > Orthoptera > Acrididae > Locusta > Locusta migratoria. The sequence continues at coordinate 569,606,637 of CM048744.1, forward strand.
TGTAGAAAATGGTAATAATTAAGTTAGGATACTAGACGAAATAATTAAATTTTGCATTTTAGAAAGACTTTCTAATGCATAACAACCTTCTTCGACCATGCAAAATGGGAAACAATTCAGCCCCATTTTTGGATTGGTGTTTTTGAACTCTTCGGTTCTCATCTGAATGGCGAAGAAACCATGGAACAAGAATATTCATCAATTTGTGGTGGTTATCACTTCAAAGATGTTAAAAAGGTTATGTGAAGAGAAAAGTCAAAGGACAAAGACAAATGTCAAAGGACAAAAAAAAAAAAAAAGTCAAAGACGTAAGTCCAAATTCCAAAGTCAAGTCGGCAAAGTTTGACAGTTTGGTATCAATTGGAGTGTATATAAATTAAATTTGGAAAGATATGCTAATGCACAACAACCTTCTCTGAACTTTGCCTGGGGTTGAATTTTATTCCATTTTGCACGGTCGATTGCAGACAGACACCAAACGCTGGAAAACCTGCAACGACGGCACTAAGTTTGTTTTGTCAAATGTTTGGTAACATTGCGAAGGTTTACCTGAAATGCTATCTACCCAAAGGAAACATATTCCTTGGAGCTATGTTCCTGGTTAATTTTGTGTTGATTCTCTGTTTCGGCTTCGGTTTGCCTCATCAGCTAATGAAGTGTAGAGGATAGAGTTGGGTTAGGTTATTGTGTATTGGCACTTCTTTCGAAAATGTAATTTATATATACTCTGGTTGGTACTAAACTGCGTCTTTTATTAACTTTTGTCTTTGATTTTTGTCTTTGCCCTTTAACGTTTGTCTTTTCATACTCTGTACAGTTGAAATTTGACAAATTTCATAAACTACTCGGGTTTCGGGGAAATGTAGCATCTGGTTCCACCTCAGTCAGATCATGGTTTCACCTTTTATGTTCTTTGAAGAAACTAACATTCTCAAACGGCCAACGCCATGTGAGCTTCGTAGTCGTAGTGTAAGCTCTGTATGGGTGGAACTAATGGAAGTTTAAGTAACCAGTTTTGTGAATTTTGTGAAACTTCTGGAGTTGAAAATACTGTAAACATAGTAAGTTTGTAACATTCATTGAAAGTAGTGTAATAATAAAGTAATGATAGAAAGTTGTGTTACTCATTTTAGTAATGAATACTATTATCGACATCAAGATGATAACTGAAAAAGACTAAGGGCCGGTTCGTCAATCTCTCGTTAATCTTGTCGTTAGTAAACGAGAAGATGCCTTTAACGTCTCGTTAAATGTGTTCGTTAAGTGCACTGCGTTTGTCATTGCCACATACATCTCTCGTTTGCTAACCTGGAGAAAACGAGAAGGTAGGATATATTTCGACTATGTTGGCAATAGAAACAAATGAAAGTGCAGTCTGAATAAACAGCTGTTCCCCATATTTGACTATCAGGGAAGAGGTTAGCAGATAGTTGTTATTTGGTGCTATGACAAACAAACATGAAAGAAGCTCAAATTTTACAAGAAATTAGTGCGAAAGTCTCCTGTCCTTAATAGAGAAATATGACACATTGGAATGTAAAAAAAAAAAAAAAAAACCGACGCTACGACATGGAACGAAAAGGAAGCGACCTTGTGGCAAATGAATTCAATGCTGTCCATGGAACATGTAGGACAGCAAAAGTGCTTAGGGCCTATTACGATAATATACTGCCAAGTGCATAGTACGTTAGTGCAGGTTAAATTCTACGACGCTTCTCGCCGGGCTGCAGTCGTTTATATTGGCACCAATGGTAATGATGGCAACTCAGATGACCAATAAATGTTTTTTCGTGACAACTGCAATTAAAACGAATTTTTTTTTTCCTGAACGGACAAGGGTACATACAAGAACCTGTCGACCATAGAGCAGGTACAGTATTAAATTTGCTGCAAGTGAAACGACCAGCAATAACATTTACTCTGTAGCTCGTGAAAAATATTAACGCAGTTCTACACTTCATTGTTCATCTGTTGCCAACATAAGCACTGGAGCCCGGGGAGAAGCGTCGTAAAATTTTACCTTAGTGCAAGCAATAAATTGCACGTAGGCGAAAGTGCACTGTTCCTGTAGATCGGAGAAAGAAATCACATTTTAGGCCTTACACTAGGTGCAACAAGCATAAGTAAATACTGAATCAATAAGTTTGCACACATAGATAATGGTTTTTTTTTTTTTTTTTTTTTTTTTTTTTTTTTTTTTTTTTTTTTTACAACAGATAACTTACAAAATTCATAATTATATGTTGGTCTCTTCAGATGGTCGTGTAGTTTTTCATGCAGCATTTCCAAAGTGGCTTTTCGAAGACGGCATCATCCCATTATTCAAAATGATTTGGACGAACATAAATACGTCTAGGACGCCTTATAGGGGCAATGTCCTGTAGATCATCCAAAATATTGACATCGTAGTAATTGTCAACGAAATCTTATTCCAGCCATTTTCAAAAATGTTCAAATGTTTGTATAGTCTATGGGACTTAACAACGGGGTCATCAGTCCCTAAACTTATAAACTACTTACGAACTTGGACGGCACAAATATCCATGCCTGAGGGGGGATTCGAATCTCCGACCGTAGTGGCCGTGCAGACCGTGATTGAAGTGCCTCAGTCCCCGCGGCCACCGCGGCCGGCCCAGCCATTTTCATCATACCGATTCTCAGTTAACTAGTCGTTACCCGTAAGTTTGTATTTTGATATCGCAACAATATTTTAAGGTTATGTTGCGTATCTGAAATATATCAAACTCATCTAATGGCTACTGACTTGGATAGGGCGAGAAATATGACGACACAATTTACCAATAAAGCTGCTTTCCACACTAGTTTTTCATATATGTAGTGCTTCTGTTATTTTGTTCGATAAATCGGTCTTTTTCACGTGAATATATTGATGTATTTTAGCACTTTGGAATCCTGCCATTTTGATACAGATTCTCACTTAACTGGCCGTTAGCCGTGTAACGAACAGAATTTTACTCGTTAACTTAACGTCCTTTAACCTCAGGTTAACTCATAACGAAACATTGACAAACGCAATTCTCCACTAACGATAAGTTAAAATCTTAACTGGAACTTAACGAGACATTGTCAAACCGGCCCTAAATCGAACATCAGATAAATTGATACCTCTCGATAAAAAGTTGCATTCTGCCCCTATCTGCTTCTCATTATCAAGGCTAATACGTAATGTGCAAATGTTTCAGTGGATACATTTAACGACCAGATGAAGGTCTTACATTATCTATCGATAACAAAGGAGGCAGATTGCTAGAATAAGAGCAGCTTATCTAATTAACAATGTACCCCTTGAGTGTGAGGTCAAAGGTTCATTTGAATGTGTTGTGTTAACTATTATCGCATGACAAATATTGGCTACTAATCTAATGAGTTGGCATGTGCATCAGGAGGCGACAAGAAATGAGTGTCTGGGAGGCGCAGAGATCAACCATCTGTGTGGTGTACGTATTACACGTCACAAAATGGACGTAGTCGAAATAGAAGAAATGTTGAAATCAAGCCACTAACTTGCGTAATGAAAACCGAATGAAAACTGGCTCGCCACAGCGATGACAAAAGTTCGCGAATTTTTTGGGAGTTACAGAGTGGGACGTTCAGCTAGGTATCCACTCTTTAAAGAATGCATAAAGAATCAAATCGCAGTTTGCGATGTTGTGGCTTCACTGTATTAGGTTTAGATGGAATACCAAACTGTGGCGAATGAAAATTTGTGCCTGGCCGGGATTCGAATCCGGGATCTCCTGCTTACTAGGCAGACGCGTTGACCACTCTTTTTTTTTTTTTTTTTTTTTTTGTTCTCTGGGTAGTTCTCTTAGTTGCGGACGCTGATCGTTTTTGTTCGAGGTTGTTCGTTGAATATTTGGCTCAGCTTTTTTATTACAGAGGGCGTGGAGTCCTCTGACCGGGCGCGCTGAGCCACGGCGCCCGGCACCACTCCGGCACCGAGGACACAGGGACTAACCCGACTGCAGAGGACTCTTCCTGGCACGTCTCCCGCCACACCCAAATCTCCATTTGCCACGCTGTCTCTTTCCTATTCCATTTAAACCTAATACAGTGAAGCCATAACATCGCAAATTGCGATTTATTTCATTCATTTGAACGCTGTAATTCGTCATGGGAACTGATAGAATATGATGCGAACCGAATGCGAAACAATCCGTCGTCGATCTTGATCGCGCTAACCTTTGTAATCACTGTGGCGTACCATTTTTCAATCAGTGCTCAGAGTATAAATTAATGGCTTGCTTTCAATGGCGCAGCCAGGATTTGGTTATGGGGGGCCTCACTTTTTAAATTGAATTTATTATTATATGACTTATTTTTACACTTTTTTATAATTTAACCAATTACACTACAAAAACAATTGCACAATAAATACAATGCGTAGGCTCGCATTAATTTGAAAGGGGAAGAGGAACAATGTGATGGAAATTGAGTGTATATAATCAGCTCGTAAAATAATTAAGCAGCTTCTATGTTACTAGCGAAAGTGAAAGGTCTTTACAGTATGGGGGATCAGGTGAGATATCATACACAATATACATATGGTTTGAACGGAATGAACAGTGTGCGAGCATGTTTTTGTTGGGAAAAGCCGACAAGCAAATGTTACGATCGCACTTAGAAAATGAATGGGCATCGTTTAATTCTGGGACTATGGATGTAGAGGAATTGTGGACTAAATTTAAATGTATATACATGTGGCGTCTGTTTGGAAAGAACAGACGTCACATTCTGATCCTGCAGCTGTTGTTATTTAATATTCGTAGAATATATGACTTCAACTGCTATTGGGCAAAGCTGAAAATGTGTACCCAGCCGGGATTCGAACCCGGGTCTCCTGCTTTCTAGGCAGTTGCGCTGACCCCTACACCACTGGGGACACAGTGATCACCGCACCTGCAAGGACTACCCATGCACGCCTCCCGTCAGATACAAATTCCCAGCTTCGCCCTGCCCATAGTACTCAAACTCGTAGTTTAACTAATTCCCGTAAGAGTAAGGGCTTCAAACTTGCCCACCCCTCCCCACTAACGATAGGATCATTGCCCGTCACCGGCATATTATATATATACATGTGGCGTCTGTTTGGAAAGAACAGACGTCACATTCTGATCCTGCAGCTGTTGTTATTTAATATTCGTAGAATATATGACTTCAACTGCTATTGGGCAAAGCTGAAAATGTGTACCCAGCCGGGATTCGAACCCGGGTCTCCTGCTTTCTAGGCAGTTGCGCTGACCCCTACACCACTGGGGACACAGTGATTACCGCACCTGCAAGGACTACCCATGCACGCCTCCCGTCAGATACAAATTCCCAGCTTCGCCCTGCCCATAGTACTCAAACTCGTAGTTTAACTAATTCCCGTAAGAGTAAGGGCTTCAAACTTGCCCACCCCTCCCCACTAACGATAGGATCATTGCCCGTCACCGGCATATTATATATATACATGTGGCGTCTGTTTGGAAAGAACAGACGTCACATTCTGATCCTGCAGCTGTTGTTATTTAATATTCGTAGAATATATGACTTCAACTGCTATTGGGCAAAGCTGAAAATGTGTACCCAGCCGGGATTCGAACCCGGGTCTCCTGCTTTCTAGGCAGTTGCGCTGACCCCTACACCACTGGGGACACAGTGATCACCGCACCTGCAAGGACTACCCATGCACGCCTCCCGTCAGATACAAATTCCCAGCTTCGCCCTGCCCATAGTACTCAAACTCGTAGTTTAACTAATTCCCGTAAGAGTAAGGGCTTCAAACTTGCCCACCCCTCCCCACTAACGATAGGATCATTGCCCGTCACCGGCATATTATATATATACATGTGGCGTCTGTTTGGAAAGAACAGACGTCACATTCTGATCCTGCAGCTGTTGTTATTTAATATTCGTAGAATATATGACTTCAACTGCTATTGGGCAAAGCTGAAAATGTGTACCCAGCCGGGATTCGAACCCGGGTCTCCTGCTTTCTAGGCAGTTGCGCTGACCCCTACACCACTGGGGACACAGTGATCACCGCACCTGCAAGGACTACCCATGCACGCCTCCCGTCAGATACAAATTCCCAGCTTCGCCCTGCCCATAGTACTCAAACTCGTAGTTTAACTAATTCCCGTAAGAGTAAGGGCTTCAAACTTGCCCACCCCTCCCCACTAACGATAGGATCATTGCCCGTCACCGGCATATTATATATATACATGTGGCGTCTGTTTGGAAAGAACAGACGTCACATTCTGATCCTGCAGCTGTTGTTATTTAATATTCGTAGAATATATGACTTCAACTGCTATTGGGCAAAGCTGAAAATGTGTACCCAGCCGGGATTCGAACCCGGGTCTCCTGCTTTCTAGGCAGTTGCGCTGACCCCTACACCACTGGGGACACAGTGATCACCGCACCTGCAAGGACTACCCATGCACGCCTCCCGTCAGATACAAATTCCCAGCTTCGCCCTGCCCATAGTACTCAAACTCGTAGTTTAACTAATTCCCGTAAGAGTAAGGGCTTCAAACTTGCCCACCCCTCCCCACTAACGATAGGATCATTGCCCGTCACCGGCATATTATATATATACATGTGGCGTCTGTTTGGAAAGAACAGACGTCACATTCTGATCCTGCAGCTGTTGTTATTTAATATTCGTAGAATATATGACTTCAACTGCTATTGGGCAAAGCTGAAAATGTGTACCCAGCCGGGATTCGAACCCGGGTCTCCTGCTTTCTAGGCAGTTGCGCTGACCCCTACACCACTGGGGACACAGTGATCACCGCACCTGCAAGGACTACCCATGCACGCCTCCCGTCAGATACAAATTCCCAGCTTCGCCCTGCCCATAGTACTCAAACTCGTAGTTTAACTAATTCCCGTAAGAGTAAGGGCTTCAAACTTGCCCACCCCTCCCCACTAACGATAGGATCATTGCCCGTCACCGGCATATTATATATATACATGTGGCGTCTGTTTGGAAAGAACAGACGTCACATTCTGATCCTGCAGCTGTTGTTATTTAATATTCGTAGAATATATGACTTCAACTGCTATTGGGCAAAGCTGAAAATGTGTACCCAGCCGGGATTCGAACCCGGGTCTCCTGCTTTCTAGGCAGTTGCGCTGACCCCTACACCACTGGGGACACAGTGATCACCGCACCTGCAAGGACTACCCATGCACGCCTCCCGTCAGATACAAATTCCCAGCTTCGCCCTGCCCATAGTACTCAAACTCGTAGTTTAACTAATTCCTTGAAACGGAAAAATTTCCATGAATCAGCACGGGTTTAGGAAACATCGTTCCTGTGAAACTCAGCTTTCCCTTTTCTCACATGACATCTTGCGAGCCATGGACGAAGGGCAACAGGCGGATTGTGTTTTTCTCGACTTCAAAAAGGCGTTCGACACGGTGCCACACTGCAGACTGCTAACGAAGATACGAGCTTATGGAATAGGTTCACAGATTTGTGACTGGCTGGAAGACTTCTTAAGTAATAGAACGCAGTACGTTGTTCTCGACGGCGAGTGTTCATCAGAGACGAGTGTATCGTCAGGCGTGCCCCAGGGGAGTGTGATAGGACCGCTATTATTTTCTATCTATATAAATGATCTGATGGACAGAGTAAGTTGTAATTTGCGGCTGTTTGCTGATGATGCTGTGGTGTATGGGAGGGTGTCGTCTGTAACTGACTGTAATAGCATACAGGTTGACTTAGACAAAATCTCTAGTTGGTGCGAAGAATGGCAGCTAGCTCTCAATTAGAAAAATGTAAGGTGATGCGCATGAGTAGAAAAAACAATCCTATAATATTCGAATACAGCATCAGTAGTGAGCTTCTTGATGCGGTCGCGTCGTTCAAATATCTAGGCGTAACATTGCAGAGCGATATGAAATGGAACGAGCAGGTAAGGACAGTTGTGAGTAAGGCAGACAGCCGACTTCGGTTTATTGGGAGAATTTTGGGAAGATGTACTTCACCTGTAAAGGAGACCGCGTATAAAACGCTTGTACGACCACGTCTTGAGTATTGCTCAAGTGTTTGGCACCCGCAGCAGATCGGTTTGAAGGAAGACATAGAGGCGGTTCAGAGGCGAGCAGCTAGATTTGTTACCGGTAGGTTCGACCAATGCGCGAGTGTCACGGAAATGCTCCGGCAACTCAATTGGGGATCGCTGGAAGAAAGACGACGTTCTTTTCGTGAATTTCTGTTAAGTAAATTTAGAGGGTCGGAATTTGAAGCTGAGTGTAGTACGATCTTGCTGCCGCCAACTTACATTTCGCGTAAAGATCACAAAGACAAGATAAGAGAAATTGGGGCTCGTACGGAGGCATATAGGCATTCTTTTTTTCCTCGTTCAATTTGGGAGTGGAATAGGAAAGGAAATGCCTAGTAGTGGTACAGTGTACCCTCCGCCACGCACCTTACGGTGAATTGCGGAGTATGTATGTAGATGTAGATGTAGATGTAGATGAAAGGTGCATATAAGATGAAGATTAACAAGAGCAAAACTAGGGTAATGGGGTGCAGTCTAAGAAAATAAGGTGACGATGAAGGAATTAGATTAGGTAACGAAGCAATAAAGAAGGTAGATGAGTTTTGTTTCTTGTGCATTAAAATAACAAATGATGGTCGCAGTACAGAGGATATAAAATGCAAAGTGGCAATGGGTAGAAATGCGTTTTTGAAAAAGAGAAATTTGTTAACATCGAATATTGATTTAAGCATAAGGAAGTCCTTTCTGAAGGCATTTGTATGGAGAGTTGCCTTGTATGGGAGTGAAACATGGACGATAAACAGTGCGGACAGGAAGAGGATTGAGGCTTTTGAAATGTGGTGCTACAGAAGAATACTGAAGATTAGGTGGGTGGATTGCGTAACTAATGAGGAGGTACTGAACAGAATTGGGGAGAAAAGAAATTTCTGGTATACCTTGACTAAAAGAATTGATCTATTGGTAGTACACATTTTTAGACATCAAGGAATTGTGGATTTAGCTTTGGAGGGAAGTGTGTGGGGTAAAAACCGCAGAGGAAGACCAGGAGATGGATACAGTAAGCAGATTCAGACAGATGTAAGTTGCCGTTCTTATGTGGAGTTGAAGAGGCTTGCTCAGAATAGGGTATTGTGGAGAGCTTCATCAAACCAGTCTCCGGACCGAAGACCACAACAACAACAACAACAACAACATACATACGGTAATGTATTTTATTCGGATGTTGGTTGCAACTGTAATTTCTGTGTGATACAAAACGATATTTTGCTGTCTCAATTCTTTAGTCAACGTTTGCATAGTGTTTAATTAGAGCAAGGCGCCACGGTACTGTTTCAGACTGTTAGTGTTCATATTGCGCGTCCTGTTACTGCCCTCGAGGGTGCATTACAGCTAAGTTGCATTCAGCCCCTTGTCTCGACGGACTGTTAACTGGAAATAATCTCTTGCCGATGGTACCCTTGGACGACTTTGGCCTTGGTTTCTTTTAACGGTTCCTGTTTTCTGAAATCGCGTCCAGGTCATGAAAATTACACTTTGGGACACTCCAATAGCAGCAGCCACCTCCCTCTGTGTCACCTTCCTATTGTTCTCCATGCCATAGCTCCGGGTAAGTCACATTGTTGTTGCATTGCTCTACACTGTCTGAACCCAAAACCTTGCGTAATTCGTGTGATAAACACAATTCAACACCAGCCCCCTGTGCAGGAACTTTGTGTTTTTACCACTCAGTTGCAGTGATGTTGCCTCCATTCCGTAGAACGGACAGAATGACGTTGAACAATTGTAGTTCATTCTGTTGATGACAATACTTCGAAATCTAGATATCTCAATTGATACGCTAAACTCTTATGACCAGTGTATTTTTCCTGTCATAAATGTAAACACAACATTTTCGAAAGAGATTTACTAGTGACTGAACTTTGACCTTGCACTTTAGGGGGTTCGTTGACAGTTTCTAGGTAGATATGCGCTTGAATAGTCGTGCGTTTTAAAATGCTCGCTTCCGGACGGGGAGGGGCTTCGAAGCCGCCCGGTACATTATAACAAAATGTTCAAATGTTTGTAACTATTATACCAAACTCCTTTGGTCAGCCGGCCGCGGTGGCCGAGGAGACTGAGGCGCTCCAGTCACGGTCTGCACGGCCACTACGGTCGGGGGTTCGAATCCCCCTCGGGCATGGATATTTGTGCCGTCCTAGTTCGTAAGTAGTTAATAAGTAGTTTGTAAGTTTAGGGACTGATGACCTCGTAATTAAGTCCCATAGACTATACAAACATTTGAACATTTTTTCCTTTGGTCATCAGTTCCTAGACTTACAAACAACTTAAATTATCTTACACACCCATACCCGAGAGAAGACTCGAAACTTCGGCGTATTAACAACGGGTGCCAATGTGCCAGCCAGACCGCATGTGGGTTTTAGTTCATTTTCCACATTCCAGTAAGTGAATACGGGATTGATAGCCAAGTACCGTCACAATTACGTGATTTGCCAACATTTAAAAACGTCTACACACTTTCACAATGCGGTACACATAATTTCTCTTGAAGAAGATTGGGTGGGGTGTAATGGGATGACGGTACGAAGGACATGCGGCCTTCCATCAAAAAATTAACCCGCCAAATTCACAGCAACAATGCCGACCGCCCATCAATGCTGGACAAAGGCTTGAAAAAGAATGTTACAGGGGGAAGAAAGATTCTCGCACACGCACACAATACAGAAATGTCTCTCCCAGAATTTCGTCCTATGCGTATTTCCCGCAGTAAATGGGCAATCTGGCAGCACTGGCTCACATCTACGGTTACTCTGTCAGCGCATAAGCATAACGCTGTGTAGTTGGTGCAGTGGGTTTTGGGTTAGCATGCGGGATTGATTTGATTTTTTCAGGGAAGCCAAAACAGTCTTGGTCCAACCCGCCACTGCCCGCACCGAAACTAAGTTTATTGTGCGGTATCGCTCCCTGTATATCCAGTAAAGCCAACCAATGCCCTTGAACAGTGCAAGGAGACCCTTTACCAGTTCTTTATTAGACACAATTTCTTCGGGTCTGGTTGTACCAAATGTTTTGTGCCTTTTACTCTCCAATGCAATGCATTCAAAGATTAAATGTGATGCAGTTTCAACACCGTCATCACAGATCCTACATTCAGGGTCCTCTTTTGTTGTTCCCATTGTATGAAGGTGTTGAAATTCCCATGAACTGTCAGCAATCCAACCATGAGTCTAATCTCTCTCCTGTCCAGACCCAGGATTGCAGAGCTTCTTTTAAAACATGGCTTTGGCATCATTACCTTGCTATGTTTTTGTTGATGGACTTTGGTCCAATATTCTACGTGCTGTCTTCTGAGCCAGTTACGTAGCTCCAATTTGATCATTGCGTTGGTGATTGTCAGGACAGGTTCCAGTCCAATAAATGGAGTCTCTGCCCCCATCCTGGCTAATCTGTCGGCATGTTCGTTGCCACTGATCCCCGAGTGACCAGGGACCCACAATAGGTTTACTCTATTGCTTTCCCCTAGCTCCACCAGAACCCTGTGACATTCTGCAACAATTTTAGACCTTGTTGCAAGAGCTGCCAGTAATCTCAGGGCTGCCTGGCTGTCTGAATACATATAAATGCTACAATCTTTGTAGCACCTACGCAAATTCTCCTCCACACAAGCCCTGATGGTAGTGATTTCGGCCTGGAATACTGAGGCCAGTTTCCTTAGAGAGATGACGCCCTCCAGTCTTAGCTGCACCCCGTATACCCCGGCCCCTAGCATGCGGGAGATAGTGAGTTTTATTTTTAAGTTTATTATTACTTTATGTAGTCTGCTTGGTACGGTATAAGGCGTTTGTAATTGTCATACAACGATTAAGCGGGTCTTGTAGAAAATTTTGCACTTTCGAACTGTTACTATTGGCGAAGTGCACACAGAAAACACTTTATTAATCTAGTAAATGAAGTGCTGCGAAACAATTCGCGTCAACGACGTGTAAAAGGCTACTTTCGAAGTTGACCAATGAATACTATTGTAGTTCTATTTCTGTGTCTATATGATGTTAAGTGAAAATGTTTTCTAGAAGACATGTTGTAACCGTGGTATGAAAACGCGACTAGGGCGTGCGAAAAAAAGGGCTTGAACAACGCAAAATGTAAACATTGGACGTGTTCGACGATATGACACGGCGGTAGGGGTTACTCAATGGAACAAGCAATATAAACAGTCATTGCGTTGCCAAGAACGTGTAATTCATTTTTGGTAAACAATTAATTAAGTACGACAATACTATAATGAAGGTCGTGACAGTAAAGGAAAGCTGACATTGATATTGTTCAAATGTTTGTTAAGCTTAAGGGACTGCGGGGTCATCATTCCCTAAATATACAAACTATTTATAAACTACCTTATACTAAACACGACACAAATATCCCTGCCTGAGGGGGGATTCGAACCCCTGACCGTAGCGTGACAGTCACGAAAATGTGTTTCACTTACTACAAAATCAGCTACAGAATTGAATGATGGTCATTTTGTGCTTTCATTATAGTAATAATGTAAGAGGAAACAAAGAAATTTGGGTTTCATTTTCGTTACAGCACTGTTGTACAAAAGGAAAATAATCTGAATTTCATTTTCATTATGGTTAAATTGGATAATGAGGAAATAGTTGATTTAACCCTTTCAGACCCTCTGGCTACAATTGTGCACATAAATTTTACAGTGTGTAAGATGGATAAGAAACATTTTTTCTCAATTGAAATAACATGTATATGACTATGAGTGTTCAACCTTTTCGTCGTGCAAACTTACTGTCAACTGCGGAAGATCACTATAAAAATACCAAGTAGTCAGTGTGGCACTGCGCAGCAGCTTGTGAACTCTAAAGACACGCAAGTTGTGGGTTACTTGTGTTCCACTGTACAACTGGGAAGTAGTAGTAATTACTTTGCATGGTAACTATTGAATGATCAGCTTATTTAGTACAAAAGTTAGGGCTACAAAATTAATTATTTTAGTCCATAAAAAGAAGCCTTGCTTTTCAGCATATGCAATTTTATAATATGTAAATGGATGCATACAACAGCGTAAATCTTGCTTCTAGAGTTATTAAAAACGTAGCATAAGAGGAATACAACAAAAATACAAAAAAAAGAAAAAAAAACTAATAAATAAAAATTTAAAAAAATCCTTTCTCCAGAAAAAAAAATTGGTTAATTTTTTAATAACGGAAACGCATTTTCTTTGGTGTTAGCTTCTCTATACTTCCACAACATTCGTTATTGTTTTGTTGTTAAAGACGAAACGTCTGGTTCTACTTAATTCATTGTTTACAAAAAATAAATGACACGTTCTGGACAGCCGAGTGACTGTTTACATTCCTTACGTCAGTAACACCTAAGCGCTGAGCCGCGTCCTCGTACACGGCCCAATGTTTACGTTTGTCGTCGCGAAGTGTATTCGCCCGCTTACTCTCGCACGCTGGCAGCGTGGATAGCCACGCGGTTGCACCACTCACTAATGTAAACAGAAATACTTCTACTGTCAATCCTACAAGCATTGGTTTTTAGGAATACAAAAATAAAGAATACGATGTAACAATATTCCCTCAGACTTTTTGTCAAGCACACCTAGGTATTACGTCTGTATCATTTTGGCGGCTTATATCGTTTGCACCTCATGTACATGAAGCAGAGCAGCCGTGTTCGATAGTACGCGTCTTTATGAATCACAGAAGAACGTCTGATAACGATAGCGTACATCAGCTGTATCAGTATCAACAAGCTGAAAAAGAAAGTAGTATTTATAAATTCCGAGCCGGCCGCGGTGGCCGAGGGGACTGAGGCGCTTCAGTCACGGTCTGCATGGCCACTACGGTCGGGGGTTCGAATCCCCCCTCGGGCATGGATATTTGTGCCGTCCTAGTTCGTAAGTAGTTTGTAAGTTTAGGGACTGATGACCCCGTAGTTAAGTCCCATAAGCCTTACAAACATTTGAACATTTTTATAAATTCCGAGATATTTGTAAATTCCTGTTACTTTTCCAAACCACACTTTCTAATGTTGATCCGACAGCCTCATGTTGTTATCAAACAGTGTGAAATGAAGTAGGTACTCATTTCTACTGGTTACTGTGGAAAATCAGCGGCCGCGGTGGAGTGGCCGAGCGTTCTAAGGCGCCTTGCTGCAGAGCTCGCCGTTGCTCACCGTCGGAGGTTGGAGTCCTCACTCGGGCATGTGTGTGTGTGTGTGTGTGTGTGTGTGTGTGTGTGTGTGTGTTTGCGTTTGTCCTTAGGTTAGTATAACTTAGTTTAAGTAGTTTGTGAGGGCCGGTTCGTCCATCTCTCGTTAATCTTCTCATTAGTTAACGAGAAGATGACTTTAACGTCCAGTTAAATGTGTTCGTTAAGGGCATTCCGTTTGTCATTACCAGATACACTTCTCGTTTGCTAACCAGCAGAAAACGAGAAGGTATGATATATTTCGACTATGTTGGCAATAGAACAAATGAAAGTGCCGTCTGAATGAACAGCTGTTCGCCATATTTGTCTAGCAGGGAAGAGGTTAGCAGACCGTAACAAACGTGGAAGAAGCTCGTATTTTACAAGAAGTGAGTGCGTGTGTCTTGCGGCCTTAATAGAGAAATATAAGGACATTCGGACTGACAAGGGGAACACCAAGAATGGTACAAATCAATTTTGTTGGGTCGCAGGTATGTTGTGCGAGAACTCCTCCAGACCACCAAGCTACATCTACATCTACATACATACTCCGCAATTCACCGTAAGGTGCGTGGCGGAGGGTACACTGTACCAGTACTAGGCATTTCCTTTCCTATTCCACTTCCAAATTGAACGAGGAAAGAAAGAATGCCTATATGCCTCCGTACGAGCCCTAATTTCTCTTATCTTGTCTTTGTGATCTTTACGCGAAATGTATGTAGGCGGCAGCAAGATCGTACTACACTCAGCTTCAAATTCCGGCCCTCTAAATTTACTTAACAGAAATTCACGAAAAGAACGTCGTCTTTCTTCCAGCGATCCCCAATTGAGTTGCCGGAGCATTTCCGTGACACTCGCGCATTGGTCGAACCTACCGGTAACAAATCTAGCTGCTCGCCTCTGAACCGCCTCTATGTCTTCCTTCAAACCGATATTTGAAAGACGCGACAGCATCAAGAAGCTCACTACTAACGCTGTTTTCGAACATTATAGGATTGTTTTTTCTACTCATGCGCATCACCTTACATTTTTCTACATTGAGAGCTAGCTGCCATTCTTCGCACCAACTAGAAATTTTGTCTAAGTCAACCTGTATGCTATTACAGTCAGTTACAGACGACACCCTCCCGTACACCACAGCATCATCAGCAAACAGCCGCAAATTACAACTTACTCTGTCCATCAGATCATTTATATAGATAGAAAATAATAGCGGTCCTATCACACTCCCCTGGGGCACGCCTGACGATACACTCGTCTCTGATGAACACTCGCCGTCGAGAACAACGTACTGCGTTCTATTGCTTAGGAAGTCTTCCAGCCAGTCACAAATCTGTGAACCTATTCCATAAGCTCGTATCTTCGTTAGCAGTCTGCAGTGTGGCACCGCGTCCAACGCCTTTTTGAAGTCGAGAAAAACACAATCCGCCTGTTGCCCTTCGTCCATGGCTCGCAAGATATCATGTGAGAAAAGGGCAAGCTGAGTTTCACATGAACGATGTTTCCTGGATTCATGGAAATTTTTCCGTTTCAAGGAAATTTACTATATTCGAACTGAGAATATGCTCCAAAATTCTACATGAAGCCGATGTCAATGATATTGGCCTGTAATTGTATGGGTCAGTTCTCTTTCCTTTCTTATACACGGGAGTCACCTGCACTTTTTTCCAATCACTAGGAACTTTGCGCTGAATTAAAGATTCGCTATAAATGCAAGCTAAGTAGGGGGCCAATGCCGCAGAATAGTCTTTGTAAAACCGAACTGGTATTCCATCCGGACCAGCAGACTTTTTCGTATTTAGCTCTCTCAGCTGCTTCTCTACACCGGAAATACCTATTGCTATGTCCCCCATTTCGGAATTAGTACGTTGATCAAATGATGGTATATTTGTGCGGTCCTCCTGCGTGAAAGATTTCTTAAAGGTTAAATTTAGAACTTCAGCTTTCCGTTTGCTTTCTTCTATTACTGCCCCGGAATGATCAACTAGTGACTGGTCCCGCTTATCGATTTTACATAGGACCAGAATTTTTTCGGGTTCTCGGAAAGCTCTTTTGCTAAGGTATGGCTGTGATAATTATTGTATGCTTCACGCATCGATCTTTTTATAGACGCACGAATCTCTACTAACTTTTGCCTGTCATCATTTGCGTGTTCTTTTTTTGAATCGAGAGTGCAACAGCCTTTGCTTTCTCAGCAGCTTTCTAACATTATTATTATACCACGGTGGATCTTTTCCATCCTTAATCGTCTTTACTGGCACATATTTCTCTAGCCCTTTATTAACAATGCACTTAAATTTAGTCCACAATTCCTCTACATCCATAGTCCCAGAATTAAACGATGCCCATTCATTTTCTAAGTGCGATCGTAACATTTGCTTGTCGGCTCTTCCCAACAAAAACACGCTCCTAGCCTTCTTGACTGGTTTATGAACTTTGGTCACCATCGACGCTATGACGATATCATGATCACTAATTCCTGTCTCTACACAGACATCGTTAATAACGTCAGGCCTGTTTGTGGCTATAAGGTCTAGAATATTTCCATTGCGCGTGGGTTGCCGGTTTAACTGCTCAAGACAGTTTTCGGAGAATGTGTCCAAAAGTAGCTCGCAAGACTGCTTGTCTGTACCACCTGAAATGTAACTAGCGAGGTCCCAATCTATACTCTGAAGGTTGAAGTCACCTCCGACTAATATTACATGGCCCGGATACCTATGCACTACCTGGTGTAGACTTTCCTTGAATGATTCTAAAACTGCTACAGCAGCACCGGGGGGCCGGTAAAAACACCCAACTATTAACTTTACTTCTTTTAGACCTGTTATACGTGCCCAGATAACTTCACAGTTACTTTCAACCTCGATCACAGTAGAAACAATATCTTTGTCCACAGCGATGAACACTCCTCCTCCAGTTGTATCAGATCTATCTTTCCGATATACATTCCACGCTTCGCTAAATATTTCTGAACTTGCCACATCATCATTTAGCCAGCTTTCGGTGCCTAAAACTATCTGAGCGCAATAACTTCCATGCAGCGCTGCAAATTCGGGAACTTTGTTTCTAACACTCTGTAAGTTCGCGGCTAATATTTTTATGTTCGAATTTTTGTTCCGAACGTGGCCTGAATTCGCTGTTTGAATGCTGACAGGCGAGTGCTCATCAGAGTTAGCGCCTAGCCTAAAAAAAACCCATGTGCACTCCACAAGTACTCTGCTACCTGAGTAGCCGCTTCCTTAGTATAGTGCACCCCTGATCTATCTAAGGGCACCCTACAATTCCCCACCCGATAACGCAGATCCAGAAATCTGCAGCCATGACTGTCACAGAGTCGGCGAAGCCTCTGGTTCAGACCCTCCACTCGGCTCCAAACCAAAGGACCCCGATCAACCCTGGGAACAATGCTGCAAATCGACAGCTCTGCTTGCACCCCGCGTGCGAAGGCAGCAGCCTTCACCAATTCCGCCAGCCGCTCGTAGGACCTGAGGATGTCCTCAGAACCCAAGCGACAAGCGTCATTGGTGCCGACGTGAGCTACGACTTGCAGTCGACTGCACCCCGCACCCTCGATAGCCGCCGGCAAGGCCGCCTCCACATCTCGGATGAGGCCCCCCGGCAGACACACCGAATGCACGTTGGAATTCCTTCCAGATCTGGACGCTATCTGCCTAAGGGGCTCCATCACGCGCCTAACATTGGAGCTCCCAATAACCAATAATCCCCTCCCCCCGTGCACCTGCTCGGGCCCTGCTGAAGGAGTGGCCACACTTTCACTCACAGGACGAACGGGCGCGGACGGACGCCCAGCCTCCACATTGGCCTTCCGCCTCGAGCGACGCGAACGCCGTACAATCCGCCACTCCCCTTGCGGAGAAGGCGACTCGACGACGTCCGGTACACATGAAGGTGCCTCGGTAGCAGGGACAGAGAGCGAAGCGTGAGACACCTGAGGTGTCCCACTCGACGCACCAGACTCCCCACCATCGCTGCACCCCGAGACAGCAGCCTGAAGACGGCTGACCGTAGACAACAGCACGCTCAGCTGTTCGCGAACCGCAGCCAACTCCTCCTGCGTCCGCACACAGCAGGCACACATCCTATCCATCCTATCGATACAATTCACTGCAATTAACAACTTTAAAGAAGCCTAGTACTCTAATGAAGGCGGCTGGCTGCTGACTGAACTGTGGTCAGTGGTAACTACACTGTCAAATCAACAAAACTGAGTTCGGCAGCTTAGCGCTGTTAACGCTGCGGAACTGGTGGCAGCTGGAACTGGACTGACTGATAACGAACTTTAGTAAAGGTCTCTGACTTGTTTTGAAATACATCGGTCAAAGACGAAGACTAAACACAACGGTATTTATCAAATACGATAGAATAAACTATTAAAACAGTAGTACAAACGAAATCTGCAAGTACGCGGGAATAAACCTCTTAAAACAGAGTACTAACGAAAATGAACTAGACTGGCAAATTAAAATTGACACAAATTAAATTCAGATACTTAGCGCTGTTAACGATGCGGAGCTAAAAGGATTTGCAATAAAGTTCCGGATTGCTGCTCATATTTTATTTAATAGTGCTACAGCTGTTTCGACAGTTTGTCATTCTCAAGCGCGTCTACAATATTTGGACGTTATATGCTGACATCTGGCGTAACTGTTGCATAAACTATATGGAAATATACACGTATTTATTTGTTGTATACAGTTTTTAGCTGTCAGGTATTATGCACCTTTTTAACGCTAAAACGTTAAATTAAAGAAAACTTTTATATTTTTCGTAATTAACAATCTGTTGTTAATTACGAAAAAATAAAAGTTTTCTTTAATTTAACGTTTTAGCGTAAAAAGCTGCATAATACCTGACAGCTTACAACCGTATACGAATTAAAAAGCTGTTGTTAATTACGAAAAATATAAAAGTTTTCTTCAATTTAACGTTTTAGCGTAAAAAGCTGCATAATACCTGACAGCTTACAATCGTATACGAATTAACAAGCTGTTGTTAATTACGAAAAATATAAAAGTTTTCTTCAATTTAACGTTTTAGCGTAAAAAGCTGCATAATACCTGACAGCTAAAAACCGTATACAACAACTAAATACATGTATATTTCCATATAGTTTATGCAACAGTTACGCCAGATGTCAGCATATAAGGTCCAAATATTTTAGACGCGCTTGAGAATGACAAACTGTCGAAACAGCTGTAGCACTATTAAATAAAATATAAACAGCAATCCCGAACGTTATTGCAATGTCTTTCTACGACATATATGATGCTGCAGACCCAAAAATTAGGAAAAAAACTAAAAGGATTTGTTCCAGTGCGCCTTGGTTTCCAAGAAAATCGAGATCGAAGTCCAGCGCGTAACAGTTATACCTGTACACAGTCAGGACAGGAAGGTTACGTTGAGTCAGCGTGCTGTAATTAGCAAGGCGCTCGACTGTCACACAGACGACCTTTCTTTCTTTTTTTTTTTTTTTTTTTTGTTTTTTTTTTTTTTTTTGTCCTATGATTGATTGTGTATATTTATATTCATTTTTCCCATTTTATCATTTCTTATTGCAAAGACAAAGTTATATCACATAATTACAGTTACATGTGAACGACATGCTACGAATGACTAGCCACCTGGCCGCAGCATAATAATCCGCTGGGACGAGTCAAGTGGGCACACACTGCATTCGACGGTATAACAGTGATAAGTACAGGCGGTTTACTGATCTTTCAGTCGCCGAAAAACTATGCTTCGAAATAACTAATTAAATAAAATAATCGTCGCGCAATAAGAAAATTGAGCAATTAACATAAATTATTATTGTATGGCCAATTACTGAAGCATTAAAATAAGAGTGACTATGAAAGCATATAATTATGCACAACAAATCGTCTGTCAAGTGTAAAAAAATATACATTGCAAGTAGGATATGAACTCGGGTCGTCTGCGCGACAGTCGAGCGCCTTGCTAGTTACACCGCCGACCGCGGTGGCCGAGGGGACTGAGGCGCTCCAGTCACGGTCTGCACGGCCACTACGGTCGGGGGTTAGAATCCCCCCCTCGGGAATGGATATTTGTGCCGTCCTTAGGATTAGCTAGTTCATAAGTAGTTTGTAAGTTTAGGGACTGATGACTCCGTAGTTAAGTCCCATAAGCGATACAAACATTTGAACATTTGAGCTAGTTACACCACGCTAACTACTGTCGTACCGCTGTTGCCTTAACATTGGTATAGTTGTTACGCGCTGGACTTTGATCTCGATTTTCGTGGAAACCAAGGAGCATTGGAACGAATCCTTTTAGCTTGGTGATTTGACATCCTCTTCATTGTCAACCAAATCATCAAGCCGTTACCCGTAAGCTTGTATTTTGATATCGTAACAATAATTTTAAGTTTGTATGTCAAACTCATCGCTACTGACATGGATGGAGCGATTAATATGACGATAAAATTTTCCAGTAAGGGTGCTTTCCACACAGGTTTCTCATATATGTAGTGCTTCTGTTATTTTGTTCGATAAATCGGTCTTTATCACGTAATATATTGCGGTATTTTAGCGTTTTGTAATCCTTTCATACACATTCTCACTTAACCGGTCGTTAGCCGTGTAACAAGCAGAATTCTAGTCGTTAACTTAACGGCCAGATTGAGGTCATTTAACGTCAGGTTAATTCATAACGAAACATTGACAAACGAAATTCTCCGCTAAGGACAAGTTAAAATCTTAACTGGAACTTAACGAGACATTGACAAACCGGCCCTGAGCCTAGGGACTGATATCCAGAATAGTTAAGTCCCATAGATTTACAAACTTTTGAACATTTTTCAAAATCAGCACCCGAGAAAAGTAGGGCTGGTGATGGCAATGGAACAATAAACGTATACAATCGCTTTTGTAGAATGCAAGCATACACTAATAGATGCACTCTTTGATCCCTGCAAACATCCTTTACGAAAATCACTTTCTGCTTGGTCTCACATAGTATTTTGGTTTCGTCTCCTACCAATTGCCATAAACATGGCAGACTACATTTATAAAAGGCCATAGGAAACGAAAGTTTAGCTAACCTCAGGTAGGGAATTTCTGCTATGGAGTACCTCTTACGAAGCAGGTGTTGGCTTATCTGTGTGGAGCCGTTATCAGTAAGCGTTTCCACCTTATGAAACTTCCAAATTTGAGAGGCGGGGTGTTAGGTGTGTCTGATAACATGAGCATTGTGTGTGTCGGCGGGTTATCGGACTGGGCTGTGTACGCAGTGGGCTGGTGCGATAACGCCATCCTGTCACAGGGACAGGGACAACCGCGCCTTAGAAAAGGCGGGGAATTTACGGAACGTATCTGCAAATGCCTCTCGGATGAAACGATTAGCACAAACGTGGATGACAAAAACGAATTTGTTATGAATTTAAGGACCTGATTTGCTTTACTGTCGGAGATCTCATACTCTGCCTACTTGCAAATTGAAATAAATTCCTCAGTCCCACAAACATTGGAATACTACTGTTTTATCTACGTCTACATGGGATACTTCACAAATCACATTTAAGTGCCTGGTAGAGGGTTCACCGAACCATCTTTATACTATTTATCTCCCATTCCATTCTCGAATACCGCGCGGGAGAAAGAACACCTCAATCTCTCCGTTCGAGCTCTGATTTCTCGAATTTTATTCTGGTGATCTTATCTACCTATGTAAGTGTCAGTCAACAATATATTTTCGCATTCGGAGTAGAATGTTGGCGATTGGACTTTCATAAGTAGCCCACGCCGCAGCGATAAGCGCCGTTGTAATAATTCCCATCCCAGACACTGTATCATTTCCGTAACTCTGTCTCCCCTGTATCGTGACAATACGAAACGAGCTGCCCTTCTTTGGACTCTTTCGGTGTCCTCCGACAAATCCACCTGATAAGGATCCCACACTGGGCAGCAATACTCCAAAAATGGACGGACTAGCGTAGTGTATGCAGTCTCTTTAGTAGTTCTGTTGCATCTTTTAAGGGTTCTGCCAATAAAGCGCAGTCTCTGATTCGCCTTTCCCACTACATTAACTACGTGTTCTTTCCAGTTTAAGCCTGAAGTAATAGTAATTCCTAGGTATTTTGTGGAGTTTACGGCATTGACTTTTGATTAATTTGTCTCGTAAACAAATTTTAAAGGATTTCTTTTCGTACTCATGTGAGCGATTTCTCATTATTTAGAGTCAATTGTCAATTATTATACCACAGTGATATCTTATTTAGATCGTTCTGTTAGTGGTTTTGATCTTCAGATGATTTTACTACACGGTAAATGACGGCGTCATCTGCAAACAACCTAAGAGAGTGCTTAGATTTTCTCCCAAACGTTTATGTTTTAGTCGATGCCTTACCATCGATTACTACAAACTGTGTCCTCTCTGAAAGGAAATTCCCTATCCCGTCGCAAATTTGGGGCGATATACCATAACCACGGAATTTGATTAAAAGCCGTTTGTGAGGTACGGTGTCAAAACCATTCTAGAAATCAAGAAATACGGAATCAATTTGCGAACCCTTGTCGATAGCACTCATCACTTCGTGTGAGTAAATAGGTAGTTGTGTTTCGCATGATCGGTATTTTCTAAATCCGTGTTGACCTTGAGTCAAGAGATCATTCTGTTCGAGATAATTCATAATATTTGAATACAGGATATGTTCCAAAACCCTGCTGCAAATTGACGTCAATGAAACAGGCCTTTAGTTCAGTGGGTTACTGCTACTGCCTTTCTTGAATATAGGTGTGACATGTCCAACTTCCCAATATTTTGGTTCAGATCCTTCTTTGAGAGAGTGGTTGTATATGGCTGTTAAGAAAGGAGCTATCGCTCCGGCATAATCAGATAGAAATCTAATGGGTATACAGTCCGGACCAGAAGACTTGTTGTTGTTAAGTGATTTAAGTTGCCTCACTACTCCGAGGATATCTACTTCAACGTTACTCATTCTGGCCTTTGTAATTATAAATCTGGAATATTAGTTTCGTCTTCGTTGGTGAATGAGTTTCTAAAAGCTGTGTTTAGTAACTCTGTCATCCGCAGGATCGTCATTACTATCACGTAGTGAGGGTGTTGTTATAGAGGTGACACCAATCACACGACAGACAAAAACGTCTGCCACGTGGATATTATTTTCTGGACTGGTACATCTTCCCAACCTGACCTTATCGACAGACGTACATTTAGATAACACAAACCAAATATTACACATACCTTAAGTTAGTCTAAATTGTACGCTATCAGTGATGTGACATTTGGCTGGTATTGGTTTGAATACATTTTGGGTTCAATTATTGTAGTGAATAAGTAGTGCAGTGCAATAACAACGTGACCCCGCGGTGGAATGGCCGAGCGCTCTAAGGCCCACTGCTGCGGATCGCGCGGATTCTCCTCCATAGGAGGTTCGAGTCGTCCCTCTGGCATGGGTGTGTCTGTTGTCCTTGAGTTAGTTTCAATTAATTTAAGTAATTTGTAAACCTAGTGACTGATAAAAAAGTAGGTAAGTGCCCTAGATTTACAAACATTTGATTTGAACAACGTAACTTATTGAAGTTATGGTATGGAGAGCCATCGGATGGCTAGAAGCGGGACAGACGCAACGTGAGGTGGCTGCAGCTACTGGAAATTCCAAAGTGCAATATCCAGGACCTGGATGCTGTTTCAGACAAGAGGAACCGTTAAAAGAAGGCAACGCCAACATTGTCCAGGGGTAAAATTAACCAGATATGACCGTTATCTCCGAATAATACCCCGTCGAGACAGGAGGCTGAATAAAACTCAGCTGCAATGTATCCTCCACGCAGCAACATGACGGGCAATATCAACACAAACAGTCGGAACCTGCCTTCGGGAATGTGGCCTCTCCGCATGGAAAACTATGGCGTGTGTCCCATTAAAACCATGACGCCGTTTAGCCCGTAGAAACAGGGTGAGGAAACATCAGGATTTGAGTTCTAACGAACGGCGCCGGGTTCGGTTCAAAGATGAGTCAAGACTTTGTGTACAGTCGGACAATCCTCGTTCCCTTATCTGTAGAGGACATGGAACAATCCTGCTTATATGCAGAAAACATTACCATATCATGGTAGTGGACGAATGGTTTGGGCAGGAGTCAGTAATTGCGGAATTACGAACCTCTATGTGGTTCAGAATGGCGCTTTGACAGCTCAGAGGTATAGAGACGAGATCATTCGAGCTTTCGTGGGCCGTACGCTGGTGCCATAGGAGATTGGTTCCTTCTCGTGGACGATAACGCTCGTCCCCACAGAGCTACACTAGTGGACAACCTGCTTGAAGCTCAGGGAATTGAACTAATGAAGTGGTCAGCATGTGCACCGGACTTAAACGCGATTGGGCATGTCTGCGGTCCATTTGGCAGACTCATTGCAATCAGACCAGCACCTCCCACAACGGTTCCAGAGCTGGATATTGCACTTTTGGAAGAATGGCTAAATATCCCTCAAGGGCTGACTGATCACCTCATACTGTCCATGTAGGACAGGTGTGCAACTGTATGGCCGTCCGAGGTGACCACACACCATAATAGAGGGCAACGAGAATCACTTCTTCACTATTATGGAAGGTCCATAACTCCTCTGTCTATGTAAACGCCGCTTAAACCTCAAGTAAAGCGTTGAGACAGCAAAATGTACTATATCACACACAACTGTATATATGTATATAGCGTAATTTAGAAGTTGATACGCCTGGTGTGTTAAAACAACTTAAATCACTTAACAAAAGTAAGTGTCCATGTCCTGGCTGTATGTCAATTAGTTTCCTTTCAGAGTATGCTGATGCAATAGCCCCATACCTAACTATCATACACAAACTCTCACTTAGCGAACGTTCCGTACCCAAAGAATGGAAAGTTGCACAGATTACGTCAATATTTAAAAAAAATGCAATAGGAGTGATCCGCAAAATTACAGGCCTATATCACTGACGTCGGTTTGCAGCAGGATTTTAGAACATATACTTTCCTCAAATATTATAAACTTCCTGGAAGAGAACCAACACGCATTCAGAAAGTATCGTTCTTGTGAAATACAGCTAGCTCGTAACTCACATGATGTGATGACTGCTATAGACAAGGGATGTCAAATAGATTCCGTATTTCTAGATTTCCGGAAGGCTTTCGACACTGTACCTCACAAGCGTCTTCTAATCAAACTGCGTGCTTATGAAATACCGTCACAATTGTGCGATTGGATTCATCGTTTCCTGTCAGAAAACATTACATTGTAACTGATGGGAAGTCGTAGAACAGAACTGAAGTGATATCTCGCGTTCCCTAGAGAAGTGTATAGGGCCCCTTCTGTTAATTAATTTTATAAACGATTTATGAGACAATCTGATTAGCTCCGTTCGCGGATGATGCTGTCACTTATCGGTTAGTAGTCACCGGAAGATCAAAAGCTACTGATAAATGATTTAGATAGCTGTCTGCAAAGTGCAAAAATGGCAATTGACCCATAATAATGAAAAGTGTGAAGTCATCCTTATGACGACTAAAAGAAGCCCGTTAAATTTCATTTACAAGATAAATCAGTCAAAACAACACGCCGTCATTTCAACCAAATACCTAGGAGTAACAATTACAAACAACTTAAATTAGAAAGAACACATAGAAAATATTGTAGGGAAAGCGAACCAAAGACTACATTTCATTGGCAGAACACTTAGAAGATGCAACAGTTCTACTAAAGAAACTGCCAACACCAAACTTGTGCGTCCTGTTTTGGAGTATTGCTGCGCATTGTGGGATCACCACCAAGACTGACAGACGATTTAGAGAAAGTTCAGAGAAGGGCAACTCGTTTTGTACGATAGCGACATAGGGGAGAGAGTGTCACAAAAATGATGCACGAGTCGGGTGGAAGTCAATAAAAAACAGACGTTGTATGTTGCAACGTGATCTATTTGCGAAATTTCTTTCACCAACTTTCTCTTCCGAATGCGAACATATTTTGTTAGCACCCACCTACATAGGAAGACATGATCATGAAAATAAAATAAGAGAAATCAGATCGAAAACGGAAAGATGTAAGTGTACCTTTTCCCGCGAGCTATTAGAGAATGGGACCATAGAAAAACATCATAAAAGCGTTTAGATGAACCCTCTGCCATGCACTTCAATGAGGCTTGCAGAGTATTTATGTAGATGTAGATTGTGTTTGATTCTCACCCGATCCCGTAATTGTTTTGAACAGTAGCTTTCCTCCCTACTGTATCCTGAACAAGCCTCTTTCATCTCCTCAAGAGAGCGGCAACTCACATCCATTTGAACCTCTTTAATGTATTCATCAACGACTTTTACCCCACACACTTCCCATTAATGCTAAATTCACGATTCTGTGATGTCTAAGAATGTATCCTACCAATCGATCCCTTCTTTTAGTCAAGGTATTCTACAAATTCCTTTTCTATCTAATTCTTTTCAGTGGCTCATCATTAGTTTCGCAATCTGCCCACCTGATCTTCAGCATTCTTCTGTAGCATCACATTTCAAACGCCTCTAACCTATTGCTGTCTGAACTATTTAGAGACCCTGTATATCTCCCGTACAAGGCAATATTCCACGCAAATGGCTTCAGAAAAGACCGCCTTACACTCAAATTAATATTCGATTTCAACTCATTTGTTTTTCAGAAACGTTTTCCATAGCCATTCTGCATTTTATATCCTCCATACTGCGACGATCATATGTTATTTCACGCCCAAGTAACGAAACTCATCTATCGCTTTTATTGTTTCGTTACTTAATCTGAGTCCTTCAGCATCGCCTGATTTTCTTAGACTGTATTCAATTACCCTTGTTCTGCTGTTGTTAATGTTCATCTTATAGCGCTTCTTTCAACACACTGTTCATTCTGTTCAGTAGCTCTTCCACGTGTTTCACTATCGCCGACAGAAATACAATGACATCAGCAAAACGCAATGTTTTTCAAATTTTTGTTTAGATGTCAAATGCCGTAATATACTTTAAAAAATGCATAGACAACCATCAGCTCTTTATTGTATTTAAAACTTTACCGGTTTCAGATATTACCCATCTTCAGAAGAGTAAAATTAAACATGCTGATTGATAACTACATAGTTGATCTGATAAACTTAGCAGAGATCGAAGTATTGATGAATACCGCTAAGTTTATCAGATGAAGTATGTAGTTATCAATCAGCCTGTTTAATTTTACTCTTCTTAAGACGGATAATATCTGAAACAGGTAAAGTTTTAAATACAATAAACAGCTGATGGTTGTCTATGCATTTTTAAGCAATGTTTTCATTTCTTCAGTCTGAATATTAATTCCTTCTCCAAATTACCCCTGGCTTTCCTTTACAGCTTGCTCAATGTGCAAACTGAATAACATTGGAGAAAGTCTACAACCCTGCCTTACTCCTTTCCCAACCAATGCTCCCCTTTCATGCCCTTCGACTGTTATAACTGCTGTCTGGTTTTTGTTCAAGTTGTAATTAACCTTCCGTTCCCTATATTCCCCCTCCCCTCCCCCTGATAACTTCAGAATATGAAAGAGTGAATTTCAGTCAACACTGTCGAAAGATTTCTCCACATCTACAAAAGCTAGAAATGTAGTTAAGCCTTTCCTTAATCTCTTCTAAGATAAGAGTAAGGTGAGTATTGCCTCCCGTGTTCCTACATTTCTCCTAAATCCAAACTGATCTTCCACGAGGGCAGGTTCTACCCTTCTACCATAAATACTAACAGACTGGACAAACAGAACAGCTATACACATGGCGAGGTTAAAACATAGGACCACGTGACTGTTGGCAAACATTAGACGGATATAAAAAAAAGAACTCCACAGTTTTCAAGAAATGCCATCATTTTAAACTAATAACATTTCCACTTGAAATTTAATATTACTTCCCTTCACAAAAAGCTCTGTATAATGCTACGGAAAGCTGTACTCTACCTCGTGACTGTTGGCAAAACAATGGTTTAGCTGTAGTCATGTTGGTGCCATGAAAACGATGCTATGGCGAGTCTACCACGATCTATGGTCGAAGCTTCTACCAGATTTTCCATTCTTCTGTGAATCATTCGTGTTCAAATGTTGCAAACATGACTTATTAAACAGATGGTTCTGTAATTCTCACACCTGTCTGCGCCTGTTGGATTATTACATTTTTCTTAAAGTCGGATGGTATTTCTCTTGTCTTATCCATCTTACACACCAAGGTGAAACACTTTCGACATGGTTGGTTCTCCCAGAGACTTCACCCTAGTAGCCCTGACGGTATGTCTCCTACTCCAGGGGCCTTGTTTCGACTTAGGTCTTTTAGTGCTTTGTCAAATTCTTCTCTCAGAATATCTCCTATTTCATCTTCATCTACTTCCTCTTCCAATCATACAATATTGTCTCCTGTGTTTCCTTCGTAGAGCCTCTCTCTTCTTTCCACTTTCAGCGTTCCCTTCTTTGCTCAGAGCTGGTTTTCCATTTTTAGTGCAACAAAATCGTTCTTGACTTTGGTGAAGTATTTGTGTCTCAGTTATCTAATGCATCTGTTCCACGTTTTTCGTTTTTAATATTACAAATGTTGTTCTAGCTATTAAAAATTCACAGGTTCAAATTTTCAGGCCTAATTGCATTTACTGGCAGTTATAGTAAAACTATTATAGTATCATCGTCACTGCTAAACTCACTAGATACTGTACTACAGACAGCAGGATACACAAAAAAGAGCGCTTCCTTCACCCTCAGGCAATGAAATTGAGCGACTTGGCAGTAAGGGAGACGTAATTAGTACCAGTGTGAACGTGGTCGAGTCATACGGTCTCCCGGTCCCTGGTTGTCAGCTAACAGCAGCCGCAGTTTGCGTATCCCCTTGTGAACAGGGTCTACAGTTCAGGCGCCACGACCTGGACCCTTGTTACGAAGAATGTGTGCCGCTGTATCATTACAGTAGGTGTTACAAATGAAATAGCGACCATATTTCAACATGAAAACGTATACAACGCTCTTTAATCAAATCAGGCTGATCATTACGGCGCACTGAGCCCACAGTTTAGCGCGAGTGAGTTGGCGGCACTGGCAATTGTACCGCAGCAGACATATACTGACGTAGCAATACACACCCTGCTTGGCGACCAAGTGCCATATTTTTGTAGCTGTGTATTAAGTTAGCAGAGTTATGCGAAATACTACACATTAAGTTGTAAACGCCTCAAGTGTTTGCATTTTGATAAGCTAGTCACACAAAAGAGAGGGTATTCGTCGAGATGCTCATTGAGCGCGGTATTACATGGCTCAACTATATGGTTGGGACAATTTTTTTTTTTTTGTAAGGACGTAGTTCCTTTCGAGACTTACTTAACATTCCTGATCACTTTTCATTTGTTTCATAATAAAAAAATTAGTGGATTTCATGAAAGTGCCACGTTGGAAAGTTACTGGCTTATTTATAAGTTATTATAAGCTCATGGGGCTGTAGACTTGGTGTAAAGCAGAAACTACAAAAACTTACTCACTCAGTTGTCTAGACTGTAAATATAGATCTACAGCACGTTCCCTTGTATACAATATTGACAAACTGACTCTATAATCGTCTAAACGTTTTAATATAATTCAAATCAGTAATAAATACACCAACTAGCTCTGCGTATGATGAGGAGAGCGAAGAAATATGTGAGGAGATAAAGTAAATTATTCAGACAGTTGAGGGAAAGAAAAATTAAATTCTGATGGGGGACTGGAATTCGGTAATAGAAAAAGGAAGGGAAGGAAAAGTAGTTGGAGAATATGAACTGGGGAAAAAGGAATGAAAAAGAAAGCTACATGTATAATTTTACATAAAACATAATTTAATCATAACAAACACTTGGTTTAAGAACCATGAAGAAAGGTTGTATACGTTGAAGAGTAAATGAGACGTCGAAAGGTACCAGATAGATTTTATAACAGTAAGTCATAGATTTCGGAACCAGGTTTTAAACTGTAACTCATATCCAGCGGCAGGTATAGACTCTGACCATATCTCATTACTTATGAACTGTAGACTGAAACTAAAGAAAGGCAGGAAGTTAAGGAGATGGGACATGGATAAATTCAAGGAACCTGAAGTTTTTGATTCAGGGGGAGCTTTAGGCAACAATTAACAGAAACGGGGGGAAATAACTCAGAAGCCGGATGGGTAGCTTTGAGAGACAAATAGTGAAGGAAAACATAAAAATACAGTAAATGAAGTAGGCAAAATGGATTGCAGACGAAAAAGGAATGAGATTGACAGGAAGTGCAAAATGGCTAAGCAGGAGTGGCTAGAAGCAAAATGCAGATCTGTAGAAGAATGTATAACTAGGGAAAAAATATATACCACCTACAGGATAATGAAAGAGACGTATGGACAAAAGAAATGTATGAATATCAAGAACTCAATAGAAAACCACCTCTGAGCAAAGAAGGGAACGCTGAAAGGTAGAAAGAATATATAGAGAGGCTCTACGAAGGAAACATACGAAACATATTGTAGGATTGGAGGAGGAAGTAGATGAAGATGAAATAGGAGATATTATACTGAGAGAAGAATTTGACAGTCCACTGAAAGACCTAATTCGAAACATATTCCATGGAGTAGGAGATATACCCTCAGAGCTACTGAAGTTAAGTCTCTGGGAGAATCAGCCATGACGAAGGTGTTTCACCTCGTTTGTAAGACGCATGAGACAGGCAAAATACCATCAGACTGAAAGAAAAATGTAATATTCCCCATTTCAAATCGATCTCAGGTGCAGACAGGTGTGAGAATTACAGAATCATCAATTTAATAAGTCATGGTTGCAACATTTTAACATGAATGATTCCCAGAAGAATGGAAAATCTGGTAGAAGCTTCCCACGTGTGAGAAATTTTGATGTGTAATTTTTCTTGCAACATCTACTTTCTACTGTATCTATTTCATGCATCCCGCGTTTTTAAATTTTACAACTATTGTCGTAGCTATTTAAAATTCATAAGCACAAACTTTTAGGTCTCTGTGTATGGGGTTATGAATTTGTATGGAATTACGATAAATTATTTTATACTGTCTAGTCTGTTTTAAAACGTTTTATTTTAAAAACAAAAATATTTCAATAGCTATTTTTTTCTGATTTTTGGTCTAGTGAGTCTGATATTTTTAAATCGATTTCAAACATTATGATGAGATTACAGCAGACATGTGGTAACTACCAGGTCAATTTCAGTTGTATTCTGTGAGTCAATCAGTTTAACGTGAAAAAGATCGTGAAGGTAAAAAGAGGAAGAGTCGAGCTCTCACGGGGTTTACCATCAATCATTCTTACCGCGAAATATTCGTGATATGAAAAGAGAGAAGGATAAACAGCAGTGGTACAAACATGTCGTCCGCCGCATATCAGATAAGAAACCATCATGTTCTTACCTATATTGAATGTTTCAAGTCTGTAACTCATCGGGAAGCTAGCAAATTCTACTTTTTACCATGACTTTGAAATTAAATATTTTTTGCCCATTGCGCAACTAACGTAAGAATGCAACCAAGAGACTGGGAGTTTCGGCGACCAACATGGCGGGTCGCGACTCTGCGACGCCGCTACTCAAGTATCCCAGCGCCTCTGGGTCGCGGAGGACCTCAGTCGCTCGGAGACCTGAGTATCCCCGTGTGAATAGGGCCCTAGTTCGTTTCGCGACCTCTCCGCTCCACAGCCCGCATCGACTCACTCCTGTGTCATGTAATATTCTAACGAAATCCATCCGTCGCGTGGAACTACCGGCATTAAAGTGGCATTGACATCTCGTTGATGATGAACTGTGTTACTATGTCGTCAATTATAGATGAACTAATTACCATTCCAATTAGGAAGGTAAATTCTGAAAACTGATGCCGTGCCCAAATTATATGCTCGCGTGCCAGTAATGCCACTGGTCCGCCATCCCTGGCCTAGAGGCAGACTTGATCTTTCAGGCACTAAATCATCCAGAAAGCAGGCGAGGCTGTTTGCACACTTAGCACTAACAAGGGACACCTTTGACTTCGCACGCTCGGAAGGACACGAAACCCTGCTTAGAATAACAAGCAGTCATAAACAAAACAGTGGGCCTGTGTAATTTCCATGCAAAACGTTGCACTTGTCTGCTAGCGCCACTAGATGGTGGCGTAGTGTAGCTGCACTAACCAGTGCTCCAGTTGCGTGAGTGGTATAGCTGCAGTACGTACTTGTCTCTTTGGAGATTTCACTAGCGAGTTACTGCGTACAGTGCAGTGATATTATGAAGAGAATTAATCCTACGCAAGTGATCCAGATATTAGGGACCAAGTTGCGATATGCTGAATACGGAAATGACATCGGGATGGACGATATGGAGTTCGTGGATAAATTATTATGTTATTTGTGCAAGTCTTCAGTATGTGATTTACAACCAATTTTTTGCTTCTACGTATAAGTCTATGTTGTAATATATTTGACGAAAACTAGGGCATGACATTGACATACCAACATCATCATCTGAATAAAAAACCTAGCAATTAAAATTGCTACACCACGAAGATGACGTGCTACAGACGCGAATTTAACCGACAGGAAGAGGATGCTGTGAGATACAAATGATTAGCTTTTCAGAGCATTCACACAAGGTTGGCACCGGTATGACACCTACAACGTGCTGACATGAGGAAAGTTTCCAACCGATTTCTCATACACAAACAGCAGTTGACCGGCGTTGCCTGATGAAACGTTATTGTGATGTCTCGTGTAAGGAGGAGAAATGCGTACCATCACGTTTCCGATTTTGATAAAGGTCGGATAGTAGCCTATCGTGATTGCGGTTTATCGTATAGTGACACTGCTCCTCGCGTTGGTCGCGATCCAATGATTGTTAGCAGAATATGCAATCGGTGGGTTCAGGAGGGCAAAACAGAACGGCGTACTGGATCCCAACGACCTCGTATCACTAGCAGTCGAGATGACAGACAACTTATCCGCATGGCTGTAACGGATCGTGCAGCCACGTCTCGATCCCTGAGTCAATAGATGGGGACGTTTGCAAGACAACAACCATCTGCACGAACAGTTCGACGACGTTTGCAGCAAAATGGACTATTAGCTCGGAGACCATGGCTGCGGTTACCCTTGACACTGCATCACAGACAGGACCGCCAGCGATGGTGTACGCAACGACGAACCTGGGTGCACGAATGGCAAAACGTCATTTTTTAGGATGAATCCAGGTTCTATGTACAGCATCATGATGGTCGCATCCGTGTTTGGCGACATCGCGGTGATCGCACATTGGAATCCATATTGGCGTACCACCCGGCTTGATGGTATGGGGTGCCACTAGTTACACGTCTCGGTCACCTCTTGTTCGCATCGACGGCACTTTGAACAGTGGCGTTACATTTCAGATGTGTTACGACCCGTGGCTCTACCCTTCACTCGATCCCTGCGAAACCCTACATTTCAGCAGGATAATGCACGATCGCATGTTGCAGGTCCTGTACGGGTCTATCTGGATACGGAAAATGTTCGACTGCTGCCCTGGCCAGCACATTCTCCAGATCTCTCACCAATTGAAAAAAATCGGGTCAATGGTGGCCAGTCACTACTCTTGATGAACTGTGGAATTGTGTTAAAGCTGCATGGGCATCTGCATCTGTACACGCCATCCAAGCTCTGTTTGACTTAATACCCAGGCGTGTCGAGGCCCTTATTCTTGGTACTGATTTCTCAGGATCTGTGTACCCAAATTGCGTGTCAGTTGTAGTATAATATATTTGTCCAATGAATACCCGTTTATCATCTGCATTTCTTCTTGGTGTATCAATTTTAATGGCCAGTACTGTATTAGGGTGGCTTTTGATATTGGACTGCGTGAATGCAAAAGTGATTTGGAATGTGATAACGTAGCTTTACCGATGTGTGCACAGTCTTCTTTTCCACTTTATTGCAACCACTTCATCGATATCCCCCATCTGCATTTTGAGGACTAATACAAATACTTTCAGGTGTGTGTTACTGCTGTCTATGTGTTTTGCTCTATTATACTTTAATAAGAGAGTTTTTGTCGCTGCTGACTGAATGGCGTCATTAAATTACATATAATTTCCTTCCTATAGTACTGATATCTCGTTACCTTGTTTCTCTCTCTTAAACGTTACGTGATGTACAATGCAACGTTCTGCGTGTAAATGACACACGCCAATGTCCTGTTTATGATTACCTGTTATTCCAAGCATGATTTTGTGCCGTTCCGAGCGTTCGAGGTCAAAGGTTACTTTTCTAAGGCGAAGATCATTGCTGGCAGATACCGACGTATGACAAAGTTCTGATTGCCAATAACGGTGTATCTGTAAAATGATTGTGCAATTATTTTAAACGAAGTTGTGTTTATACATATACATGTGGCGTCTGTTCCGAAACAGACGCTACATGTATATGTATATAATATGCCGGTGACGGGCAATGATCCTATCGTTAGTGGGGAGGGGTGGGCAAGTTTGAAACCCTTACTCTTACGGGAATTAGTTTCATAACTACGAGTTTGAGTACTGTGGGCAGGGCGAAGCTGGGAATTTGTATCTGACGGGAGGCGTGCCTAGGTAGTCCTTGCAGGTGCGGTGATCACTATGTCCCCAGTGGTGTAGGGGTCAGCGCAACTGCCTAGAAAGCAGGAGACCCGGGTTCGAATCCCGGCTGGGTGCACATTTTCAGCTTTGCCCAATCGCAGTTGATGTCATATATTCTATGAATATGAAGTTGTGTTTAATTAAATATCGCTCTAAATCATGTAAAACTTTTCATTTGGTTGAAATAAGATCGCTAGTGGAAGAATTTGGAGGTAGCTGTGACTCGTGTACTCTCTAAGCGAGTGACATTACTAGTATTATTTCTAAAAAAAGGTGTGATGGTACACGCAAAGCTGTTCAGTCTGCACATGTCACATACTTTAGTTTTTCGTAACGATGTTGCTGCTTTGGACAGTATCATTATCTGATAAGGCACAGATGGTGCAAATTCCGACGATTCGCACTGGGGCTTGTATACAGGTACGCAGAGCTGTTATCTCAAGGCCTCCAAATTTGGCAGCAGGAGGAGAGGCAGTGCTGATAAGTTAAAGCGCCTCAGGAGCAAAGTCCACGGTGGAGGGGACATCATCCTGAGCAATGGGCGGGTCCGGTAGAGTTAAACGTACTGTGTTACCTGGAAAAACCAGTGACGGCATGCGCAAGAGAAGAGAGCTCACGAGAAACCACAAATTACTTTAATCCACAGATTGATGTGCGGTCACGTAGTCAGAATGAATACACAATTGTCACGTAGTCAGAATGAATGCGTAATAGCCACGTAGAATAAATACGTAATGCTTACATATAAGCTATGTGCAAAGTATAGGGTTATAAATACGAGAGTTGGAACTTAAATAGCGGCCACACTATACAATGAAATCTACTATTGTCGCTGATAGCACACGTTTTAATATACCTACCTTACCTCCGACCTAATGGACTCGCCCGTCCCACGTCATCGGCGTGCGCACAAACGAGGGAAACAGTCACTTGTGAACGAGCGCTCTAACGTAACGGTGTCACTATGTTTTCGAAACAGGAACAACGGAGTTGGATCAAGATTGAATGTGCCAGAGGTCGTACAGCACGACAGTGTCATCAAGGTCTTCAAGAGGCGTGCGGGGAATCGGCACTGCCGTACAGACCAGTGGCACGTTGAGTATAAGCCTTCAAAGACGGTCGGCAAACTGAGGCAGACATGCATCGGGCAGGTCGTCCTAGCGTCTCTGGGAAAGAATTGTATACAGTTATCGAGGGCAGACGATTTGTGAGCTCGCCCACGAAACCGGATTACCGCATACGACAGTGCTTCGCATCCAGAAGGAACGCCTGGGCATGCGAAACATTGCATCACGACGGATTGCGCATGAATTGCCAGAAATGCAGAAATAGATGCGTTACGACACTGCTCAGACGCACTAGGAGCGCTATGAGTGCGAAGGAGAGGCTTTCTTACGCCCTATCGTAGCATTGGATGAGACGTGGACCACATCGTAGGAGCCAAAACTGAAACGCCAATCCAACGAATGGCGTCATAACAGGTCGCCGCGGAAGTCAATAGTGCGTCAGAGTCCCAGTAAGATGAAAGTTTTAGTGATTCTCGTGTACGACTGTGATGGTGTTATCCTAACGCATTACTTTACTCCACGGCAGACCATCAATGCAAAGTATTACTGTTCGTGTTTGGAGCATCACCTGCGGCCAGCTTTGCGAAAGAAGCGGCAACACGTTCTGCGCAACCCATCCATCATTTTGCACGTTCGACTCTAATATCCTTTTGCACTGATCACAATATCGTACGCTCAAGGGTGATTCCAATAGACGACGGTTGGAATTTAAATAGTGGCAACTATTTATTCATAACCCATACAAAAGCTTTACATGTTTGCACCTGTTACTGTCCTTCAAAGTAGCCACCAGCGTTGTATAGAATCAGTTGCCAGCGATGTGGAAGGTATAGTATACCATAGCAGAGACAGTCCTAGTGATGGTGCGAATGCAGCGGTCTGCTGCCTGTCGAATCTCTGCAAAAGTTCTGAAGCGAATGCTACGAAGTGGTTCCATCTTCGAAATCAAATCAAAATCACAAGGACTTAGATCCGTTCGGACGACGGAACTGAGAAGTACTGTACCATCCACTATACTCCCCGGATCTAAGTCCTGTGATTTTGATTTGATTCCGAAGATGGAACCACTTCGTAGCATTCGCTTCAGAACTTTTGCGGAGATTCGACAGGCAGCAGACCGCTGCATTCGCACCATCACCAGGACTGTCTCTGCTATGGTATACTATACCTTCCACATCGCTGGCAACTGATTCTACACAACGCTGGTGGCTACTTTGAAGGACAGTAACAGGTGCAAACATGTAAAGCTTTTGTATCGGTTGTGAATAAATAGTTGCCACTATTTAAATTCCAACAGTCGTATATTGGAATCACCCTTGCCCGTACGATATTGTGAACAGTGCAAAAGGATATTAGAGTCGAAAGTTAACAACAAATACATTATTGCAAACTGAAACACTGCGCCGGATTGATCAGAACTACCTTCATTCTGACTCACAAGGAAAGTACTTGGGCTCGAACAAACACACATACACCAAAATCGTGTGAGAGATAATGTAAAGATCCCTTATTGCACTAGTGATACTCCCGCATCTGCAAAACTCTGCAGTCGTTCGTTAGAGGCCTCTGCGTGTGCCATGTCGCATTGCACTTTGATCTGCCGGTTCGCCAGTATGGACGGTGCAATGTGCCTCTGATGTTGCGTTTTGTGATGTTATTTGTGTGGTGAAGCGTCAGATGGGGCGGCGATTGCTAATCAAACCTGCTAATGTATTGCGATTAGTTGAAATGAAGTTACGAAGAACCCTTCTTCGTGAAGATGGTTTTAGTGTAGAAGATGAATCATTTGCATGCTTTCTCGTATCTTATGGTACAGAAATATGAGAATAAGTTAGATACTATTTTTACAAACTCATAATAATGATAATAGGGATGATAATGACGAACAACTCATTGCAATAGGTAGTGCTACGGTAAGTGCGGGAAGAGGCGATGGAAGCAGTGGCAGTGAATACCAACAGTCTTTCGGGAAGATTAAAGTTGCAACTATCGTCAAGGCTTTTTATGACAATTCGCTAGAGAATATGTACGATGATTATTACATAAGTTATAGTTATCTGCATTACGTATGGCGTCTACAATTACATCTACAGTGCTATCTAGGGCATGGTTGCAGAGCTTTGCAGAAAAACGACACCCACCAGCACATTGAGGTGTATGTAGAGGTCCTGTAACCAAACATTCATACAGATATGTTTGTTCGAGGCCATGTACTTTCCGTGTCAGTCTGGTAGGAAATAAACGACAAAGTAAATAAAAGAATTCGTGCTAACATAGGGTAGCGGAGAAAATACATCTATCACATCAAAAGTCAAGTCCGAAAAAAAGTATTATATCACACTCACACACACACACACACACACACACACACACATATATATATATATATATATATATATATATATATATATATATATATATATATATATAATTATTAAACCAGTGAAGTGACAAAATTTATGTTTTCCCTTGTTCTGTATACAGATGAGACTGTTTACCGACTACGTAATATGCGCCATGTAGTTGTTCTAGAGAAAAGCGAGCGTCTGTTGCATTCTGTCCATCTGCCCATCCGCACTCTTTTCCCTATTACTCCACCACCTCTGCACCTACCTGCTCCCCCCTTGCCTTCCTTCTGTCTTCCACTTACCCCCCCACCCCATTCCCTCGTGTGCACATCACCTCCTCCTCCAACTCTCTGTGTATTTCCTCTTTCCCTAGTCGTACTTACTTCAAATGCTTTGAAAACATCAGAAAATGCCCACAAAGTTATTTTCACAGAAAGTAAACGAAATGACACCAGTAAACAACGCTACTACGACTTTTGTTTTCCACTGCTGACAACATCACATATCTGGTAGTTGAGGCAAAGTCTAACTTAAGAGTCACGAAACTCCCAATGAATTTCTGCAACTTCACGACTGCAGCGCCGCCAAGCGGCTGGGTCGTATAAACACACCGCCGAACGACTGAGTAACGGATGTGTGTTGTGAGTGAAGCAGCACATTCGAAATACTTTCGTGTTTGGAAGCTTTTGTGGCGCTGTAAATTGTAGCAACTAATAATTCGGAAATCTCTCATTTGCAAAGGTTGCTCAGAAGTAAGAGAATAATGTTTCGAATAATAAGTGTTCATTTACGGTGGTTAGTTAAACTTTTAGGCTTAGCAGCAAATCTTTAACAATTCACTCACGTCCAATCTAATGCTGTTAATCGGATTCTCAAATACTAGATCACTGTTTCATAATATGGCTGCTGTATGAAAGTAATGTCTGAATGCTACCAACAGTAGTCAGTCGAACTATTTCAGTAGAGCCTCCTTAGTTACGTACCTGTTTCACAAAAATTGTAGGCCTATATACAGCTAGTTTGGTGGTTACCTTCTAGTCTGATAAAGTGAATATGCCGCGGCGGAACGGCCGAGCGCATTGAGGCGCTGTGTTACGATGCGCGAAGCCTTTCCCCGTCAGGAGTTCGAATCCTCCCTCGGGCATGGATGTTTGTGCCGTCTTTAGTATAAGGTAGTTCATAAGTAGTTTGTAAGTTTAGGGACTGATGACCCCGCAGTTACGTCCCACAAGATAACAAACATTTGAACATTTTAAAGTGAATATGTTGCTACAAATAAATATGTCTATACATAAACTGTTAATATTAGCAAGTCACATTTTTGAATATGTTCGGTTTGATACTTGCCAAGTAGCTAAAAAAATTTATAATAGGTACACGAAAGGCACAAAATCAAGGACAAGGTGAAGAGTGTTTATAAAGCGATGCAGAATCTAGTCTCTTATAATGTAAAAATCGTATGAATTTGTAAAATATTACAGTGTTCGAAATCTCGTGCAATCTGACACTACGCACTGAGCACTTCAATATAATCAGTCGTTTTATATTTGAGCACATCAGGTTGAAATTCAATCCTGCTTTCATAATGATTAAGACTCAGCTATTGTGAACTGTATGTATTACACTGCACTGACAATTTGCAAAGGTTGCTCAGAAGTAAGAGAATAATGTTTCGAATAACAAGTGTTCATTTACGGTGGTGCCATTAACAGAAGCAGTGATATTACTTTAATGTTTTTTTTTTTTTTATATTTGTATTAGAAAGTTTACAACCACGTTCAGTGACTAGGAAATATGAAAGAAAAAGCATTAAACACAGTAACTTCTCAGTTTGTAGCGTGCCATTCCTGCCTACTGCCTACTGGCCGCTGGGAGCGCTTGTATCGCTTCAGCTGCAATTTTTCCTTACAGAGTTTCGCGACGGTCTGTGATATACTGTTGTTGAGGCATTCTATCTCACGAAACATTGCTACTTCCGTGTATGATTTCCGCCAATCACCTGAACGTAGGGCAGAAGTTGGTAGAACTTCAATTTTGAATGTCCATTTATGAAGACAGCTGAAGATTTTAATGCATGGTCAGAAAGATAGCCTAATGTCAAACCTATGTAATTATATGAAATCTCGTTCATTTTGTTACTGTTTACTGATACATATATACATACTTTTCATTTCCACACATATTTGGCAACGCACCTTTCTACTTACATAAGTTTCATAGTTCTTCTTGTACAACCTATGGCAATTACGTTCAGTGAATAGTCCATAACATTAACGTAGAGCCGCGGTGGAGTGGCCGAGCTTTCCATGGCGCCTAGCTACGGAGCGCGCCGCTGCTCGGCGGCGGAGGTTCCAGTCCTCCCTCGGTCAGGGATGTATTTGTTGTCCTTAGCATAAATTAATGTAAATAGATTGTAAGTATAAGGACTGATGACCAGAGTAGTTAAGTCCCATATATTTAGAAATATTTGAACATTTTAGATGAAATGTTCAAATATTTGTAAACCTATTGGACGATACTGCTATGGTCATCAGTCCCTACACTTACAATCTACTTATACTAAGGACAAAACACACACACACACACACACACACATACACACACACACACACACACACCTATGCCCGGAGGAGAGCTCGAACCTCCGGCGGGAATGGTCACCCGTCCGCAGCATGACGCCTTAGACCAAACAGCCATTCCTCGGGGCAACGTAGATGAGCTATGGACTGCAGTTCTCTCACTGTCCATCGAAATAATCACCTCCCATAACAATGCACCGCCGATCTCTCTGATACATGTCCCAGAAACTCCGTACGAAGTCTTCGTTTAGGATGGTGTGCAAAAGCCTCGTCACGTTTCGTTGGAAGTCAGGAATATCATCAAATATCTTTCCTTTCAATGCTATTTTGAGTCGAGGGAATAGGAAGAAACCCGAAGGACTAAGATCCAGCGAAAACGGTGGATGTTCAAGTTGCACGACTATGTGGGGCATACTTATGGGATGCGACTTATTTCGAAAAACAGTAAGGTAAGTGTAGCTGAAAGTTCATCTACGTTAATGTTACAGGACTATTCGTCAGATTTTACTGTCAGAGGTTGTATAATTTCCTTCTTTATATACAAAGCAGAGTGTCCACATGTTCGTGTGTACCTATGCATACAAATCTACAGTTTTGTTCTAATCTTTATGAATACAGGATATGAGAACGAGATTGCTTAGCGACTTGCAACCAACTTTAAACATAAATTCAAACCTACATTGAAATTTTTCTCGCAGGCAACCTTAGCAAAATTATGAAAGGAAGAAAGGTGCTCGCTTACTTATTTCCCGCTGTGCATGGATTGAAACTACGGCATTCGGTATGACGTTTCAATTTATAATTTCTACACTACAAATTGTAGCCCCAAGAAAATTTACAGACACTATAGACACATATAGCAGAATGTACCGTCGAAATTGGAGTAGCCGAGCGGTCTAAGGCGCCTCACTGCGGAGCACGCGGTTGCTCGCCGTCGGAGGTTCGAGTCCTCCCTGGGGCATAGGTGTGTGTGTTGTCCTTAGGTTAGTTTACCTTAGTTTAAGTTGTTTGTAAGTTACGGACTGATGACCATGCAGTTTGGTCCGATAGATTTACAAACATCTAAACATTCGTACCTTCGAAATTGTATCACAGTACGAGACGTAGTTCATGCGATATGAACACATAAACAGTAACGTTAATGGAAAACCGCCCCAGCACACACCAAGTTTAAATCTATCACCTCTTTACTACTAATTGTATTCGGCACTTATGCAAATGAATATAGAGTATAACTGAAAAATTATACAATTGTATGACATATAACTCAATAAATATGATATCATACGAATTTTAAATGTCATTTGTATTTTGATTACTATCTTTCTATATTTTGATACTGCGCTTATAATTTTGTACATTATGCAAAACAACTTTATTTCTTATATACTCTACGATAAATATAACATGGTTTTAGGAAAAAGGAGATTTACACAGAGAAAAGATAGGAGAAATACTAAATTACTCCAATAATAAAAAATAAATAAAAACCCGGGCAACGCCAGGTTTTCAGCTAGTCTTTATATATAAAGCAGAGTGTCCGTACGTTTGTGTGTACGTGTTGCATACAAGTCTACAGGTTTGTTCCAGTCCCTATGAAATTTTGCACCGGAAGCTTCAATTCATGAGTTCGGTCGCTTAAGTGTAAGGATCACGTGCAACACATTGTTCATGAGATATGACGTCATAAACAATGAGAAGCGCGAAAAACTGCTGCATCAAATGACAATGTTGCACTTTTTCTCCTAAACCGCCGGACCGATTATGTCCAAATTTGGTACACTTACACGTTAGCGTGAGGTAACGATGCTGTCCGAGTAAGAACCACATA
Source organism: Locusta migratoria (assembly GCA_026315105.1). Lineage (NCBI taxonomy): Eukaryota > Metazoa > Arthropoda > Insecta > Orthoptera > Acrididae > Locusta > Locusta migratoria. The sequence goes on from CM048744.1 coordinate 569,649,320, forward strand.
CGATACATAGTTCAGGAGATATGACGTCATAAATAATAGGTGTACCAAGAAACTGCCACATAATGCGACGAGATTTTATTTACACACTGTATGAGAATGAGAGTAATTAGCGACTTAAAACTAACTTTGAACATAATTTCGAACCTTTATTAAACTATTTCTCGCTGACAACCACATCAAAGTACTGAAAGGAAAAAGTTTCTAGCTTACTACTTTCCTGCTGTTCATGGAGCACGACTACGGCATTTGGTATGACATTACAGTCTATAATTTCTACACTACAAATTGTACTCACAGGAAATTTTACAGATAGTGTACACACATACAGTTGAATGTAATTTCGTAATTGTACAACCGTACGACTCGTAGTTTATAAGGACATAAACAGTAACGTTCATGGAAAACCGCCCCATCACGCATCAGGTTTTAATCAAAATGTTTGTAAATCTATCGGACCAAACTGCGTGGTCATCAGTCCACAGCTAACAAGCTACTTAATCTAAGGTAAACTAACCTACGGACAACACACACACACACACACACACACACACACACACACACACACACACACACACACACACACACACACATATGCTCCAAGGAGGACTCGAACCTCCAACGGCGAGCAACCGCGCAATTCGCGGCGAGGCGCCTTAGACCGCTCGGCTATTCCATCGCGGCCAGGTTTTAATCGATTACTTTGTTACAACTATGTTCGCAACTGATTTTACCGACATACAGCTCTTAACGAATGAATATATAACTGCAATATTATACAATTGCATAACGTTTAATTCAATAAATATGAGATCATATATACTGCGATGGGTAAAAGCCTGCCACATCATGCACTACGTATTAACACATTTACGTATTTACCAGTAAAGACACCATTATTCAGCTTAAGGAAATCCCTGAAAGGTGACTGCTAATGACAATTTTGAACCAACTTGGAACCAACTTTGAACTGTGAATCGCGCGCGGCTGCAGGTGAAAGCAACAGACTTCTATTGAGCTACAAGGAAAGGAAGAGAATGAAACAGTGTACATCCAACGAATATCCATTATTTCCGACAGAACTATCTTTTTAAATTCCAGAGACCGCAGTTTCCAGTGAGACTTGCATTTTCTATTACGTTCAATAAATCACTGGACAGTCTATTTAATACTGTGAAGTGGATCTGACATATCCATGTTTCTGAAATGGACAATATTATGTCAATTTTTCAGCGGTTGCCACACCAAAGAAATTATTCGTATTACATCCTGGACAAGTCACATGAAAATAATATTGTTTTTAGTAAAGTTGCGGATAAAAAGAATGTATGAATGTTACATATCATTTGTATTTTGGTTACTGACTTTCTCTATTTGGATACTATAAATCAGGCAAGACAGCCTTATTTATTATATATTCTCCAATAAATATAACATGATTTTACAAAAAGGAGAGCGACAGAGAGAGAATGGATAGGAATAAATAAATAAATACCCGGGCAATGCCGGGTTTCAGCTCACAGTTCTGCTGAATAGCGAAGAGTGTGCACGTGTTATTTATTACAGTTGTGTCTGCAGTATCCGCCAACTTTGTTTTGTTTAGCGCTTCGCGGTGGTATAGGGCGCTTATTAGGCGAGGTACTCTGGAATAGTACCGCGAGTAGGCACCACTACTAGCCACTGGACTGCTACGGATGACGACATGGCTCACGTCACGGACTTCGGCATGGACAGCACTACAAAGGACCTACATCAACAGCAACAACAACAAGGTGACACCAACAAACAAGGCGTTAAAGCCTTGACGCTACCAGACACGAAACTTAAACATCGGGAAGAAAAACTGGCCGAACGTAGCAGACGTCGGAAACAGGCACTAGACGGAAATAGAAGAATTAGACAGAAATATTTACACGACTCCGACGATGAGTACGACGACACACTGACATCAGACTTCAACGAAAACACCTTGACCAATACGGGAGGAGAAACCATGGAGTGCCAAACTGCTGATGGCGTCAGAGACGAGGAAGGGTTCCGTCAAGTCAAAAGTAAGAAGTCGTCGCGGCGCCGGACAACGAAGAAGGTTACAACAACAACGCCACAACCCCTGCAAACGTCAAACAAGTTCGACGTTTTAGCAGGACCATCCAATCAGGACACACCACCGGCAGCTGACGTACCGTCAACGACACCACAACAGAGACCACCTCAGATACCACCAATAGTCATCTACGACAGCACAAACCACGTTAAACTGTACCGAGAACTGAAGGACCAGATTGATGGCGGGCTTAAGGCAGCGTATACGGGAGATGGCGTCAAGTTTTTCGTAGACACCATGGATGACTACAACAAACTTCTCGCCTATTGTAAAACTAGGAAAATACCATTTCATACATACCAGGACAGCAACACCAGAGATTTAAAAGTGGTAGTAAAAGACCTACCACCTACGGTCACTGAGGATGAGGTCAAGCTTGACTTAGAAGATCAAGGTTTCACTATTAGACAGGTACATCAATACAAAAGGAAGAAGCAAGGGAAGTTGTACCCACTACCTGTATATGCAGTTACTCTACCGCAGAATGACAAGACAGACGAAATATATGGAGTGAAGTACGTACTATCGACAAAGGTGCGAGTCGAGGATTATCGCTCGCGGAACGAGCCCACACAATGTAAAAAATGCCAGAGATGGACGCATACCACCAACTACTGCTGGTTGCCGGCTCGTTGTGTTAAATGTGGGGATATGCACCCCAGCAAAGAGTGCGCGCTTACACAGACCGTGGATCCTAAGTGTGCAAATTGCAACGGACAACATGCAGCTTCATGGAAAGGGTGCCCAGAATATCAAATGACTTTTAAGAGGTTCCGCGCTCCAATTAAGACACCTGGCAAACAACAAAAGGAAACACCGAAGAACGACACAACCGTCAAGCTGGTTGTGGCAGACACCGCAGGAACAGCATCACCAACTCAGACGATTCAACGGGAACAGGACACAATACACCGACTGCAAGAAGAGCAGACTTACGCATCTGCACTACAAGGACGCAGAAGAGACACCAGGCGAACCAGGGCGCCAAGAGACAGAGCCGCAGATGCGGCGCTTACAGAAGTCACCAGAAGTTCCTCAGTAGCCAGAATTTTCTTACTAAGCTTGTCACAGCTGGCAGGAGAATGCTGGCAGCTAAGGACAAATTATCAAAAATTGTGATACTGGTTGAAACGTTAGCGTTACTGGAAGCAGTCGAGTAACACCATGGAGGTCAATACGACAGATCTGAGAATATGTATCTGGAACGCCACTGGGGTTCGGAAAAAGAAAAACGAATTACAGGATTTCATCTTCAGGCACAAGATTGACATTGTGATGTTATCTGAAACCCACTTACGACCGCACCAAACCTTCAAATTAAGAAATATGGTGGGATACCGCACGGACAGACCAGCTAGAGGTGGCGGAACTGCAATTTTCCTCCGTCGATCGATCACCCACAGACCTATCGATCTACCACAACTTCAAGAACTAGAAGCAACGGCAGTCTCAATCCGGACAGAACTTGGAGAGGTCACTCTAGTAGCTACGTATCTTCGTCCTCGGGCGCGGCTGGTTCCACAAGACCTGGAAAACATCCTTGCGCCTCATGGGAAGACATTTATCGCAGGAGATTGGAATGCAAAACATCCCACTTGGAATTCCCGAGTAACAAATCCAAGAGGCACCCAACTCCACCAGCTGGAACAAGAACTGGAGCTTGAAGTGTGGGGACCAACCGAACCCACACACACACACCAAATCTACCGAACCAACGGCCGGACGTATTAGACATCGCTATCACTCAAGGACTCGGGCTCGACCCCCGGCTGATTACGGTCAACGACTTGTCGTCAAACCACGACCCGGTCCTTGCAGTACTGCCACGGACGGGGACCATACGCCGGCGCAGGACATATCAGGAGAACAACTGGACACAATTTAAAAGATACTTAAATAACAACATAGACCCAACTATGGCAAAACAAACACCACAGCAGATAGACTCTGCCGTAGTCGTCTTAACGAAGAAGGTCCGCAAAGCCCATAACTTGTCTCTACTTACGATTTCGGAAGAGGCGCACCACATGGAAACATTACCACCGATGCTAGAAGAACTTCGGCATCAGAAGAACAGCTACAGGAAACTCTGGCAACACACAAGAAATCCAGTGTACTGCAGACAATCCCACCGACTTCAGCGACAACTACGAAGACGACTACAGGAATGGAAAATAGAGAGGTGGAAGGATAAAATGTCGAACTTCCTGCTCCAGACGAAAGATGAGTGGCGACTGGTGAAGAACATCAGGGAAGAGCCCACGCCAAAAAGACCGTTGCAAACTCCACAGGGGTTAACGGAAGACCCATTAACCAAAGCTGAAACATTCGTCACCACCTACTAACAACAAACACCCCTGCTACAAGAACAACTAAACCCTGCCCAACGGGAGCATGAGGCCGCTAGAAGAACTTCGGCATCAGAAGAACAGCTACAGGAAACTCTGGCAACACACAAGAAATCCAGTGTACTGCAGACAATCCCACCGACTTCAGCGACAACTACGAAGACGACTACAGGAATGGAAAATAGAGAGGTGGAAGGATAAAATGTCGAACTTCCTGCTCCAGACGAAAGATGAGTGGCGACTGGTGAAGAACATCAGGGAAGAGCCCACGCCAAAAAGACCGTTGCAAACTCCACAGGGGTTAACGGAAGACCCATTAACCAAAGCTGAAACATTCGTCACCACCTACTAACAACAAACACCCCTGCTACAAGAACAACTAAACCCTGCCCAACGGGAGCATGAGGCCGCTACAGTGCAGATAGTCAATCAGTTCATCACGTCAGAAGATCAATCACTTCCAAGACTGGCAACACCTAGCGAAGTGCGGAGTATCATCAGGAAATTACATCCCAATAAGACATCAGGAGCAGACAAAATCAGCAACCAACACCTCAAAAACCTTCCGAGGAAGCCACTGGTACTGTTGACTAGAATATTCAACCGTTGCATTTTGACAAGATACTTTCCTGTGGCATGGAAGCTAGCTAAGGTAGTGCCAATACCTAAACCGAGGAAAGACACGACGCAACCAGCCAACCATCGCCCCATCAGCCTTCTCAGTGGTATGGGGAAGACCTTTGAGAGGGTAATACAAAAGCGGATACTGGAACCACTAGTAGAGGACGGAACTATAAGCGAGGAACAATACGGTTTCCAGAGAAAACTGTCGGCGGAACTCCAATTACTACGTTTGGCAGAGCACTTCACCAGGAACATGAACGTAACCAAAGCAACGGCCGCCGTATTTTTGGATATAGAGAAAGCTTACGACAAGGTGTGGAGGGAACTCCTCATTCGGAAGTTACACGAGCAAACGCCCATACAGGATTGTTACATCAAGCTTATCGCGAGTTATCTTCACGACAGAACTATGATGGTGGCGGTGGAGGGGAAGACATCATCAACCAGACCCGCAGCAGCTGGGCTACCGCAAGGTTTGGTGTTATCGCCGATCCTGTTTAATATATACGCTAACGACATTCCAACGGTGGAAGGAGTGCAAATTGCACAATTCGCCGATGACACGGCTTTTATAACCAGCGGAAGGCAGGTTCAAGCTAACATAACACGGCTCCAACGACAACTAGACAGAACTGCTGAATGGTGTAGGCTGAATAAAGTACAACTCAATGCAGCAAAAACCACGGCGATCTATTTATCCAGGAAACGACCACAGATGCCAACTAACTTACGACTTCATGGACAGGTCATCCCATGGGGGGGCGGCGGTCACTTACCTGGGAGTTACCCTGGATAAGCACTTTTTTCTCCACAAACATATTGATAACTTGCGACCTAAGGTCTATGCAATGGCCAAAAACTTAATGCCGTTCTTTCTCAGCGCAGAGTTGAATACCAGTACCAAACTGCGACTATACAAAGCAACAGTGCTATCCAAAATGTTATATGGCAGCTCAGTCTGGGGCCTAGCTAGTGCGACCCAAATCTCAAGACTGCAAGTTATCCAGAATAAGACGTTACGATGGATCCTCAGGACTGGCCGTTACACGAGAAATGTGGACATCCACCAGGAACTCCATATGGACACTCTCATGGAGGCAATTAAGAAGAGAACGACGAAGATACATAATAAAATAGATCATCTTAGGGCAACAGTCCATAACATCCAAACCTTAGGAATGACAGCCCCACGCCCGTGGCATAGGTACAAGGTGCCACGATCGTTAGTTACCTGAACAAAATGTGTTAGTAAGAAGATGTGGTAACGTAATTTACATTGTAACCTTCATGTGAATTGCTCTACAATGGAACTACGTACTAAAATCAAGTGAGGTACCTTACGGACCGACATACTGGCCCTTAGAAGCCTACCCCCAAAGTTTATCGCACAATGAAGTTATCATTAACCCACATACCTCTGTTATCCCAGGAAGTGTAAGTCGCCAGTTGGCGATGGGACTTCATCTACCTTGTTCAACTGAAAAAAAAAAAAAAAAAAAAGTTTCAGCTAGTTACATTTAAAGCAGAGTGTCCGTATGTTTGTGTATACGTATTCCATACAAATCTACAGTTTTGTTCCAATCTTTTTCAAGTTTTGTACACGTAAGCTTTACTCAAAATGTTCAAATGTTTGTTAAGCTTAAGGGACTTAACTGCGGGGTCATCAATCCCTAAACTTACAAACAGCTTATGAACTACCTTATACTAAAGACGACACAAATATCTATGCCCGAGGAGGGATTCGAACCCCCGACCGTAGCGGCCGTGCAGACTGTGACTGGCGCGCCGCAGACCGCTCGGTTACAGCTGCCGGCTTCAATCACGAGGACAGTCGCCGAAAGAGTAAGAATTACATACAACACATCGTTCATGAGATCTGACGTCATAAAAACAATAAGATGCACGGAAAACTACTGCATTAAGCGACAACGCTGTATATTCTCTCCTGAACCACTGGACCGATTTCAACCAAATTTGGTACACATTTCCGTACTATGAGGTACTAATTCTGTACTGGTAAGAACCACAAAAGACACATGGTTCAGGAGATAGAACATCATAAACAATAAGAGTTGCAAGAAACTGACACATAATGCGACGAAACTTCATGAATACACTATATGATAATGACAGTACTTGGCGACTTGCAACAAACTTTAAACGTAGTAACAAACCCTAATTAAACTATTTCTCGCTGACAACCACATCCAAATAGTGAAAGGAAAGAAAGTTTTTCGCTTACTACTTTTCCGCTGTGCATGGACTACAACTACAGCATTCGGTATGACATTACAATATAAAATTTCTACATTAAAAATTGTAGCCGCAGGAAATTTTACACTATATACACATACAGCTGAATTTACCTTCGAAATTGTATCACAGTACGACACGTAGTTCATGCGATATGAGCACACAAATAGTGTCGTTTATGGAAAATCTCCCCATTAGGCACCAAGTTTTAATCTATTACTTCTTTACTACTAATTGTATTTGCTACAGATATAAAACAGGGTGTCCGTATGTTTGTTTGTGTGCACGTGTTGCATACAAATGAACAATTTTGAGTCAATCTTATTCAATTTTTTTACACGTAATCTTCAATCCATGAGGACGGTCGCCGGAGGTGTAAGAATCACGCATGATACATAGTTCACGAAATATGACGTCATGAACAAAGAGATGCGCGAAAAACTGCTGCATTTAGCGACAATACAGCTCATTTTCTCCTAAACCACTGGACCGATATCAACCAAATTTGAGACACATATTCGTTACCGTAAGCTAACAATTGCTTCAGGGTTAACAATCACATACGACACATGGTTCACAACATATGACGTCATAAACAATAGGAATCGCAAAAAACTGCGACATAATGCCTCGAGACTTTATGAATACGCTATACGAGAATGAGAGTAATTAGCGACTTGCAACAAACTTTAAACATAATTTTTAACCTTAAACTTTTTTTCGCTGACAACCATAGCAAAATGATGAAAGGAAAAAGGTTTCTCGCTTACTACTTTTCTGTTGTTTATGGGGTAAAACTATGGCATTCGGTATGATGTTACAATTTATAATTTGTATACTACAAATTGTAGCCACATATGACCACAAAAGCAGTAACGTTCATGGAAAAACGTCTCATCAAGCACCAGGTTTTAATAAATTACTTACTTTCTATAATTTTAGTTACAAGAGATTTTACAGACATACAGCCCTTATATAAATAAATGTATATCTGAAAATGGGAGGAATAAATAAATAAATACCTGGCCAATGCTGGGTTCTCAGCTAGTCTAATATATAAAGCAGAGTGTCCGTATTTTGCGTGTACGTGTTGCATACAAATCTACAGTTTTGTTCCAATCATTATGAAAGTTTGTACACGTAAGCATCAACCCATGAGGACGGTCACCATAAGTGTAAGAATCACGTAAGATACATAGTTCACAAGATATGACGCCAGAAACAATGAGATGCGCGAAAAACTGCCGCATTTAGCGACAATGCTGCTCATTTTCTCCTAAACCACTGGACCGATTTCAAGCAGATTTAGTACATACATTCCTTGCCGTGCAGTAACAATTGCTGCAGGGTTAAGAATCACATATGGCACATGGTTCAGAAGATATGATGGCATAAACAGTAGGAATCGCAAAAAACTGCCTCATAATGCGACGAATCTTTATAAATACGCTATATGAGAATATGAGTACATAACGACTTGCAACAAACTTAACAGATATTTTCAAACCTTTATTAATCTTTTTCTCTCTGACAACCACAGCAAAATGAAGAAAGAAACACAGTTTCTCGCTTACTACTTTTCCGCTGTTTATGGAGTAAAACTACGCTACAATTTATAATTTGTACACTATAGATTGTAGCCTCAGGAAATTTTACAGACAGTATACACACATATAGTTGAATGTGCCTTCTAAATTCTATCTCAGTACGACACGTAGTTCATGAGATATGAGCACATAAACAGTAATGTTCCGCTGTTCATGGACTAAAAACTACGGCATTCAGTATTACGTTACAATTTTTAATTTCTACACTACAAATTTTTGCCGCAGTAAATATTACAGACAGTATACATGCATATAGTTGAGTGTACCTTCTAAATTGTATCACTGCACGACACATAGTTCATGAGATATGAGACCATAAACAGTAACGTTCATGAAAAACCACCCCATCACGACCAAGTTTTAATGTGTTACTTCTTTACTACTATTTGTATTCCCAAGAGATTTTACAGACATACAGTCCTTATACAAATGAATATATACCTGAAATATGACAGGAATGAATAAATAAATACCCTGGCAACGCCGGGTTTTCAGCTAGTATATATACAGCAGACTGTCCGTATGTTTGTGTGTACGTAATGCATACAAATCTACAGTTTTCTTCTAATGTTCATGAAATTATGCACACGTAATGTTCAATCTACGAGGACGGTCGTCGTAAGTGTTCTCGAGATATGACGTCATAAACAATGAGATGCGCGAAAAACTGCTGAATCGAACGACAATGTTGCACATTCCCTAATAAACAACTGGTCCGATTTTATCTACATTTGGTGCACATATTCCTCACTATGAGGTAACAATGCTGTCGGGGTAAGAACCACATACGACACATGGTTCAGGAGATACAACGTCATAAACAACATAGTTGCAAGAAACTGCCACATAATGTGACGAGACATCATTCACACACTGCATGAGAATGACAGTACTTAGCGACTTGCAAGAAACTTTAAACTAATTTCAAACCTTTATTGTCCATATCTAGCTCACAAGTATAACATAATTATGAAACGAAAAAAGTTTCTCGCTTACTACTTTTTCGCTGTTCGTGGACTAAAACTACGGCATTCGGTACGACGTTACAATTTACAATTTCTACACTACAAATTGTAGCCACAGGAAATTTTACAGACAGTATACACTTATATATCTGAATGTACCTTCGAAATTGTATCACAGCACATAAACAGGAACGGTCATGGAAAACCGCCCTATCACGCACCAATTTTTAGTCTATTACTCCTTTACTAATAATTGTGTTCGCGACAGATTTTACAGACATATATCAGTTATACAAAGGAGTAAAAACCTGACAAATTATACACTTGTACAACATATAACTCAATAAACATGATATCATGCGAATTTTATATGCCATTTGTATTTTGATTGCTATCTTTCTTTGTTTGGATATTGCAGGTATAATTTTGTGAAGTGATGTAGTTTGCGGAATCTGGATGTAGTTGTAAAAACAAAATTAGCAGATGCTGACTTCGCACTCTATAAAAAAATGTTACTAGATAAGAGATTGTACTTCATAGCTGAAACCAAGCATGAAAATAATGAGAAGTCTTATAACAACGCCGCGGTGGAGTGGCCGAGCGCCCTAAAGCGCCTTGCTGAGGAGCGCTCGGTTGCTCGGTGTCGGAAATTCGAGTCCTCCTTCATGTATGGGTATGCGTTTTGTCTTTAACGTAAGTTAGTTCAAGCAGTTCGTAAGCCTAGGGACTCATAACCTCAGCAGTTACGTCACTTAAATTTACGAATACTTGAACATTTTCTTATAACATCAACGAACTCACTCACCTTGTACACATTGCCGATGTACTAACCAGGCAACGATACATCTCTAGCGTGGTGGATCCTGTTCTCCTTCCGTGTATTTGGACCTTGTGGATGGCCTCATTGCAACACGTTAAAGTGCGAACACCCGTGGCATGCAATGTCCCAGACCTTTTCGTCGCCCATTGCATTGCATTGCTGATTTGGTCTCCCTGTTGTGTCTGGATACACTACCCGCTGCTGCACCAGTCATCTTTGACGACATTAGAAGCAGCATGGACTGCTACACTCAAACAACACACCCAAAGCCTCTTTGATTCAATGCTGAAGCGTGCAGCAGCGGTTGTAGGTAGCAACGGCGGACAGTGCAAAATACTGGTTTCATAATCTTCCTCACTTCACGTCGGGCTGTATTTTCAAACATGTCACCTTTGTACAACGTGTTATCTCCCAGCCGTGGAGGAATGGCGGAGCTCTCTAAGGTGCCTTGCTGCGGAGCGCGCGTTTACTCCCCGTATGAGGTTCGAGTCCTCCCTCGGACTTGTGTGTGTGTGTGTGTGTGTGTGTGTGTGTGTGTGTGTTGACCTTAGGTTAGGTTAAATTAGTTTAAATAGTTTATAACCCTAGGAAATGACAACCACACTAGTAAAGTAACATGTAAGGACAGTTGTGAGTAAGGCGGACAGCCGACTTCGGTTTATTGGGAGAATTTTGGGAAGATGTACTTCACCTGTAAAGGAGACCGCGTATAAAACGCTTGTTGCGACCACGTCTTGAGTATTGATCAAGTGTTTGGGACCCGCAGCAGATCGGTTTGAAGGAAGACATAGATGCGGTTCAGAGGCGAGCAGCTAGATTCGTTGCCGGTAGGTTCGACCAATGCACGAGTGTCACGGAAATGCTCCGGTAACTCAATTGGGGATCGCTGGAAGATAGACGGCGTTATTTTCGTGAATTTCTGTTAAGGAAATTTATAGGGCCGGAATTTGAAGCTGAGTGTAGTACGATCTTGCTGCCGCCTATTTACATTTCGCGTAAAGATCACAAAGACAAGATAAGAGAAATTAGGGCTCGTCCGGAGGCATATAGGAATTCTTTTTTCCCTCGTTCCATTAGGGAGTGGAATAGGAACGGAAATGCCTAGTAGTGGTACAGTGTACCTTCCGCCACGCACCTTACAGTGAATTGCGGAGTATGTATGTAGATGTAAAGTCCCATAGATTTACAAACATGTGAACGTTTGATTTTCTATCTCCGAAATAAATGTGGCTGAAATATATCCGGCTCTGCTTGGCGTTAAATTATGGCTGCCCACTGGCGTACAACCTTTACAACCTTATTAAAGAACTTCCGGAAAGGATACGTACTGAACAACAACGTACCTGTGGGTGTATCTGAACTGGCTACCTGTCTGACAACCAGCCAGGGACGCAAACAACCACGCAACACTGAAAGCGTCACAAAGCGGACAATTGCTTCCTGCTCTAGAAAAACAAGCGACCCGCTGATCCAGAAGTTCTCATTAGAGACGACTCCTGCATACTGAACCTACATCTCGTTAACATTCCTCTGAATGACATTTCTGCTAGATATTCGCGTTCTTGCGACTGTTGTTACGTTCACTATGACTAGCATTGTATGTAGTCCCTCCCACAAAGCTTCACAATCATTGAGTTGGTCTTATGTTTCTTTGAAACTCCTTCCATCGATCTATTCCAAAGGATCATTGTAAATTTTCATACGAAAGATACGGAATATACCTCCTCGGTACTTCAGCCATACACAAGAAGTTAGTAGAATAGCTGCGTGAGTCCTGGACAAAAATCCTTGACTTCAGAAAGTTTCAATCAAGGTACAGAAGGTTTCGTTAACACCGAGACCAAAAAATAAAAATTCATTGTGTTTACCATTTAATTGGTATAGTTTATTGTTTTACTTATTCGAATGACACTTTTGCAGAGTACTTTAAATGAATACTTAATTTCTTGCTTTCTTGCTTGTTCTTCCTTTCTGCCTACACGAATTTCATGCATTCTGATCTCTGTCTTCGGAGCTCCTCGATGTTGTGAGGCCGCTTTCTTTGTATCTCTTCTTCTTCCATGAAGATCGATTTCTGACTTTGTTCCTGATGTATGCGTCCATTATGTCGATGTTTGCTTCTTTGATGTCATTTAAAGTATGTGTAAACCACAATGGTTGTCCTTCAAGCTTCATTATTTTATTAAAGATTTGTTTTGTCAGCCTGCACTTTTCCTTTCTCGCCAAATGTCCAAAGAATGACATTCTTCTTTTCTGCATGGTATGTATTATGTTCTCTACGTGTTCGCAGATTTCTTTGCTGTGTCTTTGTCTGTTGTATTCTGTTCCTCTTGTCCTTGAATCGAGTATGCTTCTCGTCAGTCTAGTTTCCATTTTCATTAGGTTATTTATCCCTACTTTTTGGATCAGCTTTAGTGTTTCAGCACTATACAGAGCCTCTGTTTTCACCACTGTGCTGTAGTCTTTAATTTTGGTATCCATGATAATGCCTTCTTATTCTGGTGCTCTGGAATGCTATGTCGAACATTTTTGCTCTCTTTCTAGACTTTCTTTCTCATTATTGTTTATGGATAGCCACTCAGATAAATATTTGAATGAATTACCTTTCTTGGTTCTGTTTTGATCTATGAGTCGTTTCTCTGGGCAATTTTTTACATTAGTTATAACCCTGTCTTCCTTCTTTCCTCCCTGTACTGCATTTCCTTTCCCTTCTCCTCCTTTCTTATACTCACTCCCCCTCCCCAAAGGGGGGCCGATAAACTTGGAAGTTTGCCCCCCCCCTTCTATCCCTACCAACCAACCAACCAACATACCTAGTTATAAACTCTGAATTTGTGAAACCACTTTATAAACCGACTTTTCTTGTTTGCTCAATTAGGTTTTCTATTTGAATTTTCGCATTCTCCGCTGTTTCTATGATCAGAGCATTGTCATTCGCGAATACTAAGCAATCTACATAGATGTAATCCTTTGGGTTTCCTAATTTAATGCGTTTCTTATCGGATTTTCTCCACTCTCTTATCATTTTTTAAGGGTACAAGTAAAAAGTATAGGCGCCAACCCGTCTCCCTGCCTCATTCCTGTATCTATTTCAAAGCTTCTGCAGAATTCTCCACAGAACCTGGCTTTAGGTGAGTTGTTTCTTTGATTATTTTTGTAGTTTATGGTGTTAGCCAAATAATACTGATAAGCGATTCTCTGTCGATTAGAATCATAAACTTTCATGAAATCTAGAAAGGTAACAGCTGTGTCTTTGTTTCTCAGTTTTCTCATTTCTGGGACTTAACTGCGGGATCATCAATCCCCAAACTTACAAATTACTTATGAACTAACTTAACTGCGGGGTCATCAGTCCCTAAACTTACAAATTACTTATGAACTAACTTATACTAAAGACAGCACGAACATCCATACCCGAGGGGGGATTCGAACCTCCGTCGGGGAACGGCCTCGCGCATCGGAGCTCAGCGTCTCAATCCGCTCGGCCACTCCGCCGCGGTTTTCTTATTTCTAAAAAGGTTTTTAGATTCCAGATCTGTTCAATGAATGATCTGTTTTTCCTAAATCCACCTTAGTATTCACCTATTTCTGGGTGTAGTTGATGTTACGCCCGATTGAGTAGTGCTTTAAGTAGGCAGAAATGATATCCCCCCATAATTTTTGGGATCTGTTTTAGGGCCTTTGTTGTGCAAAGGGTGTTTTATGGCAATTTTCTAGTCTTCCGGAATTTCTTATTTCTGACAGACTTTATCTTTTTGAGTTTAACAATTATATCATTATCTAGAGGCTTTTACAGCTATACCTTCATTACAACCTCTGCAGATGTCTTATTGTTTTTTAAGGTATATATGATTACTTTAAGTTCGTTTAAATTTCGGGCCATCAAATTGCTATTTTTGAGTATAATTTTCACTAAAAGTTAATTTGGTTTCGGGTTTATGACAGTTGTGTAAATCTTCAAAATATTTTGCCATTATTCCACAATTATTCTGTTTAGAATGGGCCATTTGGTTAGTTTTTGGGCTCATTAATTCCACTCTTCTCATGCTTCCTGTCGTTCTTGAAGAGCCTTGTCACATTGATCATTCCACAATTTTTATTTATTTATTTATTTATTTTTTTTTTTTTTTTTTTTTTTGCTGTTTTTATTATTTCATTTCGGAGGTCATTCCAAGTTCGAAAATTGAAAGACCACCGTTAATTGTAAAATTAACTCTAGCTGAAGGGAGCCAGTTAAAAGCTTGCTTTAAACATATAACTCTGGCCGTAAAACCAGCTAAAGGATTCGCGTGAACCACTGACTACTTCCTGCAACTGAATCTTGTTCCCTGGCCCAGAATTTAGAACTGACTCAAACCTTACTTTAGCAACAAGACGTTAAAGAGACGGTGGGCAGCATACGTCATAGCTCACGAGAATTACACACAATCATTAATATACAAGCCACCACATACTAAACAATTTCATGAAGGTGCCTGAGAGAACAATTTATGGCGCAACGAAATTAAAAATATGATAATATGCATCTGAATTTGTTCTCAGCACTGGTGAAAAACAACATTTAATAAAAAAGGAAGGGTATTCATAAACTAATATTTATAAGAAGGATAAAATTTCACTGACAATAAATTATTTATTCACTTCAAACATGACCAAAAGGAGGTACCAATTTTGTTAAACAATAAAAATGCATTCCCATTTAAAATAACTTAAAGTAATCTGAACTGAACATCGTAAGAGGAGGGATTTACTATCAACAAGCAATCAGCCACTCACATGCGCAAAGCAAAGCGAAACTCACCCAACTCAGCGTGCTGATACGAAGCAGAAGCAGGCGCCGCTATCGTAGGCGAAATTCATCGTACCAGGATGTACCACCCAACACAAGAAAAGTAAATTTCGTAGGTCGCTCTGGTCTTTCTTTACTTGAGATGGTACGCGATAATAGCGAGATTAATTTCCAATCAAATCATGCATGCGGAATTATTGAGACACGCGGCACGTATCTGCTACATTACATATTCGCATCCCACTGAAGGCGAAGTGCTTAAAGATTGTATTCATTTCAATAAAACCCAACGGAATCCCAGATTACGAAGCAAGAATACACAACAGGAAGGCACTCAAGTGACTAGCTGTAAACCTCTGAAGTCGGAGTTCGGAGCCACGTGGTCCCGAAAACCAGTAAAAATACAAAAAATCAATTTCTGAACAATAAAGAAAAATAGCTACGGCACGCAACCCTTAGAAATGCGTAGGATATCATAAGGAAGCCAAAGAAATACATTTAGACGCGATCGGGAAGGTTTTACACGGATGGACGAAATCCAGTCTTAAAAAATCAGAAAAGTGGAATAAATTCAAAGTCGGTGCAAATTAACTAAGAAATACGTCATGCAGCCCCTAGAAATACGTAGTATTTCATAAGCAAGCTAATAATGGGGGTTCGTAGAAGGCTAGAAGAAAATTTATTGACGGAGTCCGAATGCAAAGTACAAGTTTGGAAACGAAACAGCAATTAAAAATAGACGGAGAGGAGATCGCGATGTTATAAGGAAAAATCAGAAAGATACATACATGATTTCTTGCCTGAAGGGCCTAGAAACAGAAACAGGGGTAGCTGAAGGCTTTGTTCTAAGAACACGTGGAGTACATATCACTCGCAGAAGGAGAAAACGGAAAAGAACGGAAAAGAATATTCCCGCATATTAGTCGTGTTCCACAAAGCTAGAAAGAAATTAAACAGAGTTCATACGCCGCCAGCAAGGCTCACACAGGTTACCGATTCCCAGCCGTTATCAAACCGAACTAACTGCACATTCACCACATTTACCTATGCAAAATCACCGAAATGAAATTGAATACATTTCTATACATCATCGGAGAAACTTATCCCAAAAAATGAACCTAAGATCTGAAGTCTAACAAACCAGTCAACGAAACGCTACCATCTCAAGGGAGGTAAGAAAATCCAGAACGTCTTACCAGGTCGAAGTGCAGCCACAGAATGTTCAGATCGGCCACCCAGTCCCCTCCACCACCGGAAATCCACCGGAAATCGATAGAAACCCCTGAAAAAACCGAGGTGGTGGGGAGAAGTGAAATTCGCGCGTCCTGTCACGGCTCGTTAACTCGTCATTGCCAACCCAACTTGTAGCCAAAGGGTGGAGGAACCTCTTTGGTAGCATCAGAAACAGAGGTTGGTAACGACTCCCTATCGATACAAAGCCGGAGAACACTAGTAGCGAGTAGCCAGCAACCGACGACGAAAATTCACATACATACACACAGACTCCCATGCTAGAAGATTATCAGGCATGAACATACAGAAGAAAGCAAGTACACTTTCTCACAGGGACAGTGGCGTCACGGAGAAACCGTTCATATTGCCACATTCATTGACACAATGATAAACTATTAGCATAATAAAACCCCAGCAATATTACAGAAACTAACATTTAAAAACATGAACACAATGATAAATTATTAGCATAATACAATCCCAGCAATATTGCAGAAACTAACATTTAAAAACATGAAATGAAATACTACTTCTCATCCCTCCGAACGAAATGGGTTCTCGTGTAGCAAAAAATCCCGTCTGGTAAACTTAGATAATTTACAAAGTTAAAAACCTAGGGAAGACGGCAGACAGCCATCTTTCAAAGTCCTGGTTTTGAAGTTTAGGCCTTTAATTTTTCCCTGTTGCAGTGGATAATGGTCATATTTTGGGGATCTTCGTTTGTCTATTATGGCCGCAGTGGAGCAGCCGAGCGGTCTAAGGCGTCTCGCTGCGGAGCGCGCGGTTGCTCGCCGTCAGAGGTTCGAGTCCTCCCTGGGGAATGGGTCTGTGTGTGTTGTCCTTAGGTTAGTTCACCTTAGTTTAAACAATTTGTAAGCTACGGACTGATGACCACGCAGTTTGGTCAGATAGATTTACAAACATTTGAACATTTTTTGTCTATTGTGTTTCCTGCGTACTTCAGGCTTAACCCTAAGTTTAGCTATAAAGATGTAGTGATCCGATTCTATATTTGCGGATTTTATGACTCTGACATTCATTATTTCCTTGGCTAGATTGTGATAATTACATAGTTCTGTCAGTCTTTTCTCGTTTTTGTTGATACACTTGTGAGCGGAATATATACCAACCGTTTCCCTATCTTTTTTTTTCTTTTTTTTTTTTTTTTTTTTTTTTTTTTCCTTTCCAATTTGTGCGTTGAGTCACCCAGTAGAATAATAGCGTTTCGATGATATTTTGCTCATGTAGTTATCAATTCTTCTTCGGTATTTATCTACATTATGTCTGGTTTTCTTCCGGTTTTTATTATTTCTGGGGGCATGGACATTTAGAATTACGTACGCTTTGTTCGTGGATTTAAATGTTATAGAGGACGTTATTACGTCAATTGGATCGAAACGCCGGCCGCTGTGGCCGAGCCGTCTGCGGCGAGTCAGTCACGGTCTGCACGGCCACTAAGGTCGGGAGTTCGAATCCCCCCTCAGGCGTGGATATTTATGCCGTCCTTAGTGTTAGGTAGTTCATAAGTAGTTTGTAAGTTTAGGGACTGATGATCCCGTAGTTAAGTCCCATAAGCTCTACAAACATTTGAACATTTTTTTATGGGTCGAAACTTACTACAGGGTTAGTTATTTTATTAGGAGATAATGAAACCACTGCCGAAAATGGGTGCACCATTCAACATCTTACTGCTGGTCTTGCTCTTATACATTCTGTATCTATTTGTTTCAAAAGGATCTTTATCTACGTAAAAAATGTTTGTAAATCTATCGGACCAAACTGCGTGGTCATCAGTCCGTAGCTTACAAACTACTTAAACTAAGGTAAACTACTCTAAGGACAACACAGACACTCATGCCCCAGAGACGACTCGAACCTCCGACGGCGAGCAACCGCGCAATCCGCAGCGAGGCACCTTAGACCGCTCGGCTACTCCACCGTTGCGCCATTATGCTAATTTTACTTTGTGTGTCCATAACTGTGTTCATTATGTTTTAAAACATATGTGAAGATAGCCATCGCTGACCGAAACCAATAGTCGAAGCACCGAAAATTATAAGATCATAACCGGAAATAGAAGGAAATTAGAGAGAGATTTGAGCTCACGCGGTGGCTTAGAAACAAAAGCACTCATTCTATGTGGTGTTGACACGTAGGCTGGGAGTAAGGATGAAGCAGTTTCGCCTACCGCAACAACCAGATATACAACTTTCATAGAACTGCTTTCTTGTTTTGTTTACATTAAAATTATCATACATATACACTTAGTTTCACTATCTCGCCTAAGAAAATTATACATTACGTAATTCGAACCTCTGACGTTTTTGTACATTTTCTTGTATATTTACATCTACCTGTAATTCACTCTTAACTGTTCCATGGAATCATTTACAGACTATTTCTCTGCTGATTCGGTAGCCGTAGGAATTTTATTACAACTATAATTTCTCCCAAATTAGGCTGGTGGAAGGTGATCAACAAAGTAAAACGGGCAAATTGCATTATCTATTTTCTTGAGCGTCCTTAGTATTTCAATTTATCTATAACTATTTGAAAGCGCCAGAGTATTCAACGGCAATACGAAATTATGATTTAGCACCAAATCAAATGTTACTAAAGCAATGGGACCAAACTTTAGTGGTCATCCACTACTTAAACTAATTTACGCTAAGGACAAAACACGCCGGCCGCGGTGTCCGAGGGGACTGAGGCGCTCCAGTCACGGACTGCACGGCCACTGCGGTCGGGGGTTCGAATCCCTCCCTCGGGCATGGATATTTGTGCCGTCCTTAGTCTTAGTTAGTTCGTAAGTAGTTTGTAAGTTTAGGGACTGATGACCCCGTAGTTAAGTCCCTTAAGCTATACAAACACACACACACACACATACACACACACACACACACGCACGCACGCACACGCACACACATGCCCGAGGGCGGTCACGGATTCGAACATCTGACGGGGACAGCCGCGCACGATTTTGTATCACACTTCTTACTTTCTAAAGTGCTAAATGTTAGGGAAAGATCTAGAAACACAATAGGACTTGACTTTCTGTAGTAAAAAGAAAACTTTTTTGCAGTAGAGACTCTCTTTCTTGTTTGCTCATGGTGTGAGGTTGGAAGTTAGAGGCAACTGAGTAGCTTGTTATCAAAGGTGGACATCTGTCGTTTGCAAATAACTGAGATAAACGCCATTTTTTATTACGAAACGTGGAGTTAATACGTATGCATGCTAGTTTTGTGATCATTTGCAACTAAATGATGACCAAATTAGCACGCATACGTATTAACTCCACGTTTCGTAATAAAAATGGCGTTTATCTCAGTTATTTGCAAACGAAAGATGTCCGCCTTTGATAACAAGCTACTCATTATCTATTTATTCACAACCGGTACAAAAGCGTTACAAGTTTGCAACTGTTACTGTCCAAAGTTGTGACCAGCGTTGTCTAGAACCGGTTGCCAGCGATTTGAAAGGCGTATTATACGATTAGCATAACCTTTTTTGTTGATGGTGCGAATGGAGCGGTCTACTGCCTGTCGAATCTCTGGAACAGTTCCGTAGCGAATGCCACGAAGTGGTTCCTTCATCTTCGGAATCAAATCAAAGTCACAAGGACTCAAGTCCGTGGAGTATGGTGGGTGGTACAGTACTTCCCAGTCCCATCGACCGAACACAGCAGACACAGCTTGCGCTGTATGCGCCCGCGCATTGTCGTGCAAAATGATGGGTGGCTTGCGCAGAAAGAGTTACTGTTTCTTTCGCAAAGCTGGTCGCAGGTGATACTCTAAAAACGAACAGTAATACTGTGCACCGATGGTCTGCCGTGGAGGAACGTAATGCGTTAGGATCGCAACATTACAGTCGTACACGAGAATCACCATAACTTTCACCATACTGACACTCTGCCCGCCTCCGTAGCTCAGCGGTAGTGTCGCTGACTACCACACAGGAGGCCCGGGTTCGATTCCCGGCAGGGGACTGGGTGTTGTGTGTTGCCCTAATCACCATCATCTCATCATCATTGACACGTAAGTCGCCCACGCGGCGTCAAATAAAAAGACTTACACTAAGGCGGCCGAACAATCCTCCAAGGGATCTCCCGGCCAAGAGAGCCATACGGTCATTTCCACTGGCACGCTGACACACTTTCGACTTGGCGGCGACCCACAATGATGCTATTCGTTCGATTGGCGTTGCACTCTTGGCTCGTAAGATGTGGCCCACGTCTCATTCAGTGTTACGATACTGAGTAAGAAAACATCTCCTTCGCGCTCATAGCTCTCCTAGTGCGTCTGAGCAGAATCATAACGCATCCATTTCTGTATTTCCGTCAATTCATGCGGATCAATAGTGATGTAATTTTTGGCATGCTCAGGCGTTCCTTCAGGATGCAAAGCACAGTCGTATGCGCTAATCCGGTTTCGTGGGCGAGCTCACGAATCGTCTGGCGTCGATCACTGTCCACTAACGCGCCAACAGTGCTCACTTTTTCTTCAGAGACGCTAGGACGACCTGCCCGATGCAAGTCTACCCCAGTTTGACGACCTTCGTTGAAGGTTTTTACCCAACGTGCCACCGTTCTGTACGACAATGGCGATTTCCCGCACGCCTCTTGAACACGTTGCTGACACTGTCGTACTGTACGCCCTCTGGCACATTCAATCTTGATCCATTTTCGTTGTACCAGCATCGAAAACAAGGTGACACGTTCGACCGCTCGCTCACAAGTGATCTTGTTTCCCTCAATTGTGAGCGCGCAGGTGTCGTGGGACGGGCATTTGCTAGGAGGTAAGGTAGGTATGTTAAAAAACGTGTGCTGTCAGCGACAACAGTAGATTTCATTGCATAGCCCACCTCCATAGTCCAGTGGACAGGGTGGTAGATTACATCTACATCTACATCTACATCTACATGGGATACTCTGCAAATCACATTTAAGTGCCTGGCAGAGGGTTCATCGAACCACAATTATACTATTTATCTCCCATTCCATTCTCGAATAGCGCGCGGGAAGAAAGAACACCTGAATCTCTCTGTTCGAGCTCTGATTTCTCTTATTTTATTCTGATGATCATTTCTACCTATGTAAGTGGGAGTCAACAATATATTTTCGCATTCGGAGGAGAATGTTGGCGATTGGAGTTTCGCAAGTAACCCACGCCTCAGCGATAAGCGCCGTTGTTGTAATGATTCCCATCCCAGATCCTGTATCATTTCCGTAACGCTGTCTCCCCTGTATCGTGACAATACGAAACGAGCTGCCCTTCTTTGGACTCTTTCGATGTCCTCCGTCAAACCCACCTGATAAGGATCCCACACTGGGCTGCAATACTCCAAAAATGGACGGACAAGCGCAGTGTATGCAGTTTCTTTAGTAGTTCTGTTGCATCTTTTAAGGATTCTGCCAATAAAACGCAGTCTCTGGTTCGCCTTTCCCACGATATTATCTACGTGTTCTTTCCAGTTTAAGTCTGAAGTAATAGTGATTCCTAGGTATTTTGTGGAGTTTACGGCGTTCGCATTTGATTGATTTATGTTGTAAACAAAGTTTAACGGATTTCTTTTCGTACACATGTGGACGACTTCACACTTCTCATTATTTAGAGTCAATTGCCAATTTTTACACCATACTGATATCTTATTCAGATCGTTCTGCAGTTGGTTTTGATCTTCAGATGATTTTACTAGACGGTAAATGACGGCGTCATCTGCAAACAACCTAAGAGAGCTACTTAGATTTTCCCCTAAATCGTTTATGTAAATAAGGAATAGCAGAGGACCAATAACACTACCTTGTGGAACGCCCGATATCACCTCTGTTTTAGTCGATGCCTTACCATCGATTACTACGAACTGTGTCCTCTCTGACAAGAAATCCCCTATCCAATTGCAAATTTGGGGCGATATACCATAACCACGCAATTTGATTAAAAGCCGTTTGTGAGGTACGGTGTCAAAAGCTTTCTGGAAATCATACTTACCATGCAGGAGGCCCGGTCGGGTTGTTATCATCATTATCGACGCACAAGTCGCTCAAGTGGCGTCGCTGGTGTGTAACGGCCAAAAATGCCTCACGAAATATAATTATTATCCATTGCATACTGTTTCCACAGCAGTGTTGACACTATTTAGGTTCCAAGTGGTGAGCTCAGGTTACTTCTGCTGTCAACGGCTACGTCAGTGTTCTTCACTGTATTTTCTAGGTGTAATTACTGTCATAGTACTATGTATCATCTTTTGTATCAAGGAATACGAGGTGAACTGTTTAGTGTTCGCCGACATATTTCTGAATTTACAGAAATGCACAAATGTGGAGATATAGCAGTGAGTTGGCAGCGTGCATTGTTTTTTTTTTTTTTTTTTTTTTTTTTTTTTTTTTTTAATAAGGATTAATGTGATTTGAATGAACTTAATATCACAAATTAAAAGATATGATTGCGGGAATGACTTACATTAGAGATAGATTGTTATTGTTTGCCTCTCATAATACAGCACTGGACAGGTGACACGTAGTGCAGTTTCAGAGTAAGCTGCATGGAATTCAAAGAAGGCTCGATCTGTAAGGCAGATGATACGACTGCATCCTTGACATGAATAAAAGCTGTTGCAGACGGTGTAGAACTGTCTGTCCTCAAGGCCGATTCAAAACCGCAGACGCGGTCGAATGCTCTGTTACGAGCCGTTCCTACAAGACGTGTTGTTCCCTGAGTGGCCGAGAATTCGACGCAGTTCTGTATCGAGGAATGTAAAACACGCCAAAGAGACCATTCTGAGGGTATATCGCGAATGACACCACGAGGCAGACAGCGCTGGAACCGTCTTCTACTCTCGCATATTGCTCACGTACTCCTTCCGATATTTATAGGCATACTTCTTAAATTAGACTCGCAATACACCAGTTATTTTACCCGCCGTACCTTCGCACATACAAACTACTGCAGACTGCGTCGTACTGTCGGTCCACAAGGCTAATTCAAAACATAAGATGCGGTCCAACGCTCTGCGATGAGCCTTGACCCTTATCGTGGTTGGAAAACGTAAATTTAATTATCACAAACGAGTTGATAACCCTTATCTGTAATTTTCTCACGTTGAATACGAATGATTTCTGCGCGAAGAAAAAATTACCGTTTGCAATTGCACGCTATATTTCATTATAAAGATGTTCGAAAATAAATGTTACAAAACAAGTGTTACAAAACCAGTTTGAATTTTTTATTCATTTGGATGGTCTTAATACCCGTAGTTGCTTTACAATTATTGAAGTTATTTATATTACACTTACCTAACTATACGAATATACTGTTTTCGTCACCAGATGCCTTTCAATTTACCATAACGCGCTCAGTACAGCATGGTATTAATAATGGTAAACGGCGCCGCAGTGAACTGGCCGAGCGCTCTAAGGCGCCTTGCTGCGGAGCGCGCGGCTTCTCGCCGTCGGAGGTTCGAGTCCTCCCTCGGGCATGGCTGTCTGTATTGACCTTAGCGTAAGTTAGTTCAAGTAGTTTGTAAGCCTAGGGACTGATAACCGCACCTGTTAAGTCCCTTAGATTTACAAACATTTGAACATTTCGTAAACGGCGCGTGTGAAACCGCGTCCCTTCAGGGGGCCATATCTCGCGTTCTATTGATCACAGATTTAAGGAGTGAAAAGTTCTGGATAGCCCTTATTCTAGTGATCATTTGTATACATATTAGAAGAATGGGAATACCCTAATTGTCCTCAGTATATAGACAAAATTACACATTTCCTGGATCCAATCCAAATTGAGCAAATCGGTTGGTTTTTGCACATTACAAAAGCATTATTTATTCATGAGCGGTTCCTGAGAAAATTACAAAAAGAAAAAAAAAACATGAGTTTTGGGTACTGCAGACATTTACCTAGAAACTGAATTTTTTCCGTTTTCCAACATCTTTCTCCGTTATCAAGAATACAACCGAAAAACCGTGATGTTTCGCTAGTAAAAGTGCGTATTGTGCTGAAAAATGGCTTTCAAGTCGCACTAAAACTTACCATGCGGTTATAAAAAAAATCTACTCGGTGAAAAAATTTGATTATTGTACCTCTTACAGACTGATATATTCGCTCGCTGAAGGGGCGATTTCATTTTCGTTATTCATCACAGTTAATGAACAGAATCCAGTTTAGTCAAGTTGAGCAACATATTTTAAAGAGTTTGGAGAGGTAAAAATACCCTACATAGACATTTCGAATGGTTGATTTTAGGTTATACAGAGCTATGTGTAAAATGTAGATAACATATCGAAATTTTATTTAAAGATGAAAGAAGAATGATATCTTATTTGGATCACGAAATATTCGTCTGTGCACGATAGGGACGTAATAGCAATAACTTCGAAAATAGGATTTTGGAAAAGTTATATCTCGGGGAGCAGCAAGTGACTCAAGTGTTATCTCTACCTTACTTTGATGTTTACCTACAAAATCCATTTCCCGTTTTCTAAAAAAAATGTTCAAATGTTTGCATAGCTTATGGGACTTAGCTACGGGGTCATCAGTCCCTAAGCTTACAAACTACTTATGAACTAGCTACTACTAAGGACGGCACAAATATCCATGCCCGAGAGGGGATTCGAACCCCCGACCGTAGTGGCCGTGCAGACTGTGACTGGCGCGCCGCAGAACGCTCGGCCACCGCGGTCGGCCGTTTTCTAAAATCAGTATTCATTATAACGATATGCTAGAAAAATAATAATTTTTGTTATCAAAAGCACCAGTTGTTTGGTTTGTGGTTCGGAGGTAACGAAACTACGCTTCTAGTCGTCATAATACTTTTTTACTGGTATTCGTCACAGATCGCCGTACATTGTACCTGTGACGATTTTGCATTTTTCACGTATATACCAGTAAATCGCGTCCGTGACGAAAAATTGTGCAGTTAAGACTGTGAACCTGCTGCATATTGAAATTAATCGAGACTGTACTGAAAAACGTTGCAATTTAGATGATGGCTTTGCCCATAACATATCACCGTAAATTGTGTCTAATAGAAGCTCTTGGTGATGAGCTACCCCTCCCCACCCACAAGTATCCCTATTAGATTTATGTGTCCATGATAATTTGTTTCTTCAGAAAGAACGTGAATGTTGTTACCTCCCCTATATTCCACGAATACTCGAATAATGCGACACTGACTTTTCCTTCGGCCAATATATTCTTATAATCGTACTAGGGTTCAAAAAATTATTAAAAGAATAGCAGAAAAGAAAGATAATATCACGGCTCTGAAAATTTCATCAAACATAATTGTGCACTTCAGTGTATTCGTTAAAATTCTTGAATATCCCTCTGCAGATCGCTTTTATTTTCTAGAACATGACCGGTTTCGGGACAGCAGCCCATCTTCAGATCAATTCTATAGAGTTAAGATTGTGAACACTCGCAGGCAGGTTCATCACGTGGCAGGTTACTCTGTAACTTCACAGAATTGATCTGAAGATGGACAGCTCTCCCAAAATCAGTCATGTTCTAGATAATAAAAGCGATCTGCACACGGATATTCAAGAATTTCATTCATATTACGATCGCTGAAAATCCTTCAGGAGTCTTATGCCTAGTTTTGATAATCCTTAATGTCCTGCCCAGCCATAGGGAACTCCTGTCAAGCTGGCAGCACCGCTAACTTGATGCTGCGGCGGGACGACATAGACCCATGTCTGTAGGCGATCAAATGGCCACAAACACAGAGCAGGAAAATAAACAGAGTGTTCGCGATCCTAATAGGCACTATTTCTTGCAGAAGTCGCTGTGTCAATCATACGAGCTACAGATCCATCCGCCTGCCTGTGATTGCTCTACGAGCACTATACAGGCCCGGTTAGACGGATACCCCGCTAGTTCTCGCTTTGCTACGAAGTCAGCTGTCAGTGACTACGAAGAAGCCTCCGCTTTCTGAAAATGAAGACCGAAGACCATCCGAAGTCGACCGAATGGAAACCATACTCCGGCAAACCTCGATGGACCTTCTAACTACCTTCAAATAGCAATATTTGAGTATAGTGTAAGAAGTCATACCAACAAACCTGCGTTGAAGAAACAAGTTTTAAATTCCAGTATGAAACTTCCACTCTGCAGCGGAGTGTGCGCTGATATGAAACTTCCTGGCAGATTAAAATTGTGCGCCGTGAAAGGCAAAGGTCCTAGGTTCGAGTCCCGGTTCCGGCACACAATTTTGATCTGCCAGGAAGTTTCAAGCTTTAAATTATCACGCAATCTTCAAATGGATCTTCCTGACGCATTCACTATATTTTACCATGATAGCTTAAAGTGTGTCACCAGGAACGCCTGCGCCATTTGCACGACAATATTAAACAACTCATTTCAACTGCAGTATTTCATTAGAGGAAATAGGCGTTTATCTAGAAATGTCATTTCCTCCTTTTTGACAATTTCTATCAAGATACACCCGAAAAACGATGATGTTTGGATACCAAAAGCGTCAACAGTTCGATATCTTCGCTCGGTGAAGGCTTTAATTTCGTTATTCGTCACAATTACTGTGCAGCATCATATTCCGTAAGTGGTGCAATATGTTTTAAGGGGTTTGCAGAGGTAAAAACACAGTGTGTAGACTTTACGTAGGTTTGGCTTTAGCTTATACATAGCAGCATATCAAATTCAGAGGAGACATCGAAATTTTATTTAAAAATGAGAGGACAATAATATCTCTTCACTTTCTTAAGTTTTTGGTTTCATATCCGGTGGACGAACCCGCGTGGTGTGCCGATCTCTGTCTATGGGAAATATTTACCATTCCGTCTCAAGAAAACTATTCAAATGTTCAAATGTCCTTAAATCTATCGGACCAAACTGCGTGGTCATCAGTCCGTAGCTTACAAACTACTTAAACCTAGGTAAACTAACCTACGGACAAACACACACACCCATGCCCCAGGGAGGACTCGAACCTCCACGTCGAGCAACCGCGCGCTCCGCAGCGAGGTGCCTTAGACCGCTCGGCTACTCCACCGCGGGAAGAACACTATTCTGTGAGAAATTTTATTTAGACTTCGTACTGTCTGATATCTCCTCTCGATAAGCTATTGAATATCCTTCTGTTATTTGCCGTACCCGTATATGAATGCATTGAGGCATAGAAAGAAATTGTAGCATCTTTACTGCTACATAGAGTTGGTTTTATATAAACAGTTTATGATCCAAGGCAAAAAAGGGCTGAAAAATGCTCCTAACGAAGCACTAAAAAGACAATTGTCTTCCTGTTAATACAACACAGACAGAAAAGTGGGGGAACCAGATGCCTCAGTCGTCATTCCACCATCCTCACAAAAATTTTGGCAATCGAACTTATTAGCGCTTTTTTGTGCTAAAAGAGATTAGCCAAGTGATTGTGAAAGAAAGAAGTAAGGGAGAAAGAGAGAACTGATAGCCTATAAAACTACAACTGATTTTCGACTGACCATATTGTAAATGCCATGCTTCAAAACAGAAGGTGTTATGTTAATTTACAAGGAAACAAAAGCCGCTGTAGAGACCAGAAAAACGGGTTACCTCAGGGCAGTGTACTATCACCTCTTCCGTATAACACCTAAACAAATGACCTGCCACAGCTCGAAGGGATAGCGTGTTATGTATGCGGATGATTTGTGCCCAGGGAAGAACTTCAGAGGAAGTGGAAAGGGCACTAACATCAGCCTTAGAAATCCTTGCTCAGTATTATTACGAAAACCATCTAAGAGTAAATCCAGAAAAAAAAACACAGGTGTGTGTCTTTCATTTTCGAAACAAGGAAGCAAACAGGCAGTTGAACACTGTATGAGAAGGCGGAGGGGCGAAGAAACGGGTACAGTAAGTAGTTTCAAATGAATTATTCTGAGTTGAAGAGACTTTCAGAGGAAGCAGTAGCGTGGAGAGCAGCAGCAAACAAGTCTCCGTACTGAAGACCATCACAACAGTAACGTACCTTTGTCTCACATGTTCCATTCAAGCAGGGCCGGCGCAAGGCACGTGCGAAACGTGCGGCCGCACGGGGCGGCACTTTCCGGGGAGCGGCAAATCTGCCCCCCCCCCCCCTCTTTCTTTCTGTAGTACAAACTCAACATTAATTCCCAAGAGGGGATTCGAAACCAAACCTCGGAGGGAGCGGCTTCGGGAACTGTGGCATGGCGTCTCGACTACATGCGGGCTGCCCCTTTTGAACACGGGGAGGGAGGAGGACTGATTTCTTCCTCGCCACTGTGGCAGCGCCGTCGTGTTTACGCCGGAAGGAAAGCAGTCTGGCGCACACGCCAGTATTCTTATGAGTGGAGCGCTGCCAGCCTGTTACGCGCCGCGCGTTTACTTACAACTAATTTTGCAGGAGACGAAATCTAATTTGGAAATTCGATGCAATGTTCGATACTGCGGTTACATGTTAAGCCTGAAGTAATTTTGCTAAGCCCTTCAGTGGCATTTGAGTGTTTCATTCTTCCCACGCTATGGAAAAAAATTTCTTGAATATTACTACAGTCAAACATGTTCAACACCTATAATGGTTAGAAGTATTCCGAATGCGTAAATACGATGTGAGTAATTACAAGGGATAAAGACATTGATAGGAAGCCTGGCATAAGTTCGGTTTCGACGTATTTTTGAAAATGTTTGCTATCCGTTTCTGAGTGATAGTCGAACGTTTTGGTTTTTGAGCTCTGAAACACCTGTCTCTGTCTGCATGAACTCAATTAAACTCTGACCAGCACTTTTGTGCGACTATACTACTCACACACTCTCACTTTGCCAACGTTTATTTACTGTATAATGCGTGTGAATCCAAGTTTCGTCTAAGTAAACTACTGGTCGCTTTGATTTTGATGAAAACCTGAGAAAATATGGTCTTTTAGCAACGATGCCTTCTCGTCCAAGCGTAACAAAACGTTAATTTTGACACCATGTAAAACGAAAATCCATAGACAGAACATTGCTTCTAAGGGTTTCCTTGCTAGCTTTGAAGCTAATTTCTGTTTGACAAAAGTTGTGCAGTTTTGGCCTTTCTTTCTATTGTTCGTTGTTGTTGTTGTGGTCTTCAGTCCGCAGACCGGTTTGATGCAGCTCTCCACAATACCCTATCCTGAGCAAGCCTCTTTATCTGCACATAAGAGCGACAACCTACATCTGTCTGAATCTGCTTACTGTACCCATCTCTTGGTCTTCCCCTGCGATTTTTTCCCCATACACTTCCCTCCAACGCTAAATTCACAATTCCTTGATGTCTAAGAATGTGTCCTACCACTCTATCCCTTCTTTTAGTCAAGGTATACCAAAAATTCCTTTTTTCCCCAATTCTGATCAATACCTCTTCATTAGTTACGCGATCCACCCACCTAATCCTCAGCATTCTTCTGTAGCACCATATTTCAAAAGCCTCAATCCTCTTCCTGTCCGCGCTGTTTATCGTCCATGTCTCACTCCCATACAAGGTAACACACCATACAAATGCCTTCAGAAAGGACTTCCTTAGGCTTAAATCAATATTCGATATTAACAAATTTCTCTTTTTCAAAAATGCTTTTCTACCCATTGCCATTCTGCATTTTATGTCCTCTGTACTGCGACCATCATTTGTTATTTTACTGCCCAAGTAACAAAACTCATCTACCTCCTTTATTGCTTCGTTACCTAATCTAATTCCTTCAGCATCACCTGATTTTCTTAGACTGCACTCCATTACCCTAGTTTTGCTCTTGTTAATGTTCATCTTATATGCACCTTTCAGCACACTGTCCATTCCGTTCAATTGCTCTTCCAGGTCCTTTGCTGTATCTGACAGAATTACTATGTCGTCGGCAAAACGCAATGTTTTAAATTCTTCCCCATGAACTTTAATTCCTTCACCAAATTTCTCCTTGCTTTCCTTTATAGCTTGCTCAATGTACAAATTGAACAACAATGGAGAAAGACTACAACCCTGTCTTACTCCCTTTCCAACCACTGCATCCCTTTCATGCCCTTCAACTCTGACAACCGCTGTCTGGTTTTTGTACAAGTTGTAAATAACCTTACGTTCCCTATATTTTACTCCTGCTTGCTTCAGAAGTTGAAAGAGTTTATTCCAATCAACATTGTCAAAAGCCTTCTCCAAATCTACAAAAGCTAGAAATGTATGTTTGCCTTTTCTTAATCTATCTTCTAGGATAAGCCGTAAAGTGAGTATTGCCTCCCGTGTTCCTACATTTCTTCTGAACCCAAACTGATCTTCACCGAGGTCGGCTTCTACCAGCTTTTCCATCCTTCTGTATATAATTCGCGTTAATATTTTGCAACCATGACTTAATAAACTGATGGTTCTGTAGTTTTCACACCTGTCTGCACCTGCTTTCTTAGGGATGGGGATTATAACATTTTTCTTAAAGTCTGAGGGTATTTCACCTGTCTCATACATCTTACACACCAGGTGAAACAATTTTGTCATGACTGGTTCTCCCAGAGACTTCAGTAGCTCTGAGGGAATATCATCTACTCCAGGGGCCTTGTTTCGACTTAGGTCTTTCAGGGCTCTGTCAAATTCTTCTCTCAGTACAGTATCTCCTATATCATCTTCATCTACATCCTCTTCCTTTCATACAATATTGTCTCGAAGTTCATTTCCTTTGTAGAGCCCCTCTATATACTCTTTCCACCTTTCAGCTTTCCCTTCTTTGCTGAGAACTGGTTTTCCATCAGTGCCCTTGATATTCATAGAGCCGTTTTGCTTATCTCCAAATGTTTCTTTTATTTTCCTGTAGGCTGTATCTATTTTTCCCCTATTTATACATTCTTCTACATCCTTGCATTTGCCTTCTAGCCACTCCTGCTTAGCCATTTTGCACTTCCTATCAATCTCATTTCTTAGTCGTCTGTACTCAATTTTGCCTGTTTCATTTACTGCATTTTTATATTTTCTCCTTTCATCGATTAAATTTAGTATCTCCTGTGATATCCAAGGATTTTTTGAAGGTCTTTCCTTCCTACCTATTTTGTCCTCTGCTACCTTCACTATTTCATCTCTCAGTTTTACCCATTCCTCCTCTACTGTTTTATTTTCCGCTGTTTCTGTCAATTGTTGCCTAAATCTCCCTCTGAAATTCTTAAGAATCTCAGGTTCCTTCAATTTATCCAGGTCCCATCTCCTTATTTTTCTACCTTTTTGTAGTTTCTTTAGTTTCAGCCTACAGTTCATAACCAACAAGTTATGGTCAGAGTCTATATCTGCCCCTGGGTATGTCTTACACTGCAGAACCTGGTTCCGAAATCTATGTCTTACCATTATAAAATCTATCTGGTATCTTCCGGTGTCTCCTGGTCTCTTCCACGTATACAACCTTCTTTTGTGATTCTTGAACCAGGTGTTTGTTATAACTAAATTATGTTCTGTGCAAAATTCTACCAGGCGGCTTCCTCTTTCATTCCTTTTGCCCAGACCATATTCACCTACTATCTTCCCTTCCCTTCCTTGTCCTACTACCGAATTCCAGTCTCCCATAACAATTAAGTTTTCCTCTCCCTTAATTGTCTCAATAATTTCCTTTAGCTCCTCATATATTTCTTCGATTTCCTCATCATCGGCCGGCAGAGCTAGTTGGCATATAAACCTGTACTACTGTTGTCGGTGTTGGCTTCGTATCTATCTTGACAATGATAATGCGATCACTGTGCTGGTCATAGTAGTTTACCCGCATTCCTATTTTCTTATTCATTATCAGTCGTACTCCTGTGATACCCCCAACTGATTTTGTACTTATAATCCTGTACTCACCTGACCAGAATTCCTGTTCATCCGGCCACCGAACTTCACTAATCCCCACTATATCCAACTTCAACCTATCCATTTCCCTTTTTAAAATTTCTAATTTTCCTACTCGATTAAGGGATCTAACATTCCACGCTCCGACCCGTAGAATGCCAGTATTGTCTTTCCTGATGATCACATCCTCCTGAGTAGTCCCCGCCCGGAGATCCGAATGGGGGACTATTTTACCTCCGGAATATTTTACCCGAGAGGATGCCATCATCATATGTTCATACAGTAGAGCTGCATGTCCTCGGGAAAGGAAACGGCTGTAGTTTCCCCTTGCTTTCGCAGTAGCTGTGTGGCAAAGCCACATTAACTGATGTAACTGTAACTACTGAAAAGGCTGCTGCCCCTCTTCAGGAACCACACGTTTGTCTGGCCTCTCCACAGATACCCCTCCGCTGTGGTTGCACCTACGGTACGGCTATCTGTATCGCTGAGGCACGCAAGCCACCCCACCTCGGCAATGTCTGTGGTTCATGGGAGTGGCTATTGTTCGTAATGCCGTAAAAATTACTGCCTGATAATACATTTATCCATATCATCGGTCACATACTTACTGTGAGCTTTTTGCTTCTTGGGCGCTAGTTTAACCGTAGCCTGGCTGTACCTCGTCACTTGACCTAGTTCCTGGTACTGCCGCGTCTCCACATCGCCTTTCCAGGCAGTAGGTATTGTTGCGTTCTCTACAACGAAAACTATAGAAATCGTTTTGATAGTTGGCCGAGAGAGTCAAGATTGGTCAGAAGGACTTTCATTGCGTTTCACAGGAACAGAAGAATTCGTGCGTCCGAATTTCTTGCAACTTGGGATGTAATAGGTAAGTGCTTTTCATATAACCTACAATTAGTATTGCGCATGCACGTTACTCATAAGTTAGAATTTGTCTCCTTCAAAAATGCAAAATAGGAAAATATATTTTTCTTGTGATCTGTCACTTAACTGGCAACTCGGCAAATACGTACGCGTCACCCCAATAGCTAGAATGAAAATAAAGCGCAGAAAAGTGACGTGATACGGCGATGACTAATTTGTTACACCTTATTCCATAATCAGACACGAAAGAACTGACACATGCAAATTACGACAGATGGCGAGTGTCAGTTCTTTGAGATGAATAACCGCAGTGCAGTAAGTTAATATATTTCGACTAGCATCAGTACCCGTCGATTCCCGAGTATGTATTTATTTCATTATTATGTTACTCCATCTCCTTATTCTTCCTCTCTCCATTGTCTTCCGCCCCACTCTTTGGCCGTTTCAACTGTTTTTATATTCCATTTCTTCATAGATTATAAATTAACAAAATTCAGCAACCAGTTGCTTGTAATTATTTATTTTGGACGACCGCTTTCGGACGCTTGAGTGCCCTTCTTGTGGTCTATCTTAGTATTGTTGCTAAATGAATGTAGCTACATGCTATTAGGAGAATCAACACTGAGTGAAGATGCATAATCTCTGCACTCACTGTCGATTCTCCTAATAGCATGTAGCTACATTCATTTAGCAACAATACTAAAATAGACCAGAAGAAGGGCACTCAAGCGTCCGAAACCGGTCGTCTAAAATAAATAATTACAAGCAACTGGTTGCTGAATTTTATTAATTTATAACCTGAACAGTTGCTGAAATGGATAAAGTACGTCTTCATAGATTTCTGGCACAGAGTGGCTATTCTCAATACTTTGAGATATGTTTACATCTATTCCGTCGTGCTGAACGTAACTGTCAACATGACGGTTTTGATGTAGGCACATCTTAAAAGCTTTGAAATTGGCACTCAGTGGCCGAAATCTAGGTAGATCAGAAAAGTAAAAACAAAAATTGCGATTGATTGCTGACTTTTCCTACAGATTTGAAGATTTGTTTTAAGAAAATTTCACCAACGTTATATCGGCTTTCGGGGCGGGTGAGGGAGCAATTTAGCAGCTCGCACGGGGCAGCACTTGGGCCGGCCCTGCTTTAAAGACGGTATAAATTTCGGTGATCTGCACTTCCGAGTAGGGATAGTACTGTGAGGCGCTCAAGCGGTTCTCGAGAAGATCCCGAGAAGCGGCGTAGCGGCGCGCGCCGCTGTGCGGCATTTGACTGGGGCAGCTCGCTGCGTTTATTTGGACTGCCCGCTGACTCAGACGGGCAACGCTCGCAACTCGCTGTGATTGTTATTCAAACATGGATACACGGAAACGAAAGTCGTGGAGCTTGCTGTACTTTTCGACTGCTGCAACCAACGGAGCTTAAATTTCGTAGAGTGGCTAACACACGAGATACAGCGCTCTTTGCGGCAACTTCTGTAAACTCGACCGCCATATTTTTGGTGGTCAGTACACTTGAGAGGAGTTACGTATATCGCATGTTGTTGTTGAGCATGAAGTGTTGTATTTAGTTTATATTGTACTAGCTTAAACCCGCGGCTCCGCTCGCGTGTTCGTTGATAGATAATGCACGAAACGTCAAATCGATTTTTTAAAGAGATGTATTAAAAGAAATTTCTTTCTTACTGCCTTATTTTATTCTTATATTTCCTTATTCGTATGCTTATCCTTACAGAGAAAGAGCTGAAGACATTATAGCACGCATAGACCAAAAATATGGTCTGTGGCATCACGTATGTAACCTCCTTGCTAGACAGACGCAAACGTCATCGCTGGTCTTCAGGCCGAATTTTTTTATAATTTGACGACTTTCAACCAGCATATCTTCCACCCCCTTATAGCTATCGGCATGGAACTGCTATGGTATACTACAGGTGACTTTGGACAACAATTACACACAGACCATTCGTTTGCGTTCTGTAGTTTTCGCTGCAGAACGAAATATTAACACACGCACACACACACACGTAGAATTTTATATACACCGATAACTTTCCATCCCGATATACTTCACCCTTTTATCATTATCAACGCTGAAGCAACAATGCAACCAATAAATCCATTCTCAAAGAGTAAATATAATTTTCAAAGAATAATTATTGCTCCACATTTCGCGTTATATTCTTCAAATTACTAAATATCTAACAGATCGCTATAAAACCGTGCCTTAAACCTTCCTCAGGTACAAATTAGTAACTGTACAAAATATTTTAGTCTCTGTGTCTTGTCGTTCGGACGTAATAAGCGTACACCGAACAGACATTACATTCATATATATATATTCGTACCTAATGTAGACATTAGACATTAGTAACTGTAAAAATTTTTAGCTTGTGATTCAGACTTGATAAACGTACACCGAACAGACATCCACATTTATAGATATAGATTTAGTGTGTACTGTCTATACAATTTTTGCTGCTGAAATATGCCTAAAATGTGTTCAACATGTTGGATGGTCATGTACACACTCCAAACTCGATTCTGGAAATCCCCTTCCCTGAAGCGGTTTTCCAATTCCACAATCGATTTTCGTGCCCTTGTAAACGCAACCGTTTTTGAAGCGTTCTTGGCTTGTCAGATTGTGGTTTCTTGTTAAGAATTTTCGGCACATATGGAAAGAGTGATTTTTCTAATGTGAAATAAAAATATAAATATTAGAGTGAACATAAATCTGTGTATTTAAATAAAGAAAAATAGCGATTGTGCTGACTAAATCAGGAACTGAATCAGCTGTTTTTCAGCCGCCATGTTAAGTGGATTAGGAAATTCTATTCAGGCTATGCAATGTAAACAAGACGGCGGAAAACGGTTTACGAAAATCGGTTTTCGTCTTCCCGAAGATGTGTTACATGTAAACGTGGTGATGGCGCCTCAATGTGCTCGGCCGCTCCGGCGCGGCCCACACAATGTGGCTAAAAATACGACAGGTCTGTTAAGACATTTGAAATTACACAATATATCTAGCACTCAATCACATACATCCACGGATACCGAAGCACATTCTTCTATTAATGCAACTCAGAAAAAATACCCAAGAATGTATATATTTATGTTATCCATTCCAACCAAAGTAATTCGCTAAAAACGTTGGATAGTGCCGGAAACAGTCCGCAAGTATCGGAAAACTTTAATTTTTAATTAGGCTACTATATAATAGGACACGCATCAAAACTAACAGCATCCAAAGTTTTGAGCAGTTTTGGATAGAACTAGCAATAGTCAGTATTGTATTCTGTTTTGACGCCATCACACAACTGTACTATGTATCTACACACTTCGCCCCTTCGTGGGAGTCACGCCTTCAGTCATTTTTGACTGTACTGCTCAGAGATTATCGCTGAACAACAGTACAGCTAGCCGGCAGTTCATACTGGTTCTTCTAACCGACACCATGTCAGATTATTGCATGACAAGGCACCGATGCTGTATATATTTTAAGGTGGACGTTGCCTAGTGACTGACTCATTCTAATTTTTAGGTAAGTCATCATAGAAAGGATTATTGTTTCATGTGTTCGTATCTTAATTTTTAAGTCGTATTTTACGTTCTTTTCTTGTTTCATGTAGGACTTGAGAATGGGATAACGTTGGTCCCGAAACAACTGGGACTTACAACTGGTGTGGTAATTGGCTAGAGTCATTATTGTAGTTGTAAATTATGGTAGCTATGTTCAGAAAGTACTAGAGCTTTAAGCCGGAATCATAAGCACGAAAGCTGAAATCTTTCAAAAATGTTCAAATGTTTGTAGAACTTATAGGACTTAACTACGGGGTCATCAGTCCCTAAACTTACAAACTACTTATGAACTACCTTATACTAAAGACAGCACAAACATCCATGCCCTAGGGGGGGATTCGAACACCAACCGCAGCCGCCGTACAGACCGTGACTTGCACGCCGCAGACCGTTCGGCCACTGTGGCGGGCGCTGAAATCTTTGCAGGCACTTAACACGCTAGCAAAAACCAAAGATAGTGTAAGCTCTACCGAATTTTTTTCACACACACACACACACACACACACACACACATATATATATATGTGTGTGTGTGTGTGTGTGTGTGTGTGAAAAAAATTCCTTACACACACACACAGTTTTAGGTGTACTATGTTGTAGCATTTCTCTTTCATTTGTTCCATGTGAGACACATGTCTTAATAATAATCCTATGATTTTTGTCTTCTGATAAACGCTCTACTACTACTAATTTAGTACAAACAAAACAAAGCTGTGTACTTGAAACCAATGTGTAAAATACAAAACCTTTCTTACACGTACGGAAGACAATTATTACGACTGCTCTGAATCAAAGATTCCTTCTGGAATAAGCTTCCACAGAACGCAGCAAGGTCGACAACTTCTCGAGAGTACTTGAGAAATTCTCGAGAACTTGCCTTAGCGTCGCGCGTTTCTCGAGCGCGCTTATAGCCCATCCCTACTTCCAAGTACGTAGTTGTCCTTGACAGAGACAACTGTAGGTGTGTGATATCGTCTATTTTGATGGAGAATGATACGGTGCTATTCCTCGAAATGTCCACCGTACTCACCCGACATGACTCCCTGTGATTACTTACTGCCTGCACATCTTTACCAAAGTCAAAGAACCACTTTGAGGGATCGGCTACAGAACCAGAGATGACATTAACCACGCCACTAGGCCGCTAAATGGGACATAAACAGAAATAGACGAAATGTCTTCCGGGCATGTGGCGATTATATTGAAGGTGTCTAAATCTGTCAATAAAGCCGCTTCAGTGATAAGCAATCCTTCTCGTAACTTTTTATCCAGCATTGTTGGATAGCGTTAGGGTATCATTATTCTGTACCCAATGAACTTGACGTCTGAGTCTTGAGGCAAGCCGCGCCCAAGCATACCAAATGGCGCCCCACTAGAACCTAATATTCATTCTACACACTTCACACGAAGTGATGGGTGCTATCGACAAAGGTTCGCAAATCGATTCCGTATTTCTTGATTTCCAGAAAGCTTTTGACACCGTACCTCACAAACGGCTTTTAATGAAATTGCGTAGTTATGGTATATCGCCCCAAATTTGCGATTGGATAGTGGATTTCTTGTCAGAGAGGACACAGTTCGTAGTAATTGATGGTAAGTCATCGACAAAAACAGAGGTGATATCGGGCGTTCCACAGGGTAGTGTTATTGGTCCTCTGCTGTTCCTTATTTACATAAACGATTTAGGTGAAATTCTAAGTAGCTCTCTTAGGTTGTTTGCAGATGACGCCGTCATTTACCGTCTAGTAAAATCATCTGAAGATCAAATCCAACTGCAGAACGATCTGAATAAGATATCAGTATGGAGTAAAAATTGGCAATTGACTCTAAATAATGAGATGTGTGAAGTCGTCCACATGAGTACGACAAGAAATCCGTTAAACTTTGTTTACAAGATAAATCAACCACAAGTGAAGGCCGTAAACACCACAAAATACCTAGGAATTACTATTACTTCAGATTTAACCTGGAAAGAACACGTAGATAATATCGTGGGAAAGGCGAACCAGAGACTGCGTTTTATTCGCAGAACCCTTAAAACATGCAACAGAACTACAAAAGAAACTGAATACACTACGCTTGTCCGTCCATTTTCAGAGTACTGCAGCCCAGTGTGGAATGTTTATCAGGTGTGTTTGACGGAGGACATCGAAAGAGTCCAAAGAAGGGCAGCTCGTTTCGTATTGTCACGATACAAGGGAAACAGCGTTACGGAAATGATACAGGATCTGGGATGGGAATCATTACAACAACGGCGCTTATCGCTGCGGCGTGGGCTACTTGCGAAACTCCAATCGCCAACATTCTCCTCCGAATGCGAAAATATATTGTTGACTCCCACTTACATAGGTAGAAATGATCATCAGAATAAAATACGAGAAATCAGAGCTCGAACGGAGAGATTCAGGTGTTCTTTCAAAAAAAAAAAAAAAAAATAAAATAAATGTTTGTATAGCTTATGGGACTTAACTACGGGGTTATCAGTCCCTAAACTTACAAACTACTTATGAACTACTTACGAACTAGGACGGCACAAATATCCATGCCCGAGGGGGGATTCGAACCCCCGACCGTAGTGGCCGTGCAGATCGTGACTGAAGCGCCTCAGTCCCCTCGGTCACCGCGGCCGGCGGTGTTCTTTCTTCCTGCGCGCTATTCGAGAATGGAATGGGAGATAAATAGTGTAATTGTGGTTCGATGAACCCTCTGCCAGGCACTTAAATGAGATTTGCAGAGTATCCCATGTAGATGTAGACTACGGCACTCACAAAACAACGAAACTGTAGTGTACAGTATTGGCGCCGTGTGTACAGACATACACGAAACCAGTTGCGTGCAATTCATTTCACGCAACGAGTGTCGCAACCTGGTGTCGTCATGTAGACTAGCCTTTATACTAAAGACAGCACAAACATGCATGCCCGAGGGGGGATTCGAACCCCCGACAGAGAACGACCTCGCCGGCCGCGGTGGCCGAGGGGACTGAGGCGCTCCAGTCACGTTCTGCACGGCCACTACGGTCGGAGGTTCGAATCCCCCCTCGGGCATGGATATTTGTGCCGTCCTTAGTGTTAGCTAGATCATAAGTAGTTTGTAAGTTTAGGGACTGATGACCCCGTAGTTAAGTCCCATAAGCTTAACAAACATTTGAACATTTGTGGAACGACCTCGCATATCGTAGCATAGCGCCTCAATGCTCTCAGCCGCGGCCACACAAGAGTTTCCTGAACCTAGGAAAAGCAGTTATGCTGGAGCAGGCTTTCCTGATTACGCACGACGTCCGGAGTAGACGCGCTGACGTCACCGGCACCGGCAGGGCTACACACACAAACAGACGCGGCTGGCGTCTGGGGGGGGGGGGGGCGGGTGGCATCTCGGTTTCCGTGGGAGGCCCGGCCACAGGTGGGGTGGGGGAAACAAGGCCGGCCCGTGCCGCCGCCGCCACAGCCGCCTTGGCTTGGCTTGGCGTTAGTCGCCTTCCGTCGACCGACCCGCCGGCACAGGAGGCGCTACTCGCACGCAGTCCGAGCCGCACAGTCACACACTGCAGGTAGGCAAGCGCGCGCCCACACCGCACGCAGGCGCGTCGGTCCGCCATGCTTACACCGCGCACGCGACCTTCGGCCCTAACCAGCCGCGCCTGCATTCCTGCTGCTGCTCTCCGCTAGCCGCCTCATTCATACGAGTGCTCGTGAACCGCAATACTTCAAGAGAAAACCATACATTTTGGTGGAGAATCTCTAACCCCCCCTTCCCCCTCCCCCCCACACACACTCCAATAAGTACATGCACACGTCCAATAAACCTGACATTTCAGCTGGTGTTGCTTTGTTTTACTCCCGTAGACGGGTTAACGCGCCTTGCTGCTAGTGTCCCGAGATGCATTTGGTCCTTCCGTCAGGTGCCGTAAGCTGTGTTTACACTAGCGAGTCCCTTCAGTAATTATCGCTGCAAGTTAGTGTGACACACTTGCCGCTATGTTTACACAGCACTTGCAAGAAATATGCCAGTACTATGTTAAGTAACTTCCATCAATAACCTGCAGACTCCGTTCACATTTAGTTTCAGTGGGAGCAAGAAAAATGACGAGTAGCTACGTCAGTTATGCTGTATCTTTTTTAATTATTACGAAGCTGCAAGTTAGTGTGACACACTTGCTGCTATGATTACACAGCATGCGCAAGATAAAAGCCAGTACTATGACAAGTAACTTCCATCAACAACCTTCAGAATCCGTTCACATTTACTTTCAGTGGGAGCAAGAAAAATGACAAGTAGCTACGTCAGTTATGCTGTATATTTTCTAATTATTACGAAGCTGCAGCAGCGGTGGAGTAGCCGAGCAGTCTAAAGCACCTCGCTGCGTATCGCGCGGTTGCTCGCCTTGGAGGTTCGAGTCCTCCCTGGGGCATGGGTGTGTGTGTTTGTCCGTAGGATAGTTTACCTAGGTTTAAGTAGTTTGTAAGCTACGGACTGATGACCACGCAGTTTGGTCCTATAGATTTACAAACATTTGAACATTTGTCCCGAGATGCATTTGGTCCTTACGACAGGTGCCGTAAGCTGTGTTTACACTAGCAAGTCCCTTAAGTAATTATCGCTGCAAGTTAGTGTGACACACTTGCTGCTATGTTTACACAGCACTCGCAAGAAAAAAAAAGCCAGTACTAAGACAAGTAATTTCCATCAATAACCTGCAGACTCCGTTCACATTTACTTTCAGTGGGAGCAAGAAAAATGACGAGTAGGTACGTCAGTTATGCTGTATCTTTTTTAATTATTATGAAGCTGCAAGTTAGGGTGACACACTTGCTGCTATGTTTCCACAGCACTCGCAAGAAAAAAAAAAGCCAGTACTATGACAAGTAATTTCCATCAATAACCTGCAGACTCCGTTCATATTTACTTTCAGTGGGAGCAAGAAAAATGACGAGTAGTTACGTCAGGTATGCTGTATC
Source organism: Locusta migratoria (assembly GCA_026315105.1). Classification (NCBI taxonomy): domain Eukaryota; kingdom Metazoa; phylum Arthropoda; class Insecta; order Orthoptera; family Acrididae; genus Locusta; species Locusta migratoria. The sequence continues at coordinate 569,691,209 of CM048744.1, forward strand.
TTTTTTAATTATTACGAAGCTGCAGCCGCGGTGGAGTAGCCGAGCTGTCTGAAGCACCTCGCTGCGGAGCGCGCGGTTGCTCTCCGTGGAGGTTCGAGTCCTCCCTGGGGCATGGGTGTGTGTGTTTGTCCGCAAGTTAGTTTACCTAGGTCTAAGTAGTTTGTAAGCTACGGACTGATGACCACGCAGTTTGGTCCGATAGATTTACAGACATTTGAACGAAGCTGCAAGTTAGAGTGGCACACTTGCTGCTATGTTTCCACAGCACTCGCAAGAAATAAGTCAGTACTATGACAAGTAGCTTCCATCAATAACCTGCAGACTCCGTTCACATTTATTTTCAGTAGGAGCAGGAAAAAAGACGAGTAGGTAGATCAGTTATGCTGTATCTCTTTTAATTATTACGAAGCACAATAAAAGAGAAACATGTCGGTTTGAGAAAGATACTTAGGAGACCACAATATGTTGTTGTTGTGGTCCTCAGTCCGCAGACTTTGATGCAGCTCTCCATGCTACCCTGTCCTGTGCAAGGCTCTTCATCTGAGAATTCGAACGGCAACTTAAATCCTTTGGAATCTGCTTACTATATTCGTCCCTCGGTCTCCCTCTACGATTTTACCCCCCCCCCCCCCCACACTTTCTTCTAATGCTAAGCTGACGATTCCTTGATATCTCAGAATGTGTTCCACCGACCTATCCCTTCTCTTAGAATATGCCAATTCTGTTGAGCACCTCCTCATTAGTTACGTGATCTATGCATCTAATCTCCATCATTCGTCTATAACACTACATTTCGAAAGCTTCTATCATCTTTGTGTCTGTATTTCTTGTCGTCCACGTTTCACTCCCATACAATGCTACACTCTAGACAAATGCTTTCAGAAAGGACTTCCTAACATTTAAACTAATATTGGATGTCAACAAATTTCGCTTCTTTAGAAACGCTTTTCTTCCCATAGCCATTCTACTTTTATATCTTCTTAACTTCGGACATCAGAATTTATCTTGCTACCCAAATAACAAAACTCATCTAAAACTTTTATCGTCTCATTACCTAATCTAATTCCTTCAGCATCGACTGGTTTTTCTGACACAATATGGAACCTACAATATTTTGTTGCAAGAACTGGGTTTCGAGATGGTTAGCTATGAAAACTTTTCTTGAACGTCTATAAATGATCTTGATTGTTTAATAACATCAACAGGTCACGTTATAATAAAACAGGACGCTTTTCAAACAATTATTTCAGCCAAGGAACGTTTACTTGTCACACTGCATTCTGAAGAGCCAATTGTCATTTTTTACTGTTGTTCCCTCACTTTGTTCGAAAATTGCGTCATTATATTATGCCACTTCTTTAAAACTTCCTACAGAGTGGTCTCAAATAGTGAAGAATTATGAATAAGTTAGTTGTGAGATTTGTAGCAACATATTAAATTTGGTAAATCTGTAAACTTTTTTTTTCTTTTTGCCACCCTAAAATCACGACTGTGCACTGTGCACATTCCATATTTCAGGGAAGCTCTCCACAACTTATTCAGTGTTTGTTATGTTGCTTTCTCTTTTCTCCTCCATTTTCGTGATTTGTTAACATATAATATGTGTGCTGGTTGTATGGAATTAAACGTGACATTCAGTAAAAGGTCATATGTGTGATGAAGTCGACATACTTACAAAAACTTGCACTTTCAACTTGCAAAAAATAGAAATGAATCCTAAAAGCCGCGACAGAGCGGCCGAGCGCATTGAGGCGCTATGCTACGATGCGCGAGGCCGTTCCCCGTCGGGGGTTCGAGTGGATGTTTGTGCTGTCTTTAGTATGAGGTAGTTAATAAGTAGTTTGTAAGTTCAGGGACTGATGACCCCACAGTTAAGTCCCTTAAGCTTTACAAACATCTGAACATTTGAATTTGAATCCTAAAAGCAAGTAACTCGCAGAAGCTTCTCGCACACTATTCGCGCTGTAAGTGGATACTTACAGCAAGTCAGTTGTGCAATAAACTGGTAACGGCCGCAAATCAGCTTGGTGACGTGTTTATACGTCAAACTAGTTCGGAAAGTTCCTCACCGCAAGTATACTGCTGCAGTAACTAGCCAGTGCAGACGTGTTTATACTCGCCATTCCGCGGGCCCTTCTCTCGCTGCTGCCGCCGAGTCACTTCCATACCTTCTGCGAATAGAAAAGTCTCGAGTATTCGTAACACAACATACCTGTCTCCATGCAAGCTGTCATTTAGATAAAATGTTTAGATACCTTGAACAGTTTACGAAAGATGGGTATTTTTATGGCCGCAAAATTCCCGATGCGCAGGGACGAAATGGGATGCTTTACGCGACGACTATACTAGTATAAACGATATATCTCGAGAATGCAAAGAGGGATTCTTCTATATACAATTTCGATATAACATCTGAATTACGTACACTGCAATGTATAATCTAAACCACACACAAAGTCCAACCGGTGCTATTTTTCCCCTTCAAATTCTTTGAAATTTTGCGTAATAGTTTACATAACTTGATGCAGCACGATTACTGTCACAAATAACGAAACGAAATTCAATCCTTTATCGAGTGAATGTATCTAACTGTATTTCTATTGTTTGTTATGGTCTTAAGTCCGGAGACTGGTTTGATGCAGCTCTCCACCCTACTCTATCCTGAGCAAGCCTTTTCATCTCCTCATAAGAACGGCAACCCACATCCACTTGAATCTGCTTACTATACGCGTCTCTTGGTCTCCCTCTGCGATTTTTATCCCACACACTTCCCTCCAATGCTAAATTTACGATTCCCCGATGTCTAAGAATGTGTCCTACCAAGCGATCCCTTCTTTTGGTCAGGGTATGCCAAAAATTCCTTTTCTCACCAATTCTGTTCAGTACCTCTTCATTAGTTATGCGATCTACCCATCTAATCTTCAGCATTCTTCTGTAGCACCACATTTCAAAAGCCTCTACTCTCTTGCTGTCCGCTCTGCTTATCGTCCATGTTTCACTCCCGTACAAGGCAACACTCCACACAAATGCCTTCAGAAAAGACTTCCTTACCCTTAAATTAATATTCGATGTTAGCAAATTTCTCTTTTTCAAAAATGCTTTTCTTCCCATTGCCATTCTGCATTTTATATCCTCTGTACTGCGACCATCGCATGTTATTTTACTACCCAAGTAACAAAACTCATCTACCACCTTCATTGTTTCGTTACCTAATCTAATTCCTTCAGCATCGCCCGACTTTCTAAGATTGCATTCCATTATTTTTGTTTTACTCTTGTTAATGTTCATTTTATACGCTCTCTTCAACACACTGTCCATTCCATTCAACTGCTATTCCAGGTCCTTTGCTGTCTCTGACAGAATTACAATGTCATCAGCAAAACGCAATGTTTTTATTTCTTCCCCCTGAACTTTAATCCCTATTCCAAATTTTTCCTTGCTTTCCTTCACCGCCTGCTCGATGTACAAATTGAATAACATCGGAGAAAGGCTACAACCCTGTCTTACTCCCTTCCCAACTGATGCTTCCCTTTCATGCCCTTCGAGTCTAATAACTGCGGTCTGGCTTAACATTTGCAAAAATTATTTTTTGTGGGTATTTTTTTTAATTGACTGCCATTCAGCTGCAAGGAAACTGTTCACTTCTCGTAGCTGCTTTCCGCGTGTGAAACACTAAATTTCGTCAGTAAAATGTGATATCAGTCTTTTCTCGATTTCAAATTAAACATCAAAATATTTTCTACATTTCATACATTACAATGCACAGGCTCAAATTGATCATACGCAAAGCCTACGCAATTGTATTTTATATCGGGAAATTCTGTGAAAATTTTTGCAATAGTTTGAAATGAAATGTTTGTTTAGCTTATGGGACTTAACTACGGGGTCATCAGTCCATGAGCTTACAAACTACTTATGAACTAACTAATACTAAGGACGGCACAAATATCCATGCCCGAGGGGGGGATTCGAAGCCCCGACCGTAGTGGCCGTGCAGACCGTGACTGGAGCGCCTCAGTCCCCTCGGCCACCGCGGCCGGCTGCAATAGTTTACTGAATACGATGCAGAGCAGTTAAGTGTAACGGAAATAATTTAGTCCTTTCGTAAGTGACGATATGCGCTGTAAGCTGTGCCAAACTCAGTTTATTTAACTGAGTAATGTTTTAGAGAACGGACTACAAGCAATTTATAACGGACAGAACGCTGTCTCTCAGCAAACGCAAGCAGTACAGCGACAACAAAATCACACGCAGCAGGAACACCCAGACATCACGCCTGTAGCAACGAAAGGGCTACATCCATTCCAGAGTTTGTAAAGCCGCCTGTGGTATTCAGTGCTTCACAAACGGAGACAATGTCGGATTGAGAACCACCAGAAACCTAAATCTAGATGTCAAAACGGCTGTCACATTGTCATAACAACAAGTTAATTCTGCAAGTATAATATAAGTTACATCATGGCTATGAAACTTTGATGTACTACCATCGGAAAAGTAGGTTAATACATCTGCACGTATGTGATTACTTTGCAAATCAATTTAATTTTTTGACAGAGTATTTATCGATTCTTCTCTATATTATCGGGTAGTACGTGCGAAAAATGAAGTACATTTGGGGAACTATTATTCATCGTTACAAACATTATATAGTCTTGCAGTCAGACTGTTTTCTACCCCAGTTTGTTGAACAAAGAAATTGCATTACTTAATTAACGCCACAAAGTAATTCAGTTTCTTCATATCCGTTTTAAGTACGTTGTATCTTGTTTCCAACAGATCTTTTCTAGCAAATACTAGTGGTGGATTGATAGTTTCACCGGTGAGTTGGATTCGTAGCTAGTGCAATAGATCACTACTGAAGAATATTCGGTTCTTCAGTGTAGTCAGTACAAAAAATTTAATTATTCCGGGTTTATTTATAATCTCTCATTGATTTGGAAAACTGCAATCAATCTTTCGAATTATTTTTTTGGAAATCATAACTCCTGAGAAACTTGCTGTTGTAGATTTTGTAGGTAATTTAAACTGTTAATATTACATATATGTACTGTAATTTTAGTATGTAAGGTTTGGAAATAAAATTGTGATAACACGTTTGTTGTACTGAGTGAACTATATTACATGCAACGTTATGGAGCTGCAACGGTGGTGAGGCTCCCTCTGAATTTGGCAATGAATGAAGGAAGATAACGAGAGCTGAAATCTATGTGAGGCAGTGCAGTGAAAGGGCGACTGAAATGCCTCGAGGAGAACCAGCCACTGACACACCTCTTGAGACGAGATAAGTTTATCGGCTTCCTATGCAGCTGCAGCGCTGTTTCCGGACGTGGTTTATTTCCACCTCCTCCATCCAATCGGCCGAGCTTCCATTCAGAGAGATTGCCATTTTCCGTGTATATATATATATATTTAGGTTATGTTAGGTTAGATTAGCCTAACCTAACCTAACGTAACCTAACCTAAATTCAATGTGATTTGCAAAGTAATCACGTACGTTAGGTTAGGTTAGGCTAACCTAACCATCCATTCTGTCTCGCTGGCTTACGAACTAGTAAGTAGACGTCAAAACTCCATTTTTTTCGGAAACTTTAATTCAGTACTAAGAGACATCTATTAGACCTCTAAATTCTGGATGTAATGTATTTAGTGTCCATGTCAGACAAATATACTAAATTACGAATTCAGTGGAAAGGACATACTGGTAAGTTTCTCTAATTTTACAATCTTCGATAGAACAATATACCTTATTAGTGACACGTAAGATTACGGGCCAACATTTGTATGTGTATATTTTTTCATCTGGTAGCTGAAATACAAGTATCGTAATTAATTGACCGACTTGTTTTTGGGTCCCTACGAAATGTTAGTGCTAAACTAATTTTAGATTGTTGTAGAAATACCAAATAGCATTCGTGTTTCATTTATATTGTAATATTACATATGATTCGTAAGGAGGATGAAATTCTAGTCTATCAAAAGATGTATGTGAATCCGAACGCATTATAAATAGGCCTATCAAGTTTATTGTGGGAAATGCAAGGAAGAGAGTACTGCGATATTTTTAGAGATTGCGGCTATTCTTAGTATTTCAAAGAGAATTAGGTCTACTGAATACGAGGCGCGTCCAGAAAGTAAGTTCCGTTTCAATTGCAGTTCCGAACATGCGCTGTAGACGATGTGTATCAAGGAGAAGAACGTGCGCCATTTGGAGATCGCTGTCAGTTGCGTACGCTTTGTTGTTGCTTGTTTGAAATGTCGGTGTTGACTGAAAATCCCGCCGCCTGTGATATCAGGCCGGTTATTCGGTTTCTGAATGCGAGGAAAGTGAAACCAAGTGAAATTTATCGGCAAATTTGCTATGTTTACGGACCAAATGCGATGAGTGATTCGATGGTGAAAAGATGGGTCCGACAGTTCAATGGCGGGCGTACAGGGATTTGGCTGGGACGTGTTTGACCATCCTCCGTACAGCCCTGACCTCGCTCCTAGCGACTTTCATCTGTTCTTACATCTCAAGTCTTTCCTTGGCGGTCATCACTTCACCAATGACGACGAGCTGAAAGAAACTGTTTCCAACTGGTTGAGGACACAGGCGGCAGATTTCTATGAAGAAGGTATACAAAACCTGGTGCCACGCTATGACAAATGCCTGCAAAATTTCGGCAGTTATGTGGAAAAGTAGTTTAAGAGTTGTAGAATTTTGCGCAATAAAAATTTCTTCTGTATCTGTGTACAATTTCATTTTATTACCAAACGGAACTAACTTTCTGGACGCGCCTCGTATATGGAAAGCAACTATCTAATGTGATTGATTTGATATTCACCATAATATCATAGATAAAGCAAACAATGATGTAAATGAAGTTTCGTTTTTCTTGCAGTACCTTTCTATGAATATGCCGTAAGCAAGTTATGAGATAAGAGCTGAGGAACTGTTATCATTCTGGGCCTGTAGATTACCTGGCATTACGTTCTGTGTACACAGAACAGTCCGATAAATACTGAAATAACATACAGGATGTTACATCATACACCAACAAAGAAACAAGTACCAGTATCGAAATATAACGTCCACATCTGATCGGAAAGTGTTCGGTGCAAACAACATTCTACGTGCTACGTGCATTGATGAAAGACAGAAGTAATGTCAAAACATCCAGTTACGTACTGGCAGCGACAGTGGCAGTGCAGGCGAATACCCGCAAACATGACAGAACAAGGAAGTGGCAAATAAGTATTTTATACACAGTCGTCAAGGAAGAAGCCAGGGACTGAACACAGGCTCACATGGAGCAGAAAATCAGACTGTTTCCAGAGCTCGACGTGGATCGTTCACTAAAAACGTCCATCCCTGTACAGGCAGATGGAACAAAACAGTGTAGCCAACTCTGCCAATTTTCGGTTGATTCTAGCAAATTTAAGGAATACAAATCCGGTGACATTCTTGTTATCGACAGCGGAAAATGTGACAGATTTCCTGTATTCCTGCAAATACAATTAAATAATTTAATGTAATTAACTTAATTCACATTGTTTTTAAAATATTATAATTCAATCAAGAAGTTCCGATAAGTTGATAATTGTGTTAACATTTTAGATGGTAATCTGATTATTATTGCCAACTGCGTGACGTCTGCAGCAAGAAGTCGACAGCAGAACTACTGCTCGAATAATTATCGCCCTTCCTTCAATACACTCTGCAGTTGTGGTCAATAATGTACTGACAGTGTTTATTTACCGCGTTTGTCCTTGAATAAGAAGTGGACGCCCTTGATTAGGTTTACCAGCCGTCCTCCTTTCCCCGGACATGTCCACTTTTATGGACCCTAAAATTAGTCCGGGCAGGTTTTTAGCAAAATAGGGTAGGTCCTCTTTTTTTCAGTTATGCAACTGTTTCAACACACGGGTGCAAAAATCAACATCTACGTATACCTATTTACTCTGTAAATTGTATTTAAGTGCCTGGCAGAGGGTTTATCGAACCTCTTTCATAATATTTCTCTACCATAACATTCTCTGAAAATGCGCGGGAAGAAGGAATACCTAAATATTTCAGTTTTCGATCCAATTTTTCTTATTTTATTACAATGATCATTTCTCCCTATATAGGTGGGTGCTAACAACATATGTTCGCATTCAGAGGAGTAAGTTGGTGAAAGAAATTCACTCTTTGAACTTTAACAGTCAGAAAATGTAAAGAATTTAATCTTTCTTCGGACAGTGCGATTTTTTTCTAGTCGTTCCTCTTTTCTGTGTCGCTGTCGACTCGAACTCAAGTTTCGATTTCAGAGCAAATGAAATAACTGGCATGGCAATTAAATACGAGCCCCACAGCAGCCAGTTAAACGTACCAAGTATGGAACAATACTGGATACTTGGGCTTCTGATCATTGCAAATTATAATTGTAACGCTTTTGCAAAATTTTTGTTCAAAATGTTCAAATGTTTGTGAAGGCTAAGGTAGTTAACTGCGAGGTCATCAGTCCCTAAACTTGCAAACTACTTACGAACTACCTTATACTAAAGACGGCACAAACATGCATGCCCAAGGAGGGATTCGAAACCCCGACGGGGAACGGCCTCGCGCATCGGAGCATAGCGCCTCAATGCGTTTGGCCATTCCGCCGCGGCGCAGAATTTTTATATGAATCAAGACGTGTACTTTTCCCTTGACATACATTTTTTTTATACGAACTGAGCTGTTCAAATGAATTTCACATGTTCCATTACAGGAAAAATGAAATTAGAATGAGCAGGTGTCTGAGAAAAGAAAGACAATGCAAATAAAAGAACAGCGTGCCTTTACATTATGAAATAAAGAAGAAATGATCCTCTTACAGGTTTTATTCTCTAGCTGATTGATGTACAACAAGTTTTGAATGTTTGGTTAGGAGAAATAGGTGTGCCAGAATTGGCAACTCTCCTTGGGCAAATCTCTCTCTCTCTCCTTCGCTCCTCCAATTCTGTTGCAACGCTCGTAGACGTGCTGCGAGCTGAGATGCCAGAAAAAATCGATACGGCACGACAGAAGCGGCCAACAGTCACTCGTCCAACACACACTGCGGCGGTAACAACAACAACAACAACGCCACGTTCGCCGCTTCTTTTGAGCTGTCAAATTTTTGTCACAATACTAGAAGGAAATGGTGCACTGGAATCTGCAATGTTGCTAGTAAAAATGTTTGTAAAGCTCTGGGACCAGACTACTGTTGTTATCAGTCCCTAGACTTTCAAGCTACTTACAGGGTGTCCAGAAAAGGGCTCCCTGATTTCAAAATTAAATATTTCGAAAACAGAGATCCATAGAGGAATGCAGTAAACGGTATGTTTATTGTGAAAACTGTAAGAAATTTATACAGCAGTTTGAAATAATACTTACAAAAGCTGCTAACAGATGGCGCTGTACGCTGTACAGCTCATATCAGCATACATAAGAGAAATAATCGTATTAAACACTCTTTGCAAACAATCACATCACAATGTTTTCAAAATGTTCACCATTGGCACTACAGAGGTGGCGCAAACGAAGAATGACATTAGCCATCACATTTCGTAGAGTCTCAGCCGAAATGGATTCACATGCCACAGAGATCGCCGATTGAAGCTCGTCCAGCTTGGCGGGATGTTTCGGGTAGACCATGTCTTTCACTGTGCGCCACAAAGAAAATGTCACAGGGAGTCAAATCCGGCGAATATGGAGGCCAATCCATTCTTTCACCAGTAAATTTGGGATATTCCAAAGCAATGACTCGATTCCCGAAGTATTCCTCAAGAAAGCGAAACAAAAATCAAATGTTTGTATAGCTTATGGGACTTAAGTACGGAGTCATCAGTCCCTAAACTTACAAACTACTTATGAACTAGCTAACACTACGGATGACATAAATATCCATGCCCGAGGATGTATTCGAACCCCCGACCGTAGTGGCCGTGCAGACGAAAGCGAAACACTTGTTCGGTCCGCTGTGGTCGGGCTCCATCAGGCATAAACCATTCAGTACCTGGACGATCCTCTCTAACGCTTGCTGTGGCGACAAATTGTTCCAAAATTGCAACGTAACGTGCACCAGTGAACGTTTCTCGAATGAGAAAAAGGCCAATAATGCCTCTGCTGCATACTGCAGCCCACACAGTAACTTTAGGAGAATACAGGGGTTTCGCTTCACACCAATATGGCTTTTCGGAACCCCAAAATCGCCAGTTCTGCCATTGAGGTGGAAGTGTGCTTCATCTGTAAACCAGATACAGCCAACATCAAATCCTTGACTATCAATCATTGTGAGCATCTGATTAGCAAAGGCAACCCTTTGTTGCACAGCTCGTACGGGTATGACCTGGTGCGTTTGAATTTTGAATGGAAATATGTGTAGGCTCTTTCTCAGTATTTTCTGCGTGTTGGAACGCTTCAAACCAGTCTATTCTGCAATTCTACGGACGGATGACATTGGATTTCGCTGAATAATTCCAGAAACTGTGGCGATATTTTCAGGCGTGACTGCGGTTTGCTTGCGGCCAACATGCCCCACTAGATCATCAGTTACGCTGCCTGTTTGTTGAAATTTTGCGAAGAGCGTACGAATGGATTTCGCATCGAGTCCTTTTGGAACATTAAACCGTGCTTCAAAACTTCGCCTTGTTGCCGTAGGATTCTCTTCTGAACTCAGGTACTGTAGCGCCAGAAAAACGCGTTGTTCAATGGAGTACATATTTAAAATCTCTTCCTTCGGTACGCTAACCTCCTTTCACGTTTCAATAGTGGAACTGATCGCTCTGGGCTTCGGATCACTATTTATATTAGGCATTAGGTATGGCGATTACAGCGCCATCTGTTAGCAGTTTTTGTAACTATTATTTCAAACTGCTGTATAAACTTCTTACAGCTTTCACAATAAACATACCGTTTACTGTATTCCTCTATCGATCTTTGTTTTCGAGATATTTAATTTTGAAATCAGCGAGTCCTTTTCTGGACACCCTGTAAACTGACTGAAACCTATCCTAAAGACAACACACACACACACACACACACACACACACACACACGCACATGCACGCACGCACACACACATGTCCGACGGAGGGCTCAGACCTCTGACGCGGCGGCAGTGCGATCCGTAACCTGGCGCTCCAGACCACGCGGCCATTTCTGGGTGGCTCTTGATAATACACCATATATAATTTCCAGTGGAAGAAAGGATTGAAAAGTACATAGGAGTCCTACTTGCAGCCTGTAAATTTTTTATAGTTTTTGAAAATATATAATGCCGGTGACGGGCAATGATCCTTTTTTCAGTGGGGTGCAGTGGGCAAGTTTGAGACCCTTACTCTTACGGGAATTAGCTTCAAAACTAGAGTTTGAGTACTGTGGGCAGGGTAGGACTGGGTATTTGTATCTGCCGGGAGGCGTGCTTAGGTAGTCCTTACAGTCTTACAGGTGCGGTGCTCACTGTGTCCCCAGTGGTGTAAAAAAATGTGTTGTAGTGATCAGTACATCTGCTTAGAAAGCGGGGGACCCGGGTTCGAATCCCGGCTGGTTACACATTTTCGGCTTTGCCCATTCGCAGTTGATGTATATTCTGTGAATATGATATAATGCTAGGTTTAGTAATTTTTCCAAATATAATATATTTAGATGCACTTAGAATTACTGCGAATAACTGTCATTATTTTGTCCATTACACTGCACTATTACTGGAAAATAAACTCAGTACTTGTTTCAATGTTAGTATTGAAGTATTTTATCCATTTCAGCAACTGTTCAGGTTATAAATTAATAAAATGCAGCAACCAGTTGCTTGTGATTATTTATTTTTATAGGTAAATAAATACATAATCACAAGCAACTGGTTGCTGCGTTTTATTAATTTATAATATTAGTATTAATTAAAAGTTAAATATTTACAAACTAGCAGAAGTATACTGCCGAGAATATTTCGTACTAACATTGCAGATTTTCTGCCCTATTTCATACACGTATAATATGGAAGAAAATGTATGAGGATGTTAGAGCATTATAGTTAAAAACTAAATGACTGAGAAGAGAAAATGTAGGAAGCAAATAATTGCAGTAAACACAGGTCCAGAAACGAATGGTTTCCCGGATACGATGAATTACGACTGAGAACATAAACACATTATAACAGCATCCTCAAACACCCAGCCTGCTGTATGCACATGAGGGCAAACAGATTGAATCCAATGTTCAAAATAGCCACTTTTGACCACTGCAATGGCAGATTCAGCCGCCCTCGTCGTTAAACATACAGTTCAAAAATGAGAGGCGCGTTCCGAATGCATTGGCAACAATCCTTAAAGCGTTCCCAGAGACCATTTACATTAAGGGATGTACTGACCGCGGGCAGCATCAGCTAAATATGGTGCAATAAATAGTCATAGGAAGAAGACAGAGGCTTTTGAAATGTGGTTCTACAGAAGAATGCTGAAGATTCGGTGCGTAGATCGCGTAACTAATGAAGAGGTACTGAACAGAATTGGGGAGAAAAGGAATTTTTGACATACCTTGACTAAAAGAAGGGATCTGTTGGTAGGACATATTGGTAGACAGGAATCGTAAATTTAGCATGGGAGGGAAGTGTGTGGGGAAAAAATCGCAGAGGGAGACCACAGATGCATAGAATAAGCAGATCCAAATGTATGTGGATTGCCGTTCTTATGAGGAGATGAAGAGGCTTGCTCAGGATAGAGTAGTGTAGGAGCTGCGTCAAAACCAGTCTGCGGACTGAAGATCACAACATAAAGTATGTACTCTGATACTAATGGACTAAACCGCAGACGTGCGTGGAAATGTCGTTATCGTTTCATTCGACTTACATAATAAGATAACCACGCGATTTCATCATTCAGTTAAATGACGTATAATATCAAACAAAACAAAAAGTACAGTAGCTGTCTATAAGGATTTCGCTCGGTGCAGGGCGGAGAGTACCTGACAACTTACTTCGGCAACGTTTGGCCGATCAACACGAAAGTTGTCATATGTAATGTTTGACATACAGGGAGACCTAGCTAAGTGGTTAAGGAGGACGGAGGTTCAAAACCAGCTCTGGCCATCCAGATTTTGGATTTCCGCGATTTCCTTAACCCCTTAATGCATGATTTTGAAGCTATAAAAACTACCATGATTAATCTATAGTGCTTATATACTGAGAAAAAGTTGAAAAATAATTCCTTAAAATTACTATGCACTACTAGCAACAAAACGTTCATAGATGGTCAGCTATATAGTGCTTCCATGATGTACTCGATGCAGTAAATGTCGCTATCATGCCCCTCATATTTCCAGAAAGTAATCCATAATGCAACAGTAATATGTGATTGACTACTAAAGTAAAAAAACGCACATGTTAGGACTAACTCAATGCAGCTAACTGTCGAAATTATTAGTAGCACTCTGCAATTTATAATTTCTGGGACGAGCTAGTAACACTATGTATAGAAGCAGCTGCAAATGAATTTTGCGGTAAAATATTGATCAGTTTGAGAGATAATGGAAAAAATAAAGTATGTAGGTGACCATCTACATTATGCGTTAAAGAGTTAAACCATTCCACGCAAATTCCGGAATGGTTCTTTTAATAGGGCACCTGCCGATTTCCTTCCCCCCCGATGCTATGCTTCATCTCTAATGACCACGATGTCGATGGGACGTTAATCCCTAATCTCGCTTCCTTTTTTATATATGAAAGGAGAAGATGGTCGGAGAGAAGTGGAGGAGGAGTGGGCAGTTAGAGGTGGAGACGGACGGGACAGGGGACCTGGAGAGTGGTGAGAGGAGATGAAGAGGGGGCAGGGGAGGAGATTGACAGAGAACTTTATATATATATAGCTTATGGGACTTAACTACGGGGTCATCAGTCCCTAAACTTACAAACTACTTATGAACTAACTAATACTAAGGACGTCACTAATATCCATGCCCGAGGGGGGATTCGAATCCCCGACCGTAGTGGCCGTGCAGACCGTGACTGGAGCGCCTCAGTCCCCTCGGCCATCGCGACCGGCTGACAGAGAACTGGGGAACGAAATGAGAGGAGGATGGTCATATGGATAGAGAGAGGGGAGACGAAGTAATAGGAGAAAAGGAGGGGGTAGAAAGAGAGGAAGGATGTGATAGACCGAGAGAAGGGGGGGGGGAGGCAGCGAAAGGATGAGAATGACTAACGGGAGATTGGAATAAATGAATACTCGGACAACAAGGGTATGAATCTAGTCTGTCTCTGTGTGTGTGTGTGTGTGTGTGTGTGCGCGCCCCTTTCCTTGTCACAGTCAGAGGGTTGCGGCCCACGGCTGGAATACATCAAAGCTTCAAACATAGTCTCAAACATTATCACTGTTGAAAGGTTGGAATAATTGTGCTTATGTATACGTCATATCATTTAGGCTTAGTTATCTGTTTTAATGTGCTCTAATCGTCTTTCGCCTCTTTCCTTTCTATATGTAACAGCAATGGCAATAAAAAATTAAACCAAAATAGATAGATAGACATAGAAGACTGTTTCCTTCACTTCATGACACAAATCGTAATAAATTTTTGGGTAAAAAATCGAATGGGACAAGGGAAAGGAAATAGCTCTAGTATCTGTGACACAAAATAGATGACAATCTGTTACGTTACTGGATTAAGAGAAAATGATATATTTTAGTTAAAGATGTCAATATGATAATGTTGAGATGAATATGTAATGATCGTTACATGTTACTTTCCAAGAGGTCAAAGTTCATAAGGAACCCCTGGCAGGTGGTTGATTCGGTTCAAATTGTTCAAAATAATGTCTGGAAATCTAAAGCCCGGTTTACACGACGATCGCGCTAGTAGTGAACAGCTCACGTTGCTCGCCATCTAACAAACGCGGAACTACCAGCATTACGTGGGTGCTAACAGGTTCTAAATTTGCTAGTAGCGAAGTGGACGAATATACGCAGAAGTGAGTTCGTTGTGTGGCTTTGATGTTTACATGGTGAAATAGCCGCATCCTTATCGAAATTGCTTGTTCTTATGGAGTCATATATCTTACATCACTGGAGTGTAACAGAGCAGGAATTGCGCTTTCGGTTGAGGCAAACAGGGTCGATGCGGAAACTCCTCTCTATTGTAATAAAGTACAATGACTGTTATTTATAAAGAAAATGACAGAAGAGTATTGATTTAAATGAATTTTGAATACGCCTTATTCATTAAGTTCATATTTTTATAAGTCTACAACGTTTTAGCATGCCAAAAAAACAGTTGCACAAAAACTCGAGAGCATGATGCTAAAATCAAAGCAAAAATTTAGTTTTCTGGGGTCCCATTATGGCTCGGAAATTGAAATTGCTTTGCAGATTTTAGTAGCAACATTTGTCGGTACAGCAGTTCTTTGTGCAAATGATAGGCTTTCAAAACATTTTCCTGTCGCCAGAAACTGCAATGTTAGAGCGAGACTGCAAAAAAATAACAATTACTGGAAGTAACTGACGCATAACTTTAACAACGCTGAGAATACATTTCATGTGTAAAAAGTATTTTTTACTTTCAGCTTTGCGAAACTCTCTCTCTCTCTCTCTCTCTCTCTCTCTCTCTCTCTCTCTCTCTCTCTCTCATCACAGTATTTTTGTCCTTGAACGAACGAAAGCAACTTGGTAAAATCTTAGCAGTTATTCGCAAAAATATCGGAATTCATTTGAGTCCTCTGGCTTGAGTTAATGGATTTTTCTATGCAGTACACATCTCATTATTCTTCTCTTCCTCTCAACCAAGGGCACATCAAACTTCTATTCCATCTTCACTGTTGGGTTCTAACAAACATTGCCACAGCTCCTGCAATAGCCGACAGTTTAAGCTTCATAAGTTGAATATTATCAGCTATGACATAAACCCAAACGTAAACAATTCGCGTATACAAACAATAATAAGGACGTATTTTCGCACAGGCGCTGGTGTCAGTGGTAATCACTCGTGTAAATGGAAAATTATCGTATAAATGCAACCAAGCCTTTATGGTCACACGTCATTAGTAACCGAGTTAGTACGCTTGAAGCCCTACAGTAGACAATAATCTTTCTTGTGAACTTTCGATCGTAGTGTAAACTAGGCACTAGGGACTTAACTTCTGTGGTTATTTGTCCGTAGGCTTACAAACTATTTAAATTAACCAACCAAAGGACACACACACACACACGCACACACACACACACACACACACACACACACACATGCTCGAGGGAGGACTCGAACCTCCGACGGCGTCAACCGTGCGCACCGCAGCAAGGCGCATGGACACTCCACCGCGGCTGCTTGAGTCTGAAGAGAATCATGTGGTGGCTTCATGAGCTCCTCGACTTTTGACTTTTCTTTTGTAACTTCACGTGCATTCCTATATGGAGATAGCAGTAATCTGCAACCATTGTTACATTCCAGTGACTCTGATATCCCTGTTGCTTTACGGTGTGGTGGAACCTTTGCCTGTCTTGGTCACTGGTCGCTCCAGAGCGAGAAGGAAAAATATCCAGTTAGGAAAGCAGAAACTGCACCTTAAGGGACGTGTTGCATCGGGGTTGATGGTATTTTTCCAGGATTGTTGCCACCATCTAAGAGTAGCTATCGTCTCTTTTGCTGCCTAAAATTCCTTGAATAGCTTCCTTGAAGGCTCACCAACCTACATTCTCTTTCCCTTTGAAATTTGATCAGTCGCAAAATCCTTTATAAGTTGCCGAGTTCGTAACACAATAAAAATATCTTCCTTAACCTTTGCATTACTTAATGTAGTAAATGTGATGTACGCCTCTTTACCTCCGGTCATGGCTTTGATAATGCTTTTTTTTTTATTTATTTATTTTTTTTTTAAAGTCGGTCATCACAAGAGTTTTCAAAAACAATATTTTCTCCCAACAGAAAAGGTTGACTTTAAAAACTTGACTTGGTACTTCATCAAATCAAATGTTCAAATGTTTGTGAAGTTTTTGGGATTTAACTGCGGTGTTCAGATGTTCAAATGTTTGTAAATCTATCGGACCAAACTGGGTGGTCATCAGACCGTAGCTTACAAACTACTTAAACCTAGGTAAACTAACCTAAGGACAACACACACACCCATGCCCCAGGGAGGACTCGAACGTCCACGGCGAGCAACCACGCGCTCCGCAGCGAGACGCTTTAGACCGCTCGGCTACTCCACCGCGGCAACTGCGGGGTCATCAGTCCCTAAACTTACAAACTACTTATGAACTACCTTATACTAAAGACAACACAAACATCCATGCCCGAGAGGGCATTCGAATCCCCGACGGCGGACGGCCACGCGCATCGCAACACGGCGCTCCAGTACGCGCGGCTAATCCGCCGCGGCGGTACTTAATCGCCCGATAATCGTTTTTAAGGTTATTTGTGATTTCAGGAAGTGTAAATGCATGATAATCAGCTATATTTTAGGTAGAAACATTTTCCAGACATGATTTCACTATAACATAAGTCGCTTTTGTCGTAAAAATTCTATAGTAACTTCTACACTGAAGAGCCAAAGAGATTGGTACACCTGTCTAATGTCGTGTATGGTCCCTGTGAGCGATCAGAAGAGCCGCAACAAGACGTGGCATGGGCTCGACTAATGTCTGAAGTCATTCTGGAGGGAAATGTCAGATGCATCCTGTAGAGCTGTCCATAAATCCGTAAGAATACGATGGGTTGGAGATCACTTCTGAACAGTACGTTGCAAGGCATACCAGATATGTTCAATAATGTTCACGTCTGGAGAGTTTGCGTACCAACGGAAGCGTTTAAATTAAGAAGACTGTTGTTGAGGTCACTCTGTAGCAATTCTGGACGTGTGGGTTTTCGCATTGTCCTGTTGGTATTGAAGATGTTCGTCGGAATGTACAATGGACTTGAACGGATGAAGGTGATCAGCCAGGATTCGTACACACGTGTCAGCTGTCAGAGCGGTATCTAGAGGTATAAGGGTCCCATATCACACCAATTGCACACGCCCCGCACCATTACTGACCCTCCACCAGC